>JAWZYV010016289.1:0-43174 GCA_038373885.1 Cheiracanthium punctorium
CAAAAATATCAACGTCCACTAACAAGAGCACCTTTCTTGGCTTTAGAGCGAATGACGCTCCTGGGTTGCTTTGCGCGCATACCTTCTAAACTTTCCGTGACCGATCAACTCGTTCGGACTTTTTTCAACAGCTTTTCCTAGGCCAGCGTTTTACCACACGCCCCTTCAACCTATCTCAGTTTTCACGAGAAGTTTTCAAATTTTTCACCCGGGACAACACACATCGGTGGCTAACCATCGTTCCTGTGCGTAAAGCTTTGTTTTCCTACTGCTTTAGCAACATTAGCACCGCTTTTTAAAAACGGTAGGGCACTGCGAAAGAGCTTGGCAAAAAATCCGCCTATTCCATATCCTTTCTGTAAAACTGTTCCTTGATAATAAGGTAAACTATTTCCAGCTTGCCTCGTATAATAATCTTCAAATTTTTGCGTACAACACGTATAAGGCACCAACATCTTGATACTTCTTATAAGGCACACACAATAAAAAATGACGTTTCTTTAACGGGTATACCCCTTTTATAGGATTTGTCGTTGACGAAAATGTAGCACGAGTATCACTTTGCCATCTTTCGAAAGGTACTAACTGTCCCGAATGTAAACGCAGGTCAATTTGAATCGTCTGAAAATGTTGTCGTATAACAGGTAAGTAGAAAGGACGGGTGTAATGAACGTTGATGACCTCACCGTCTTTTCCTTCTACTTTCCACAATTTTTAAGAGAGGTGCATGTATATCACCCACGACTTGAGGCTCCCACGAGGTCGCAGTACACGTACATAAGGGAAAAAGCCGCATTAGGATCTGCCACAAAAGGACTTTGGACCACCCCGCTGTAGACTCCCGGTTGAAAACCTAACAGTTCAGCAATTCCTTCGTGAACTATTACTTTACAACCCTCCTTCGTTTTAATCGTCACTCTTTTCGTAACGGCATGGTAAGAAAAATTCAATTTTATTTTTGTGAGAAGACAAAGTGATAGCTTTTAACAAATCGGGTACAGTTTCATAACATCCAGGTGGAATTCTTCTTCCGATTTCTTTACCGTCTCCCAAATCAAACCGAATCAATTGTTAGCGGTGTCACGTTGTACCAACTATGAGGATAGATAATGTTGACGAGACCTAGTTCCCATTCTCCATTCAAATCAATAGGCAATGGTAACTGGGTCGTAAACTGAGAAGTACGATTGTTTTCAAAATATTGTCTGGAGCTATCGCTGATGAGCGTCACGTAGAAAGACATCTCTATAAGTGTTCACTAATGTAATGCTGCGTTTCTATTTATATCCGTTTTACATCGGTTACCCAATCGTTGAACTTTTCTGGATAACCTTGAAATTTAACAAACTTTCTGTTTTTGCCATTGCGCTTTCTCGTTTTGAGTACTTTTTTCGACCGGATAATACCCAGAATCTGTTATTTTCTGAAGTTCTTTGTAAAATGTGCCTTTGATTATTTCTCCCTTCAAATCTTTTAACTGATACACGATAGGTTTTCGTTTTATAATTTTATGTATAGTAAATATTTCTCTGGTCCAGTTTTGTTCGTATCCTTTCTCGAAACGCATTTTTGATTTGCTTATGCGGACCGTATCCCCTATTTTAAAATGAGGTTTCAGGGGTTGGTGAGGAGTATTTTCGTAAAGGGTTCGCCATACTTGATCCTGATTGTTTACGGTTACTGAAGGCAGGTTCTGTTTTAATACTGCGATTCCACGTATGATTATAACTATGAACCAAACTTATCGAGTACGTCGATGTAGCGTTTAGTATTCATTTCAGTAAAGTACTTGTACATTTTCGTTTCAAGAGTTCGATTAAATCTCTCAACAACTGACGCTTTGGCAGAATTATGGGTTGCAAAAAAGTACACCGTTTTCCTTTTTTAAGAAATTTTGTACAAGTCTGTTCGTGAATTCCGTACCGGCATCTGTCTGTAATGACTGTGGTTTGCGATCCGAAAATGTTTTTTCTAAAGGCATCCACAATCGTGTGAGACTTTTTATCTTTTAGAGCTATAGCAAAGGCGTACTTTACTTAAAATATCGATACAGGTGAGTATGCACTTGTAATTGTCGTTGAATGAGGACAACGATTGCATGTCGGCTAAATCAGCTTGAAACTGTTCGTTTAAACCTCCAACAATCACCCTGTTCTTAGTGAATTTATGTATCAACGGTTTGCGTAATGTATAAGAGTCCTTTCGTCTGTAACCATTTCTTTATGTTTTTGTTTTTTACGCGACCTTTTTAAAACACGTTGTAAAGCACTGATACCACCCAAAACTCGCAGGTAGTTCAGGTTTCCTATATGTTTGAGTCAACACATCCATTGCAGCAAATGTTCTGATCAAACCGAGCGTTAATAATGAAAATGATTAAAAAATAATTTTTCCCTCTATTTATATAGCAACCAAAAATATTAACCAACCTGATAACGCATTCTTTCTTTTCTTTTTTATTTAACGTAAAAGAATATAATATATATATAGAGAGAGAGATATTTCTCAGAAAAAAAGATAATTTAAAAATGAAACACACACAAAAAGTATACAGATAAATATTTTTTTTATTAAAGTCAATATATAACAAGTACAACACTATACAAAAATATGATTTACTCTAAACATTCATAGTACTCAAAGGTGTCTGGCGGACAAAGTATACCCCGCACCTCTCTCAACACATCTTGCAATCGTACATCCTTTAAAAATTTAACAGTAATATACATTGCAGGTTTAATCAGTAATAAATTATCTTTAGGTTCCCATATTCTGAAGTAAAACCTATCAGCAATTTCATGCACATCGAGCGTCATTGCTACCGAGTTGAATGTTTCAACTTTATGAGCTCATAGCTCTTCAGCTAATGAAGCCGCATCTTTTAAATCGCCGTTGTCTTTTATACAGGCGAGAACCGAATCTCGAAGAATCTCTAAAAGATATCGTTGTAGCCAAACTCACATCTAAAGAAGCGGGTAAATCCTCTTCGATATGCCTTTCGTCAAAAACTTTATAAGCATTTAAAAAGTCCATAGAAATGTAAATATTATCCAAAGTAGCTGCAGAGATAAAAGGTATGCTTATTGTTCATTTCAGTCCATTGCTGGGAAGATAAAGTAATATTTTTACTAAAAGTCTTACCATTTTCCGATGTTTTGTTCGTAGTAAACGTAAAATTCTCAAAGTCGGCACTGTCGAACGTTATTTGATGCATAGTAGCCTTGGATAAACCTGTTAGATCCTCGGAAGTTTGGGGTAAAGTAGTTCTGTACATTATGAGATCAATCCATCCAGGATGAAAGTTTATGCCTTCCTTGGACGGATAGAATTTCTTTCCATACTTTGTAAATCGTCTTATGTGTACTTCTACAGCTCCTTTAAAACGTGCTAGGATACACAAACACCCGAATCTCCTATGTTGGATCATTCCGTCAGGTATTTCGTCTTCCCAAAAACACCAAACTCTGAAAAAAATAAAAGAAACAATAAGTATAAAGTTATGTTTCAGACATGTTAAAAATTAAAGTAATTTTCATAAACAGAAATTAGGTACTTACATTAGGCTTGTCTATCCTGCTCTTCTTCCTTACGTCTTCTACACTTGCAGTATCTATTCTTTTTCGCTTGTCTTGGGAATGGGATTGTTTTCATCTTTCTAAAAGTCAGACTCACACGCACACCCGTTCTATTTTTCTGTCTCGGAATTCCGTGGGTCCATGTTTGGTTCGTGGGAGGGTTCATGGTTAAGAGCGTGTTTGACTTTAAATCGATCCTTTTAGTAGCATACTTGGGTCTCTTAAACACCATAGTACGTGTTTCTCTCCAAAACTGAGAGAACATATCGGGTAATTTTCCTGTAAATCTGATTCATCGTCTTTATGTTGTCCAATACAGTCATTTCCATTCTCGTAATGATTCACAAGCATAGGCGTAGAGTTATATGGGCCCGTGGGCTCGAGCCCCCCCAATAAATTGTGAATAGGGGCTGAGCCCACCCATTAATTTACCACTCAATACAGAAAATTAATTTATACTAACATAAAAAAAAAGTATTTCACGCATTTACAAACGTTAAAAAAAAACCTTTACTTGGACTTTTAAAATATTTTCTTCGTTTGATTTCAATCATGATTTAGTATTCTTTGTGACGCCACGTAACACACAATGTTACTATAAGCTGCCCTCACCAGGCTCTGGTTCATTAAAATCAGATTATGCAATGTAAAGTATGAAATAAAGAAAAGTTCAGATGTGTCTAAAATACCCTCTCTCATCGAAAATGTTTTTTTTTTCCCTCCTTTGGATATTTTACACTGCTTTCTATTTTATAACTTATAACCATGGTAGGAAGATACTAACATGTGATACTTACCCTACATAGGTGCAGCACAAAAAATTTTGCTATATTTTAAGCCGAAAAATCATGTAGAAAAAGTGGTTATGTATATTCCATTGTAGTTGGCAGCTATTACTAAGTTATATGTAATGTGAATCAGTGGCGTAGCCAGAAATTTTTCATGGGGGAGTTACGACTTCTGCAACTCACATATATGCATACGGGTGTATGATAAGGGAGTGAAAAATATACATTTTGTATGGAAAAAAATTCCTCATGGGGGGGGGTTTGGTTATGACCCCCCCTAACCCCCCCCCCTTGGCTACGCCACTGACGTGAATATATGTGGTTGTGGGGCCCGGCCCCCCAATAATTTTGAAAACTTTACGCTTATGTTCACAAGAACAAAAGTTAAATTGCAGTCCAGTCACTTTCTCTACACGTTCTTTGAGTTCTTGAAGAAGAGGTGACCAAGGCTCGCTTTTTAACGTGAGCCCTGAAAAAGTGTAAGACACATCAGGATCCCCAAAAGCAGCAATCTTTCTGGCAATAGGATAGGCTTTGTTTTTTATAAACACTTGAAATTGTTCTGGCGGCAGATACAACGATTTCCTTTTCCAGTCTTGAAAAATTTCATCTGAAGAATTAAACACGTCCTTCGTAAATCACAAGATTTGAGTCCGTCTTCCATTGCGGTCTGTCAAAAATAACACTCGGCGTGAAAAAAAAAAACAAATAGAGAGCACCTTCTTGGAGTAAACTCGAGACCAGAAAAAGGTCGGACCGGCTCGCCGTCTCTTTATACTGCAAGTCTGTAGGTGGCGGTGGTGTCCGAGCTTCCTGATTGGTCCGTATTCTCGTGACGTCATAGAATCTGTATTCTGATTGGTCCGTTTCCAGTACAGCGTGCCCACGCATCCGCACGAAAGGGGTTTCCCCCTTCAAAACACGTTCCCGCGCGAAACACGCACCCGCAAATAGAAAACATGTTAGAACATGTTCCCGCCATGAAAAAACGCGTTAGCGCGCGAGAGAAAACACGCAGTCATCGAAATCCGTCCTGTAGAACAGGTTTCTAAACAAACGGGTGATTCCGGCAAGGGGGAAGAAAATACCACTTTTTAAAAATAGAGTCCCCTTCCATCCCGTTTAAATATAAAATAATAAAGTAAAATTAAAATGAATGAATAATTAAAATTCATTCATTAAGAGAATTAAAATAATCAATAAATTACTTTCTAAACATTGATTATGAAAATAATGAATACATTATTTCCACAACTCCAGGAACATTTCAAGAAAAAAATTGCAAAGTCCGATACCGAAAGTAGAGTACACTTCGATCTTTAGCGAACGTCAGTAATGCCGGGGTGGCGCATAGTGGTTATCGCTTCGACCTCTGAAACAGAGAATTCAGGGTTCGAGTCCCATGGCCGGCAAGTCAGAAAAAATAATTCCAAGTCCACACATGAGTTCTAAAATTTAATACCAAATGATAGTAATCAAATTCATTAATTAATTAACTAAAATTCATTAATAAATCCAAAACATTGCAAGTCAGAAAAAATTCAAAGTCCCATTCCAAAACTAAAAATCCGTTTGCCACTCAATAAAAAAGAAACTCGGTGTTGCCATTCCGTAAAAAGAAACTCGTAACCTTTCACGGTTGAAAACTAAACTAATCACAGCAGCAGCAAAAAAACAACTCCACTCCACCCGTGTCGTCACTTCCGGTCATGTCCCATGACGTCATCAAGCCACGTCCCATATGACGTCACTGGCCACGCCCCCTTCGTGACGTCACTTCCCGCCGGCTATCACTTCCGCCGGCTGGACGTCACTTCCGCCGGCTTCACTATAAATTTAATAGCTTAAGTGGCAGCAACGGATTCGTAACTACGGAAACTGTAGCAATATTAAAAATAGAACATGAAATGAAATTTATTTATGCTAGCTAGAACTGCCATGTTGGCGTAAGTAGTAAGCACCCCGTTTTAGCCGGCGGAAGTGACGTCACGAAGGGGGCGTGGCCTTGTGACGTCATAGGGGACGTGGCTTGATGACGTCATGGGACATGACCGGAAGTGACGTCACGGGTGGAGTGGAGTTGTTTTTTTTGCTGCTGCTGGATTAGTTTAGTTTTCAACCGTGAAAGGTTACGAGTTTCTTTTTACGGAATGGCAACACCGAGTTTCTTTTTTATTGAGTGGCAACGGATTTTTAGTTTTGGAATGGGACTTTGAATTTTTTCTGACTTGCAATGTTTTGGATTTATTAATGAATTTTAGTTAATTAATTAATGAATTTGATTACTATCATTTGGTATTAAATTTTAGAACTCATGTGTGGACTTGGAATTATTTTTTCTGACTTGCCGGCCATGGGACTCGAACCCTGAATTCTCTGTTTCAGAGGTCGAAGCGATAACCACTATGCGCCTCCCGGCTTTACTGACGTTCGCTAAAGATCGAAGTGTACTCTACTTTCGGTATCGGACTTCGCAATTTTTTTCTTGAAATGTTCCTGGAGTTGTGGAAATAATGTATTCATTATTTTCATAATCTTAATCAATGTTTAGAAAGTAATTTATTGATTATTTTAATTATCTTAATGAATGAATTTTAATTATTCATTCATTTTAATTTTACTTTATTATTTTATATTTAAACGGGATGGAAGGGGACTCTATTTTTAAAAAGTGGTATTTTCTTCCCCTTGCCGGAATCACCCGTTTGTGTAGAAACCTGTTCTACAGGACGGATTTCGATGACTGCGTGTTTTCTTTGCGCGCTAACGCGTTTTTTCATGCGGGAACATGTTCTAACATGTTTTCTATTTGCGGGTGCGTGTTTTCGCGCGGGAACGTGTTTTGAAGGGGGAAGCCCCTTTCGTGCGGATGCGTGGGCACGCTGTACTGGAAACGGACCAATCAGAATACAGATTCTATGACGTCACGAGAATACGGACCAATCAGGAAGCTCGGAGACCAGCGCCACCTACAGACTTGCAGTATAAAGAGACGGCGAGCCGGTCCGACCTTTTTCTTGTTCGAGTTTACTCCAAGAAGGTGCTCTCTATTTTTTTTTTTTTTCACGCCGAGTGTTATTTTTGACAGACCGCAATGGAAGACGGACTCAATCTTGTGATTTACGAAGACGTATTTAATTCTTCAGATGAAATTTTTCAAAGACTGGAAAAGGAAATCGTTTATCTGCCGCCAGAACAATTTCAAGTGTTTATAAAAAACAAAGCCTATCCTATTGCCAGAAAGATTGCTGCTTTTGGGGATCCTGATGTGTCTTACACTTTTTCAGGGCTCACGTTAAAAAGCGAGCCTTGGTCACCTCTTCTTCAAGAACTCAAAGAACGTGTAGAGAAAGTGACTGGACTGCAATTTAACTTTGTTCTTGTGAACATAAGCGTAAAGTTTTCAAAATTATTGGGGGGGGCCGGGCCCCACAACCACATATATTCACGTCAGTGGCGTAGCCAAGGGGGGGGGGTTAGGGGGGGTCATAACCAAACCCCCCCCCATGAGGAATTTTTTTCCATACAAACTGTATATTTTTCACTCCCTTATCATACACCCGTATGCATATATGTGAGTTGCAGAAGTCGTAACTCCCCCATGAAAAATTTCTGGCTACGCCACTGATTCACATACATATAACTTAGTAATAGCTGCCAACTACAATGGAATATACATAACCACTTTTTCTACATGATTTTTCGGCTTAAAATATAGCAAAATTTTTGTGCTGCACCTATGTAGGGTAAGTATCCATGTTAGTATCTTCCTACCATGTTATAAGTTAAAAAGAGAAGCAGTGTAAAATATCCAAAGGAGGGAAAAAAAAAACATTTTCGATGAGAGAGGGTATTTTAGACACATCTGAACTTTTCTTTATTTCATACTTTACATTGCATAATCTGATTTTAATGAACCAGAGCCTGGTGAGGGCAGCTTATAGTAACATTGTGTGTTACGTGGCGTCACAAAGAATACTAAATCATGATTGAAATCAAACGAAGAAAAATTTTAAAAGTCCAAGTAAAGGTTTTTTTTTAACGTTTGTAAATGCCGTGAAATACTTTTTTTTTATGTTAGTATAAATTAATTTTCTGTATTGAGTGGTAAATTATTGGGTGGGCTCAGCCTCTATTCACAATTTATTGGGGGGGCTCGAGCCCCACGGGCCCATATAACTCTACGCCTATGCTTGTGAATCGTTACGAGAATGGAAATGACTGTATTGGACAACATAAAGACGATGAATCAGATTTACAGGAAAATTACCCGATATGTTCTCTCAGTTTTGGAGAAACACGTACTATGGTGTTTAAGAGACCCAAGTATGCTACTAAAAGGATCGATTTAAAGTCAAACACGCTCTTAACCATGAACCCTCCCACGAACCAAACATGGACCCACGGAATTCCGAGACAGAAAAATAGAACGGGTGTGCGTGTGAGTCTGACTTTTAGAAAGATGAAAACAATCCATTCCCAAGACAAGCGAAAAAGAATAGATACTGCAAGTGTAGAAGACGTAAGGAAGAAGAGCAGGATAGACAAGCCTAATGTAAGTACCTAATTTCTGTTTATGAAAATTACTTTAATTTTTAACATGTCTGAAACATAAATTTATACCTATTGTTTCTTTATTTTTTTCAGAGTTTGGTGTTTTTGGAAGACGAAATACCTGACGGAATGATCCACATAGGAGATTCGGTGTTTGTGTATCCTAGCACGTTTAAAGGAGCTGTAGAAGTACACATAAGACGATTTACAAAGTATGGAAAGAAATTCTATCCGTCCAAGGAAGGCATAAACTTTCATCCTGGATGGATTGATCTCATAATGTACAGAACTACTTTACCCCAAACTTCCGAGGATCTAACAGGTTTATCCAAGGCTACTATGCATCAAATAACGTTCGACAGTGCCGACTTTGAGAATTTTACGTTTACTACGAACAAAACATCGGAAAATGGTAAGACTTTTAGTAAAAATATTACTTTATCTTCCCAGCAATGGACTGAAATGAACAATAAGCATACCTTTATCTCTGCAGCTACTTTGGATAATATTTACATTTCTATGGACTTTTTAAATGCTTATAAAGTTTTTGACGAAAGGCATATCGAAGAGGATTTACCCGCTTCTTTAGATGTGAGTTTGGCTACACGATATCTTTTAGAGATTCTTCGAGATTCGGTTCTCGCCTGTATAAAAGACAACGGCGATTTAAAAGATGCGGCTTCATTAGCTGAAGAGCTATGGGCTCATAAAGTTGAAACATTCAACTCGGTAGCAATGACGCTCGATGTGCATGAAATTGCTGATAGGTTTTACTTCAGAATATGGGAACCTAAAGATAATTTATTACTGATTAAACCTGCAATGTATATTACTGTTAAATTTTTAAAGGATGTACGATTGCAAGATGTGTTGAGAGAGGTGCGGGGTATACTTTGTCCGCCAGACACCTTTGAGTACTATGAATGTTTAGAGTAAATCGTATTTTGTATAGTGTTGTACTTGTTATATATTGACTTTAATAAAAAAATATTTATCTGTATACTTTTTGTGTGTGTTTTATTTTTAATTCTTTTTTTCTGAGAAATATCTCTCTCTATATATATATTATATTCTTTTACGTTAAATAAAAAAGAAAAGAAAGAATGCGTTATCAGGTTGGTTAATATTTTTGGTTGCTATATAAATAGAGGAAAAATTATTTTTTAATCATTTCATTATTAACGCTCGGTTTGATCAGAACATTTGCTGCAATGGATGTGTTGACTCAAACATATAGGAAACCTGAACTACCTGCGAGTTTTGGTGGTATCAGTGCTTTACAACGTGTTTTAAAAGGTCGCGTAAAAAACAAAAACATAAAGAAATGGTTACAGACGAAGGACTCTTATACATTACGCAAACCGTTGATACATAAATTCACTAAGAACAGGGTGATTGTTGGAGGTTTAAACGAACAGTTTCAAGCTGACATGCAATATATAGCCGACATGCAATCGTTGTCCTCATTCAACGACAATTACAAGTACATACTCACCTCTATCGATATTTTAAGTAAGTACGCCTTTGCTATAGCTCTAAAAGATAAAAAGTCTCACACGATTGTGGATGCCTTAGAAAAAATATTTTCGGATCGCAAACCACAGTCATTACAGACAGATGCCGGTACAGAATTCACGAACAGACTTGTACAAAATTTCTTAAAAAAGGAAAACGTGTACTTTTTTACAACGCATAATTCTACCAAAGCGTCAGTTGTTGAGAGATTTAATCGAACTCTTGAAACGAAAATGTACAAGTACTTTACTGAAATGAATACTAAACGCTACATCGACGTACTCGATAAGTTGGTTCATAGTTATAATCATACGTGGAATCGCAGTATTAAAACAGAACCTGTTTCAGTAACCGTAAACAATCAGGATCAAGTATGGCGAACCCTTTACGAAAATACTCCTCACCAACCCCTGAAACCTCATTTTAAAATAGGGGATACGGTCCGCATAAGCAAATCAAAAATGCGTTTCGAGAAAGGATACGAACAAAACTGGACCAGAGAAATATTTACTATACATAAAATTATAAAACGAAAACCTATCGTGTATCAGTTAAAAGATTTGAAGGGAGAAATAATCAAAGGCACATTTTACAAAGAACTTCAGAAAATAACAGATTCTGGGTATTATCCGGTCGAAAAAGTACTCAAAACGAGAAAGCGCAATGGCAAAACAGAATACTTTGTTAAATTTCAAGCTTATCCAGAAAAGTTCGACGACTGGGTAACCGATGTAAAACGGATATAAATAGAAACGCAGCATTACATAAGTGAACACTTATAGAGATGTCTTTCTACGTGACGCTCATCAGCGATAGCTCCAGACAATATTTTGAAAACAATCGTACTTCTCAGTTTACGACCCAGTTACCATTGCCTATTGATTTGAATGGAGAATGGGAACTAGGTCTCGTCAACATTATCTATCCTCATAGTTGGTACAACGTGACACCCGCTAACAATTTATTCGGTTTTGATTTGGGAGACGGTAAAGAAATCGGAAGAAGAATTCCACCTGGATGTTATGAAACTGTACCCGATTTGTTAAAAGCTATGACTTTGTCTTCTCACAAAAATAAAATTGAATTTTCTTACCATGCCGTTACGAAAAGAGTGACGATTAAAACGAAGGAGGGTTGTAAAGTAATAGTTCACGAAGGAATTGCTGAACTGTTAGGTTTTCAACCGGGAGTCTACAGCGGGGTGGTCCAAAGTCCTTTTGTGGCAGATCCTAATGCGGCTTTTCCCTTTATGTACGTGTACTGCGACCTCGTGGAGCCTCAAGTCGTGGGTGATATACATGCACCTCTCTTAAAAATTGTGAAAGTAGAAGCAAAAGACGGTGAGGTCATCAACGTTCATTACACCCGTCCTTTCTACTTACCTGTTATACGACAACATTTTCAGACGATTCAAATTGACCTGCGTTTACATTCGGGACAGTTAGTACCTTTCGAAAGAGGCAAAGTGATACTCGTGCTACATTTTCGTCAACGACAAATCCTATAAAAGGGGGTATACCCGTTAAAGAAACGTGATTTTTATTGTGTGTGCCTTATAAGAAGTATCAAGATGTTGGTGCCTTATACGTGTTGTACGCAAAAATTTGAAGATTATTATACGAGGCAAGCTGGAAATGGTTTACCTTATTATCAAGGAACAGTTTTACAGAAAGGATATGGAATAGGCGGATTTTTTGCCAAGCTCTTTCGCAGTGCCCTACCGTTTTTAAAAAGCGGTGCTAAAGCCGTAGGAAAAGAAGCTTTACGCACAGGAACGATGGTTGCCAACGATGTGTTGTCCGGTGAAAATTTGAAAACTTCTCTGAAAACGAGAAGTAAAGAGGCGGGTAAAACGCTGGCTAGAAAAGCTGTGAAAAAAGCCGACGAGATGATCGGTCACGGAAAGTTTAAAAGGAAGCGCAAAGCAACCAAGAGCGTCATTCGCTCTAAAGCCAGAAAGGTGCAAGGACGTGATATTTTTGATGCGTGATGGCTTTTCTTTTAAAAGATTCTCCAGAATGTGCCAAGTCCGAGTTGGAGTTGTTCACATTGCCGCCCACTCAAACAGTGATAGAAAAAGGCCAATGGGTTGAATTTCATCCACTCTCCAGCGTAACTTCTGGAAGCCCCGTAGAATTTAATATTTCAGGAAGCGGAGAAGAATATTTGGATTTATCGCAGACTCAACTCTATGTAAAAGTCAAAATATTGAAAGCGGACGGGAATCCTCTCGCAAAAGATAGTAAAGTGGGACCCGTCAACCTATTTCTGCATTCGATGTTTTCGCAAGTGGACATTAGTCTAAACGAAAGACTCGTTTCATCGAGTGATAACACGTATCCTTATCAAGCCATGATTGAAACATTACTCAATCGCGGTTACGATGCAAAAACTTCACAGCTCTCGTCGGAATTGTTTTTCAAAGATACGGCAGGTCGCATGAATGTGTACGAGACGACAGATAAGAATCCTAACGAAGGATTTAACAAACGGGCAGAAATGTTCGCGCTCAGTAAATCAGTCGATATGATTGGCCGTTTGCATCTGGATATGTTTCATCAAGAAAGACTTCTTCTGAACATGGTGGATATGAAAATTAAACTCATACGGAGTAAACCTGAATTTTGCCTGTTGGGTGACGGTCAGTTTAAAGTCGACTTAGTGTACGCTTCATTATTTGTCAGAAAAGTGAGGGTTTCTCCCGGCGTCATGCTGGGGCATGCCAAAAGTTTACAGAAAAGGGCTGCAAAGTATCCAATCAATAGAGTTGTCTGTAAAACTTACTCTGTTCCAACAGGAAACATGAGCTTTGTTCAAGATAACATCTTTAACCCTCCAAGCGGCTGAGACGTAAAATCCCGTCATCTGTAAGAGTTGTTCAAAGCGGCTGAGACATAATTTTCTGCTCCTTTTTTTCTGCTTCGAAAGCGGCTGTGACATAAAATCCCGTTACTGCTTACCCCCACTCGCCAAAACACCTGTGACACTTAGATTAATGGATTGCAAAGGAGGGGAGAGCGCACAATGGCCAAGACACGCCTACGATACTTTAATTGTAGCTTTCAACACCCCACAAAATTATTTGCAGATGTGGTGACCATACCTTTTCTAACTAAAGGAGAGAGAGGCCGGATGCTTTCGGTATTTTTTCAGATAAGTAATCTTTTGAGCCGGAGTCCCTTCTAAGCATGGTTGGGCACGGGAAATAAGTTTGAATATTTCGTATTTTTCAAAGACCTCCAGGATACTTTTTCATTTATAATAATTTTAAATGTTTAATTAAAATAACAAATTTTGAGTAAATATTTGACTTCTGTAAAATGTTACCTGAAAAGGAAAAGGTGTTGCCTCGAATACAACAAAACAGTTGGCATATAAAAAAAAAAATATATTTTATTAGAAGAGACCGATTTAACATATATGGGGTCTTGGACACACATGCTTACGGATGAAGAGGGGCTTTAAAGAAATGTAGTGCATATTATTATTTACATTAATACAAATTTACATGTCATAAACCACTCCTGTATAAATATTAACTCTGTAATTATCCTATTATATAGTAATGCTGATACGGGACTCACTCGCTAACAAATCCGGTCCGGCCACTTCCAAACAAAACTTTTACCGTCATTAATACAAACAGATTAAAAAGTTACTGTGTAAAAATTTAATGAAATTCACACAGTTCGTGCGATCGGCTTGAAAATTTTCATGATTATGTAAAAAATATATAAAAACGATCTGCGCTATTTTAAAAATCTGAAAATCCACCTGTTCTCTCATTTTTAAGCGATTTTTTGCTATTTTCAGCTTCATTTAATTGCGCATTTAATCGCGTTAAGTTTCCAGTAAAATGAAAATCAAACGTCAATAACAGAGGACTAAATTACAAAACAGTCGGAACACGTACTCAACTTCCCTCACTATTTTTAGGAGAGTCCAATGTCACTTAGGTTAAATGTTTATCTTACATTTCATTGTTTACATCAATAATACTTACTATAAGGACGTTTTGGCAACCAACTATGTTTCCGGACTATTATTTTTCCCATTCCAATTTTAATGAACTAACGCATTATGTAGAAGCTGCTTGGTGTTATAAAATAAAGTAAAGACAACTTCTACATAATGCATTAGTTCATTAAAATTGGAATGATAAAAATAATATTCTTGAAACATAGTTAGAAGCCAAAACGTCCTTATAGTATTTTTCATGTAAACAATGAAATGTAAGGTAAATATTTAAGCAAAGTGACACTGGGCCCTCCTAAAAATAATGAGGAAAGTTGAGTATGTGTCCAGACTGTATTGTTGTAAACTAGTCCTCAGTTATTGATGTTTCAGTTTGATTTTGCTAGAAAAGTAACACGATTAAATGCGCGATCAAATTTATCAGTAAAGCTGTATTCCGTCCTAAAGATTAAAACAAAATTAAAATAACTAGTTGAAAAGAACAGTGGTCTAAGATAAAATAAAATTAAATCCCAGTTGGATTCAGTGGTGATGATTCCCTTTCTGTGATCTGTGGGTCTCAGTCCCACCATGGCCCATTGCACAAGGGACTGAAAATAGTAGATGGTTGAAGAGTAAAAGTCGAGGGTTCTGGACTACCGCGCGGCAGTCGATCTCACGGTCTAAGGTTTCGGGTGGTTTCGTTAGATGTCTCGTGAAGACGCGGAAGAACACCTGAAAAAATCCTCCGACCAAGGCATTCCGACTTGGCAAATACCCTGAGTGCAGGCTTGCAATAAATGCACTACATTACATTCTATGATCTGTGTGGTTTCCCTGCTCACTTAGCATGGGTCTTTGAATAATCTGCCGGTTTAGCGGAGTGTTCAAAGATCCACGCTAAGAAATTACACATGTAATAGAAGAGGAATCTTCTCAAAAACGTCTTTTCAATAATGAATGATGAGAGCAACCATCCTAAACCTGGTTTCAGACGATAAGAATTATTTAATCAAAATTTCAAATTTAAGAAGATCCATTTTTCTTACAAAATTTCTCGTATATTGCCTCCTGCCGTTGAAACTTTTCAGGATCCTCCACTGTCTTAGTTTTACCTAACTACAACATATTTCCAGAAAAACTAACTTCCCACATTGAACTGCAAGATTTTTTGTTGTTGTTTTGGTGTTATGTGGTGTGTGTGTGTCAGTTCATTTATGTAAATATGTATACATGCTAGAAAAACTTTTCAACCTGTAAAGAATTAAAGAAATTGTTACGTAAAGAAATACACAGAAATAGAACAATTTGTATAAAGCCAAAATTTTCATCTTAGATTTCGAGGCATTTAAATTTATATCGGATCACATCGAAAGCGTCAGTTTGTCATCGATTTATTATTTTATTATTGCTGCTTTTAATTGAACAATACGAATTTTAATTTCTATTTTTATTCTATATTAGCTGATGTACCCGCTCATCACACGAGAATAGAGATTATTTTAACAATTGGTTAAACTAAGCTGCCAAATAGACGAAAAAGTAAATAAATAAAATTTCCAATTAGCTAAATTTAAAAATAAAGATTAATTTTAGTGTAATTGTTTAAAATATGAAGTTCAAATCGAAGCGCTGTTGCAAATCAAAGCCATGGTATATAAATACATGGAGAGAGAGGTGGGGATTTTCGTTTGATTATTTTGAGAAATCGCAAAATTATTAAATGTTTAATTTGAATTTCAAGTAATTTATTTTTACATATACATAACATGTTATAACTAGCTGCGTATCAGTTCTTCACGACGAAGAAAGTAATGATTTTTTTTTTACACATGCATTTTAAATTATTCCAGCTATACAGAAACTGAAAAAATGCAGAAAACTTTTACTCGAACCTAGCGTTATGGATATTAAAATATGCTGTCATAGCTAGCTCAATTGTCTCACGATGACCCAAAAGCTATATTGGCAGTGTTAACGATCGGGTGACAACCCTTTCTTCTTTCAATACACATAAATTAGAAAAATGTTTTAGTTAATTAAGTAATTTAATTTTTCCTATTCATCCTAAAATAAATTTTTAAGGAGTTGTAATAACCTGGTGTGCAGAAAGTGAAAGGATTCGTTTTCCCATCTCGGCTGATCAAAAACCACTATATGTACATGGCGCAAACGTGAACGATAAATCTATGGGTCCGCAGCTCCTCTAGCTGTATATAGGCTGGTATACGGACGAGAGTTGCGGATCCGAAAATAACATCCTTTTGGGTGATGCCCTACACTAAAAAAAATTTTGTGGATTACTAAGAAATCTCTTTGAAACAAAGATGCTATAACTTTTCTTAGTATTGCTGCTAAATAAAGTAATGTAAATCAATTGGCAAACATGGCTTTATTTAGCAGTAATACTAAGAAAAGTTATGGCATCATACTAAAAAAATCTGGAGTGCCTCCACTCGACTTTCCGAAGACTTACGATTAGATCATTACCAAGCATTTAAATAAATTTTAATCGATGAATAATTCAAACATATATACCAAATTGAAACTCAATCGAATGCACCCTTTAAACGCTAGCATACTTTCAAGACTTTCTCCCCATATACTATAATGTCAAAGAAATCTTTGTCGTAGCCCTGTAGAAAAACTATAAGTCCTATATACACCAAAATCAATACCGGTCTTGCAACGGTGGTTTATAACATGTATGTCCAATTTGAGCTCAATAGAATGATCCGTTTAGGAGCTATCGTGTTCACTCACTCACTCACTCACTCACTCACTCAGTCACTCACACACACACACGCACACACACACACACACACACATCGCGTAAAAACAGCATAAATGAATTCAGAAGACCTCAAAACGTGTAAACACATCAAAGTCTCGAAGTCGAATTTTTTCATGATTACAATACTTTCCAAGTAATGGAATCATTGTTTCCTAGAGATTTCTTGGTAATCAACTGATTTTTTTTTTAAGAGTGTAAATTGTAGGGAAAAAAAGATTCTCGACGATCCCCAAGTCTGGCATAATAGCTATAAATCAGTCCCGTACTGCTAAGCTGTCAGTATTCGGCTATTAAAAAAAAAAATCAAATTATTAAGCAGAAAGGCTTAATTTAAAATGCAGACTTTTTCTAAGAAGGAAAGCGTTCCAAATGAGTTAAAAGGTTAACTCTAACAAATTATATGTCATAATCTAAATAGGTTTGCAAATTTTTGCGATTTTAAATCGTTAGAAATAGCTTCTCGAAATTATTAAACTTCTACTTCTTTTAAGAATATTAAAACGAATAAATTGTTTCCGCCTAAATAAAGCATTGATATAAGCATTAATATATATTAAGCATTTCAGTGGTCCAATTCCGAAGGATTTTTTTTGCGGATTACATGTGGGAATGGCGCCAGTTGTACGTCATACATTTAAAATTGACAAAAATTTGTACTCATGTTTCTTTAACCATTACCGTTGACAAATTAACAGCGCTTCGCTTTTGATTACTCCCTCTAACTGCATAAAGATGCGCAAAATGATAGAGAGAAGACGTAGGCGACCTTAAAATTTTGAAAATCCACCCGTTTCCCCAAAAATATTAAAATTCAGAGCCTTATTATCGCATGGGAAAATCGGGACTTTGTAAAGGGCCCCCAATTTCAAATGTTCTGAAATAGTCTTCTTTTATATCAAAATTTTTTGAAAAATAAAAAAAAATTCATGGATGGGGCCCCCAAAATTCATCAATGTCCGGGGCCCCTGTTGGTCATAATCAGGCCCTGCTTAAATTTAGCAATTTAAGTCGCTAAAATTATTAAATATAGATAATTTAAATTGAATTAAATTCATTTAATTCAATTTAAGTCAATGCGCCAGTGGGTCCTAATCTTGCGCGCAAAACTTGGTATAAGCGCTGAGCATTCAAATAATACAATATATTCACATAAAAACGATCGAAAAGAATTACTTTCAATAAACTTCTGCCGCAAGAATTTATGAAACTTCAAATTTCAGTCAAAATCGAAAATTTTCAGATTTTGGTCTTATAAATCTAAAAGCGCATTCAACTTGCGTCAACTATACATGCATTTTTTTATAAGTTCTAATACATGTTTTTCAAAGGACACCTCTTTTGCCTTAGAAACTTGAAGGTGCAAGCTATGGTTAAGCCTTAAAAATGACCAAAAAAAAAAAAAAAAAGTGTGTTTTTGTGACCTTCAGTGACTTTGCGTCGATAACCTGCCACAGATTTCTCATATATTTCATGAAGTTCTATCGTCTAACATTATAGATGTGAAATAAATATCATGGCAAGTTGCCCCCCAAAGGGTTTTTGACCACAGCATTTTCTATGTCTGAGAAAAACGCCCACTTTTGTGTGCTGCACGGACTTTTTTACAGGCCCGTAGCCAAAGGGGTGCCAGGTGGGGCTGAGCCCCACTCCCCCTAGAAAATTTCACATAAAAAAAGTTTAATGCAGATGCTTTGAAAAATTTTTGTATATAAGGTAAAGTTATCAAAGTTTTATATCAAAGTTTTATATATACAAAGTTTTTCTTTGTAATTGTCATTTTTGTTTTGTGTTCTCATCTTCCAAATATGATCCAAAGATGACAACTTTAAATGCATTCTGTTTAAGCCAAGGAACTTTTACTTCTTGGAAGCCGTTTGGACTTTTCAGAATTTATTTAATTATAAACTTATGCTATTATTTAATGAAGAGAAATATAGATAAATATGTTATCATTCAAAAAAATATAGGATGCCACCCCACTTACGTTAGGGTGCCCCCCCCCCTGGAAAAAAGAGGGTGCCCCCCTGAATAGAAAATCTGGCTACGGGTCTGCTTTTTTAGTGGGCCATAAAAGATGAACAACTTCACTTTGAGACAAAATATTCTGGATTTGCTACATTAATAAGATTAATAACAACTGGGAATTTTTTGGTAAAAATCTCAGATGGCATGAATCCTAGGTGTGTTACTTTCTCAGATTCGTGCTCTTAATTTTTCTTGGAATTTTTTCGCATATGCAGAACATAAATAAAGGTCTTTGAAAACGTTTATTATCTAACAAAGATTAATAGAGATATTTCATTTAACAAATTTACTAAACAAGTCCTTTAAATGAAACATCGAAGAATTTTTTATTTTTATTTTTCTCGTACGCTTGAGATAATTTAAATGAAAACTTTATTACCCTACACTCAAGTACATTATACTCTCTCTCTCTCTCTTTTTTTTAACTGTCATATTTTTTTGCATTACAACTTCAAAAATGATCCAGTGAAAGCCAAATTTCCTATTTCTCTTTCCTAACTAACTGTATAAACTTTCATGAAAAAATGCACAGTTCGAAAAAAATATAAGAAATAATAATAATTATATGGAACACTTTGCACATTTTATGAAGGACAGCGTCTTATATAAGGTTCAGGTGAATGGGATATATCTGACATTGGACACTTTATTGAAAATATGTACACGGGGTCTTATCGCATGAGCAAATCGGGGCTGTGTCCAGGGCCTCATCTTGAAAGGGGCCCATTAGATATATTATTTTTCGTTCATTTCTATTAAAACTTTATAAAGAAATTTTTCAGATAAAGAAGTATAGTAAAAAGATAATCTCTAATTTTACTATTTTTAGAGCACAAGCGTCACTCTCACTACCTGCTCATTATGAGAGGGGGCAAAAAACAAAATATCTCTTTTTCCAATCTTCATCAGACAAAAATGTGGCTCTGGGTGAGTGTACATGTAAGCCACCGAGAAAAGAACTTTGGTTTCCTACAACGTTGCGTAGATTCCCGAGTATTTAGGGGGGAAAGAGGTGAGGGAGACCAGTTGGTCAGATTCACCGGACATGTGCTCCTACAATACAAAGTAATTTATCAGGCGGTAGGTAGGCTGTCACGTCGGCAGTTTGTTAATTACCTTGTTCCCCACGCCTTCCATGCGGAAATGGGGGGAAGCAGGTTTTTCTTGTGCATTTTCGAGAGATACAGATCCCATACACTGGAACTTTTTTGAAGTTATCACTAGGCAAACTCCAGGCCGCTCGGAGGGTTAACGGACAAATGCCTAATCGTCTCGTCATCGCCTGCGTTGATAATGACGTATTTAACGGCAACTACAAGAAATCACCTTTTGAATTTAAGCATTGTAATATTAATTTTATCGCCGCTTATGTGGATGGGCAATCTAGCCCCCACAATCCTCTTCAACCTAATTTTGAAAACAACCACATTGTTAGAGCCTACCAGAACTTATTTACAAATGCGGGGGACAGAGGTTTATATCTTTCAAGATCAGAATTTTCGGACGGTTATTCTTTATTCCGCTTTGATTTATCGCCTGATCTGTGCGACGGTTCTCATTTAAACATAATACGTCACAGCAATTTACGATTAGAAATAAAATTTGCCACCCCCTTGGCACAAACCGTTTCGTTATTAGTGTATGCTGAATTTGAAAATTTAATAGAAATCAACAAAGCTCGAAATATCCTGTACGTTTTTGGAAACTGATGAATTCGTCACAAATCCACAGAATTCTATCGAGGAATCCTTACACCTCAAGATACTATGCTGGCGTTTTTCCTTCCGACAAGATACCAGTTATTCGAAACTTTCCTTCGGCAATGGTGATCAATACAGATAAACATTACGAAAGAGGTACTCATTGGTTAGGCATTTTTATGCCAGACGAAAAGAGTCTTGAATTCTTCGATTCCTACGGAATGCCTCCAGAAACTTACGGTGAAGATATACAGTTTGTGAAACAATATCAACATGTTTACTGGAATCAAGTTCGACTTCAAAGATTAACATCTAATGTGTGTGGACATTATTGTATTTATTTCATTGTAAAACGGTCTCAAGGCTTATGTATGTCACTTATTTTGTCTCAACTAGCTGAAAAAAAGAATGATTTTCAAATGTTTCAGTTTGTTAAGAAACGATATGGTGTAACTATGATTTTTAAACATTAATAAAGATAATTTATTTTATGAAAAGTCTCATTTCTTTTCTTTGTGTGTGTGTGTGTGTGTGTTTGTACAACATTTGAAAAAAAAAGATATATACATATAAACGTATTTTTTTGTCTTGGGAAAAATAGAGTATAAATGTCGAAAGTTAATTTTAAAAATTTCATTTCAAGAATGGAACTCATAAAGTTAGTTCATCCGAGCACTTGTCTCCTGTCCGGACCAACAGGGTCCGGAAAAACGGTGTTTGTTAAAAAACTCATAGAACACAAAATGCTTGAACCTATGCCGGCCCACATTGTTTACTGTTACGGAAGTTATCAGCGACTGTTTAATTCCATGAAAGGTGTTCGTTTTGAAGAAGGACTGTCTTCCGACCTTAATACTTTGCAAAACGCACTCATCATTATTGACGATCTCATGACAGAATTAGCGAGCGATACGCGACTAAGCAATCTTTTTACGAAAGGCAGTCATCACCGAAATCTGTCTGTCATTTTTATTACCCAGAATCTTTTTCAGCAGGGTAAACAAATGCGTAACGTTCATTTAAATTCTCATTACTTAATTTTATATAAAAATCCCAGAGACAAAAGCCAAGTGATGCATTTAGCGAGACAAATACTACCAGGTAAAACTAAAAGTTTTCAAGAAATCTTTCAAGACGCAACAAGTCCTGCTTATGGGTATCTATTCATAGACTTGCGTCCCGAGACAGACGAGCGTTTGCGCATGCGTACGGGTATATTCCCCCAAGATAAACACTACGTGTATGAGCCACGATAGTCATTTGCTTATCAGATTTGGTGCGAGTAACATGTCCTCCGCAGTTATAGAATTCGAGGGGTTCCAACTGAAACCTCACATTTTCATCGTGAAAGAATTGGCTTTCTACGACGTACATCGCGGCTATCATGGTCGGTGGACTTTTCTTCCTCCCTATTCTTGGGAATATTTATCAAAAAAACATAAAAAAACATTTTCGTGGGTGACCCGTCATTGCCACCGACTCACTTGGGAAAGTGGTAATATGCATTACGGGACTTTAAAATACATTTTATTATTCTTATTCCTATCCTATTCCCATGTTTATGTTAAAGGCTTAGAAAAATCTAATTTTTTGAAAAGCCTGTGCTTTCGGGATATTTTGGATCTGAATGATTTGAAGTGCCCTGAAATTCGAGCACTGAATCATGTAGCACTGAACTGCCCTGATCATCCATCTTGTTATCGCCACTGTGCTTTAGCAAAAGCAGCGGCTTATGGGACCTATATAAAGGAAAATAGTACATGCGCCAGTCATCATTCATAGCGAGGATGTCAAGCATAGAACACCTCAAGCTTTTAGGCAAATCTAAAAGTAAAGCAGCTTTGTTACGTAAATGTCCCAACAGTCTGATCAAATTATTTTGTGAATGTGCTCTTAATCTTTTAAAAGGGAACGTGCCCATATCCAAACGACAGAAAAATAAACTTTCAACTTATAAAAGGACTTTGCGACGCCTGGCAGATAAGAAAGTACCTTTGTTCAAGAAAAGACGTCTCCTCGTGCAAAAGGGGGACGGGTTTTTATCCATTCTTATCCCTGCTGCTGTCAGTCTCTTATCATCCATCATCCATGGAGCACGCTAAGAAATACGCGCTCATACCTGTTGATCAGGTACAACAATTCGAAGAAGACCATTTGAGCGAATTAGATACGCAGATTCAACACATCTTGAAAAGTAAAATGAACGAAAATGAAAAAGCTAAATTATACATTCAAGCACTACAGAAATTTGTCGCATTTCCAAACGTCAATGCTGTCACACTTAAAAAAGAAGAAGTTTCTGAAAACAATTTTGACATGCAAGAGGATAAAAAATCGTTTGATTCTGACATAGAAAATAAAGTTCTAGAAACAGTTCCTGTGAAACATAAAAAAACGGCTCGGAACATACTCAACTTTTTGGAGCAGAACAAAATTGCCTGGACTCCGAACGGTGAAGTTAAATCAGAAGAAGGCGTCATCCCTGGTTCTGATATGGTTCAACTCATCAATTTTCTATTAAGAAACAGAATGAAAAGACCCACTGCTTTTGATCAGTTTCAAGATATACTGGACACTATCCACTTTCCTCCAGAACTTGTGAAGAATACTTACTTAACAGGTGTTAAGAAAATGTATGCGAGACCTAAAAGTGTTAAAAGAAAAGAGCATAATATTGTGAAAAAGAACACTTTATTTCCCAACCAATGGTTGACATTGTATAAACAGTAAAATATTTTAATTTGTACAAACATAATATAAAAAATAAAGTTTTTTTCTTTACAAATATTTGTGTGTTTACTGGTCGTTTTTCTCTTGATTTTTTCATTTCTAAATAAAAAAAAGAACAAATAATAAATAAATAAATAAATAAAAAAGTCTGCTGGTTTCCCCACTACTCGATTGGAGTACAGCAGACAGCGCGTTACCCCTTTAAGGCGGGTATCCCCTAGAGGCCTATTTCCTTTTTATACATAAAAAATAGAACAATGTATGTACATAGAACAATATATATATAAATGCATATATGAAAAAAAAATAAGTCACCAAATGGCTGGAACGTCATCTGAAAAGAGAGAAAAAATAATATCTTTAGTATTACACATTTACACATGTGTATTGTAATATATATATATATATTCAGAATTAAAGCAATCAAACAAAAAAAATGGTACGTACCAACATGTATTAGAATCCGTACGGAAGAGTGGTCATATCAGGTTGTATGACTCTCTTGTCGTACACTATTCTGTACACTTTCACTTCTCTCTTGTTGATCACTATGCGGCGTTTGGCCTCTCTACAAATTTTTGTAGGATTTTCCAAAGGTAGTACTGTATTGCCATCTAAATTGCATACCATGCTTTTGATGGATTCGAAATTCAGCGCCTGTGAATTCCTAAAGTTGAGGGTAAACCCCCTCACCTTACAACAGGTTTTCCCAGACGCCGTTTTGTATGCATAGTTCTTGGGGCCTCCTGAAAAGAAAAAAACATGTTGTTAACACGTATGTTAAAGAAAAAATTTAAATTAAAAAAATTATTGTAAAAATAATAAAAAACTACTTACCAGAAACAAAAGTCTTGATGGTATCCCCATCCAATTCGTCCGTGAAATCCCAAAGAAATTTCCTAAAGGAGGATCGTTGACTCCGTCTGTGGCATAAATGATACTGTCTGTATCGTGATACAGGACACGTCGACCCAGCTTGTCCATTTCACTATACAGCTT
This sequence comes from Cheiracanthium punctorium, assembly GCA_038373885.1. Classification (NCBI taxonomy): domain Eukaryota; kingdom Metazoa; phylum Arthropoda; class Arachnida; order Araneae; family Cheiracanthiidae; genus Cheiracanthium; species Cheiracanthium punctorium. The sequence goes on from JAWZYV010016289.1 coordinate 24,635, forward strand.
CAGACGAGCCCAAGCTGTCGTGAAAGCGGCCAAAAATACGTTCGTCGACGTGTCCTGAGACACAAACTCTTTTGCTGTTTCCCACTGAATGGCCGGAACCTCTAGAGTGAACAGATACACGTCTTTGATCTAAAAAAAAATAAATTAAAATTAATATGCATACACATACAAGAGTCTGAAAATAAATAAAAATACAAAAAAATTAATAATAGAAATACTTATCTGAAAATAAAAAATAGTAATAAAAACTTACGTTTTTCGTGGAGTCTGCCATGATTTTATTAAAATCGGGCACCGTGTTGATGTAGGTCAACTGACCTTTATTGGTGTTCATCCCCCACCTACAAAAAAAAAAAAACGATTTAAACTAATAAGTATACTTCGAATAAGGTAAATAAGTATATTATATAAGTGTACATAATAGGTATGTTTAGGTACTTACCTCCCCCAAAAACTATTGAGGGCTCCTGGATTTTTGCTAATTTTTTTTTCATCCAAAAGCATCCCCTCTCCTTCTCGGTAGAGTCTGATATATTGGTTCTTGTCCTCCTCCGATACACAATTTGAAGGCCACCCACTACTCTCCTGTTTAATTTTTAAAAATAGATCAATATATGATCTAAACAGAGAGGTAGAGGTGGCCTCAAAATGATATACTTCATATATCTAAAAATAGAAAAAAATCGGTAAGACATATATATATATATATATACATATATATATATATATATAAATATATATATATATATATATATATAAAATGCAAAAGTAAAAAGAACTTTGTATATATTTTTACAAGATAAGGAAAGGCGAATAAAACTATTACTTACATGGGTGATGGCATATCCTTTCTTTTGGGCTAATTTTACCTCCTCCGTGACCCAAGTCCCGATTAAGGCCCTCTCATCATCCGGATGCTTGCACGGACCCTGCTGCATCGTGTCCGTGCAGGTCCGGCAGAGAGGGAACATCAATTTATTGTTGCTTCGGTACGGAAGCACGGGCAAATAAAGCCCCCGAGGCGGGATGACCCTACAGTGGATGACTCCAAAGTAGTCATCCACACCCCCAAATCCTTCCGTGATGATATTTGGGTGACCCACGGGGTAGGTGCAATACTTGTTCACCTAAATTAAAAAAACAGAATATCAGTAAGTGGTGCTATACATAAAACATCATGAAAATACAAAACAATATTATTTTACAGATAAAAAAATTTTTTTACTTACCCATGGATAGAGGGACGTAAAATCAACGTATTTTGCATCCCCTTCGTGAAAGAGTTTTACAGCGTTGGTTCGACCTCCAAAAAACGCATCCCTAGGATTCAAACGATTCTGCAAGGAATGCGTTTTCAGGAAGTCTTGCAACTCTGGGTCTTCCTTCTTCATCAGGGCAAAGCTGTGTTCCCACATTTCAATTAGGTTGTATCCTTGGGAACGCAGTCTCTGGCATGCAGCTTCTGTCTTTTCTCTCAACGCTGTTATAGTCACCCCTTTAAAAGGGTGCATGACGTATCCGTCATAACACTGGCTGCAGCCATGGAAGAAACAGCCCTACAAATAAATAATAAGTTTAGATAAAAGTACACAAAAAAAAAAAAAAAAATGAATGCACAATTAAGGGAAAAAGAATTACCTGATACTGGTAGACGGTCTGTGTAGCTTCACAAAACCCGTCGACTGAAACCCCCGAAACTTTTACCTCGCCGGTGCCGTTAAGGGCGTGCTGGATCACAATACCCTCTTTCGAGGCTATGTAATCCAGCCACCGGATAGAGTCGGCGCTAAAGTTAGTGCTGTTCACGTAACCATGTATGGGTACCATGGCTATGGTGTCGGGTTGTATGTGACCACTCCGGTAGGTCGCCATACATGCCGAAGCAATGGTGACGTACCTGTAAAGAAAGAAACAAGAAAATATCATTCATACTATTCACTGGATAAAGTAAGAAAAATATAGTTCAATAAAACATATAAAAAACTCACTGGAATGGATCTACACCCGCAACATCCAAAAACTGCGTCCTAAACTCTAGGCAGCAACGACGCAAGATATCCACGTCCGACCTAAAATGAAAATAAAATAAATAAGTATTTATGTTGTGCAAAAAATAAAATCAAATAAAAATATTTTGGGGAAAAGCGATCCCAATTACCTGCAATATGCCAGCATCTCTGCTTGGAAGCAGAACACAGCCTCCTTGTGTTCTTCATGCCACGCCATAAAGGCTTGGCGAGCTGAGGGCGACATCGTCTCGGGGCTGTAGAACCGGGGTTCAGGAAGTGGACCTTCGTACTGGTGGTTCTCCCGGGTGTTGAAAAAATGGGGAAAATACCCCTTTTTCAACTCCGAGAGACCAAAGCACCCTGGCAGTTTCGACAGAGCCATCGGAAGGAAGTTGAGCGAATCGATGAATCGGACCCCTAACCCTTTATGGGTGATGGCCATGAGCATCGATCCGTTCGGTATCACTTCCTGTGTTGTGCCCTGCTTCAACAACCACTCCATGATGAACTGGCCGTCGAACCTGTAATAGAATAAAATATTGTTTAGTTTGTGATAATTAAAACACGCATAAAAGTAGTTTTTTAAATTTATTTTTTTTAAAGAAACAAAAATACGTACCCCTTCATATTGTGTGCAATGGCCGTATACCCCTTGTGCATAGGAGCAAACAACCACGCACAGAAATCGGCGCAGGCCGTATAGCCCTTAAATACTTGTTCCCTACCGTCAGCATACTGAGCTACGGTAAAGTTCACCAGATGTACCCCCGAAGATTGATCCGTTTCAAAGTCGAAAAAGATCAACTTATCTTTCGGATCCTTCGGGGATACCTTCTGCAAGTAGCACCGATGGTCTGCAGCTACAACAAGCAATTGGCAGGAAGGGCACTTGGTCGTCCCGCAGCGATGATTCTCCTTGGGGCAATCCCTTCTCCGGATGACCTTGCAGGATTGTCTGCACTGATAAACCTAAAATATCAACAGATAAATGTAATACATGACAGAAATAATAAATAGCATAAAGCTTTTTATGTATATATAAAGAAAATAAAAAAAATACTCACCCTATCACAGATGGACAACACTTCGTTGCTTGTCAGGGATTTGTGCGTTGCAAAGCAATCCTCGGATCGGCAGAGGCGGTCGCAGTCTCGGCATCTCTGAGGTTCTCCGGCAACACAGTCGACGCGTAAACAAATATTACAGGCGTCTGCACATCGGTGATCGTCCTTACGGTCAAAGGGTTTCTCGCAGCTTTCACAGTAGTGATGTGCTGAGAAAAACCCTTTCAGTGACTTCACGATGTCGTAGTGACCGTCGTGAAGCCACAAGTTGATTCGGCGGGGCCTGTTTTTGCCTTTGTACGAGACCTATAAAATAAATAAATTGTGTAAACATCATGCATAATATCAACACATACAAGATAAAAAGATAACGTTCAAAGAACTTACCCGATTCAGATACTCCGAAGAAAGCAGAGCAATTTGCACATTCAAGTGTTCCTCAAAGAGGGCAACCTCCCTAAACGTGCAGGGGCCTAGGGGGACTCCAGCGGCTTCGTGCAAGGTACGGGCTCTGTTCATGAGAGCCGGACGTCGTCGATCCTGCAAGGATTTAATGGCCTTTCGGTCGTTCTCTAAATATGCCAAGGCATAGACGATCGCCTTGGCACAACACAATCCCTCGTCGTCTTCCGGAACGGAGATGATGCTCTTCTTTTTGAGGCGGTCCACGGCAATGTTGACTAGTTTTCTACGATCCCCTCCTGCACCCACGGGTCTTTCGATCACGATGATATCCACCGTGAAGCCCTCATCCAGCTCGATGTGGTCTTTGGACTGCAGTACTTTCACGACTGCAGCCAAGACTTTTTCCACGGTGAGCGAAGACACGGTCATCAACGTGGTGGATATCGGCTTATCCAGCCCCTCTGCTTGGATACAAAAGCGTATCAAGTCAGAAGGGGCTAAATCTTCCGTGGTTCTTCGAATCAGCAGAGAAAACAGCTCCCGCACCACCGCTGCAGCCATAGGCACCCCTCGTACATCTTGCGGAAGCTTCTCGGGATCCACGCTGGCTCGGTAAACAATTTCTTCAGCCTGGTATTTGTTATTCCTCCTACTCGAACGTTCCACGAGAACGATAGCATCCTCCAGCTAAAAGAAAAAAAAAAATGTAATACAAGACCACAGTCAGTGCCTGATTAAGACAGCGCGGGGCCTGTAGCAAATGTTGCCAAGGGGCCCTTAGTTCAGTGAAAGTTTTTTTTTTTTAGTGGGGGGGGGATTTCACCCGCACATTATAGTAGTATAGATAAATTAACCAAGAAAATAAATAGTGATTATTATATTATTTTTTAATTTTAGTGTGAATTAATTAGTTAATGGAATTGCTAATGCTAATTAGATGTAAACAAAACTAAAACTTCCCACGTATTAGATTTGGGAGGGATTTAGTCTAACTTTTCCTCCCTCTGGGGTGCACTGATGTCTAGGTTTTGTCCGATAATAAAATAAAACAACTTTTATGAACTTACTTGATTTAGTAAGAGCAAATGAGAGCTAACACGAGGCAAACCAATTTCTCCTAGAAAATTGGTGTGCGGAAAAAATCCCCCTCAAAATAAAAAAAAAGTTTTTTTTTTTGGGGGGGGGGCGAGTAAATAGATAGTGAGTCTGACGTGATTATATCTACAACTCAGTTTTTTTATGAATGTTCATGGGTATATATTTCGAGTTTCTAACATACCTACCCCCTTTCCCATATGCAAACATACAACTTGACAAGTTTACATACACTGATAATTGTTTCTATAAATTTTTAGAACCTTCGAAAACAAAATGAACTTTAAACTTTGAATTTAAACACAGTTTTTTCCCCTCTAAAAATAAATACTTGCAAAATTATTCCATCATTTGGAAGGTCTTTACTAATACTAGGTTACACATTTTTAACGCCATTTGTTTAATGGGTTAATTCGTAAGAGACCAAAGTGACCAAACTGAGGATAAGCAGATATAGCGCACTATACTTCCACTATTCAAAATACACTGCATGGACGGAACGCATTCAAAAGGCACATGCGCATAGAGGGGAACTGCTACTTCCACCAACGCTTACAGCACTTTTAAACGCGATTTCGTTCAATGTTCTATAAGCATGTGTGCATTACTTTTCAACCTAACCTCGTAAAAATGATCTAAAATATTTTGTTTAAAAAATTTTCAATGTTTTCTAACAGAATAATCAATATAATAAATAATTAAAAATTCGGATAAAACGTTCATTATCGTATTACTTTCAAATGTTTTTGCAGGATATAATAATCTTAAATGTGATGAAGTATTTTGTGAGTTTCTTTGTAGAGCTAGGGTATCAGAAAACCCTCTTTATTTTCAATTTGCCTGGGGTTATGGCTTCCCAGATACCCCGACAGTCTTGGCTTTGTGCAAAGATCCTCCCCGTTCTAATTATTTTATCTGAACGAACTTACTGAATTTCGCGATCTTGACCTGTGATTTTGACCGGCCCAAAACAATTCCTTTATATTTAACGCGGTTAATTTCTATGTTTAATATGATAATTTATCAGAGTTGAGGTCTCAAAATATAATAAATGGCTCACATACTATATATTATTATCGCTTGAAATAATAATTCGAAATGCCAGTGTTCAAACATTGCAAAATGTAAAAAATAAAAATAAAAAATAATTCAAGCCTAATACTAAAAGCTTTCTAAAGATGGCTTACTCCCTACTCCTTAGACCTTCGAATATCGCCAAAGCCACCCCTCCCCTTTTTACTCTAAAATAAAAGCACTTAGGGACGGCCCAACATCCAATTAAATACCATCCTTATATCTACCACAAAAAGAAAAGTTAAGGTCCGATATTTAAATAACAATTATTGTTTCGTGTGGGAATATCTTTTTCTTTTTTTATGGTGCGCTTTTTTTATTCCTACATTCCTATGGACTTCGGCTCATGCAGAAGCTGAGCTCGCTTTCCAGAGAAAATCTTCATAAACAGCCACAAATATTTTCTGCACATAGTCATTTTGAAAAGTTTAATTACAACTTTATTTAAAAATTCATTTTATCTGTTACTGCAAAAGCCCCTGAAAGGATCGGGGCCGATAGGCTACAGCCTACTTACTTAATGAATAATCCGTCCCACTGACGGATTAATGCAATTTTGTGGGTGGAGGCGGTTAATTGGTAGATTCACATACGCATCCATTTTAAGGAAGTAAAATAGGATTGTTTACATTACTTTCTCTTTTCTTGAGAGGGGTGGTCGCTCCCTCCGACACCCACCCTTTAATTCGTCTTTGATCCGGCCCTGACTCTCTTCTTTCATTTTGGCACTTAGTTTTCTTTCCATGTTTTGTTTATTTTTGGATTCATTCTTCAAATAAAGACAAACTTGTAATATTATTGATAAGAAAATACTTTTTAAAGGCCTTACTTATGTGGGTGTCCAAGGGTCTGAATACCCCCTCCTTCGAGTTGCGATTTTTGTCAACAAAAAGATAATGATAAAGACTTTTATTTATTTATTTATTATTATTATTATTATTATTATTATTATTTTTGAAAAATTTTGCTTTTCCCCCCATTTGGACCCTCTCTGAATTTTTTTTCTGGCTACCGCATGTTTTGTTCCACAGTGTATTGGATACACTCCTGTATAAGTGTCTTATTGCTGTCTTTAGAATACTCATTCAGTTTCACCTAGGTAATCAGTTGAATAAATATGCGAGCATTTAACAGCTACATTAAGTTAATGCATATTCTCTCAAGAAGTTATCTACAAATCCACAATGGATTTACAGTTCCATAATAGAGAATCAGAAACTGTCTTATAAAAAAAAAAAAAAAAAAAAAAAAAAAAAAAAAAAAAAAACAGTATGAAAATCTTAAACACTTTCACGTTTTAAATACGCACTAAAGTGCCCTATATTAAAAGTGTATCATAATCCATGCGTTCTCCCTATTTTCTTTCCTCATTCCATTAAGTAGAAAAGTGTATCATTTTTCATGAGTGTGCCGTATTTTTCTCCCTTGTTCCATAAAACACATCTCGAATCGAAATCTAGCTTAAAATCGTGTACTGAATCTTCGCCTAGCATATTGCAACTAAAAAATACTTTCAAAATTTTAAATACTGTTTGGAAGGGGCATCCTAATCCATGAGTGTACCATGTTTGTTTTTCTTGTTCCATAAAACACATGTTCGGAATTGAATTGTATAACCTTGTGCGACTTTCAGCATTTTATTCTCTCCCACCTCCACGTTATCTAGCCAACACATTTGAAAAGATCATCACCGAGTCAGTTCATGTCTACAAAACCTGTCTACAAATCATGTATACATAGTCGCGTAGACAAAAATCTGTGATTGAACGAAATAGCAGCCTACTGCGAAACGAAAAAAGAAAGTACGAAAAGTTACGATAATTATCTTTTACTATAAAAAAACTGGGAGGAGGGAGAAAACGAAAATTTTCAAGCTGAAGCCGCGGGGCCCCTAAAAGCGCGGGCCCCGTAGCATTTGCTACTTCTGCTATATTGTTAATCCGGCACTGACCACAGTATAAAATCAATGTATTTTAAAAGTGGAATGTTTAAACGCAGAAATAACTTACCGGTGAAACGTCTTCTTACTCAGACTGTATATAAGGCACTCCTACGCCCGATGGTTGGGCTGAACGCTAAAATAAAAAAAAGGTATGTTTTAAAAATAACTCAAATATATTCAAAAAACATAAATGAAAATACATTTATGAATAGGTAATTAAATAAGTACCTCAAATCCGGATCCCACATGGTAACATAACGGCAGATTGTTGAACACTTCTGATGCCTCATCAAAGGCTTGAGTGCATTCGCCATAACACTAAACAGAGAAAATAAACAAAAATGAATAATAATACAAACAATCATTAAAGAAAATAGGAAAAATCGATAAAACAATAAGAAAAAATCTTAGATCGTCATCAAGCTCCAAATAATCCAGAAACTCTTCATCGTTTATCCACTAAAAACGAAAAAAAAAGCAAAGTATTATTAAAAAGTCGCCTCTCTATGTATATTTTAAATGCATATCATAAAAAAAATCATGTCTGATATATAAATAAAAACACTTACGTCGTCATCGGTATCCAGCAATGGAATCTGTGAGTCTTCATAAATCACGTTTTCTGCAGTTCGCTTCATCTTAAAATTATGTAAGCAACAACAAAAATGAATACTCAATATAAAAAGAGAGAGAGAGCACCTTCTTGGAGTAAACTCGAACAAGAAATGAGGTCGGACCGGATCGCCGTCTCTTTATACTGAAAGTCTGTAGGTGTCGCTGGTCTCCGAGCTTCCTGATTGGTCCGCATTCTCGTGACGTCATAGAATCTGCATTCTGATTGGTCCGTTTCCAGTACAGCGTGCCCAAGCATCCGTACGAAAGGGGCTTCCCCCTTCAAAACACAATCCCGCGCGAAAACACGCACCCGCAAATAGAAAACATGTTAGAACATGTTCCCGCATGAAAAAACGCGTTAGCGCGCGAAGAAAACACGCAGTCATCGAAATCCGTCCTGTAGAACAGGTTTCTACACAAACGGGTGATTCCGGCAAGGGGGAAGAAAATACCACTTTTTAAAAATAGAGTCCCCTTCCATCCCGTTTAAATATAAAATAATAAAGTAAAATTAAAATGAATGAATAATTAAAATTCATTCATTAAGATAATTAAAATAATCAATAAATTACTTTCTAAACATTGATTAAGATTATGAAAATAATGAATACATTATTTCCACAACTCCAGGAACATTTCAAGAAAAAAATTGCAAAGTCCGATACCGAAAGTAGAGTACACTTCGATCTTTAGCGAACGTCAGTAAAGCCGGGAGGCGCATAGTGGTTATCGCTTCGACCTCTGAAACAGAGAATTCAGGGTTCGAGTCCCATGGCCGGCAAGTCAGAAAAAATAATTCCAAGTCCACACATGAGTTCTAAAATTTAATACCAAATGATAGTAATCAAATTCATTAATTAATTAACTAAAATTCATTAATAAATCCAAAACATTGCAAGTCAGAAAAAATTCAAAGTCCCATTCCAAAACTAAAAATCCGTTGCCACTCAATAAAAAAGAAACTCGGTGTTGCCATTCCGTAAAAAGAAACTCGTAACCTTTCACGGTTGAAAACTAAACTAATCCAGCAGCAGCAAAAAAACAACTCCACTCCACCCGTGACGTCACTTCCGGTCATGTCCCATGACGTCACTAGGCCACGCCCACTTCGTGACGTCACTTCCGCCGGCTAGAACGGGGTGCTTACTACTGGCGTAATTAACGTCGATAGTCGAAGGCAAATAGCCAAAATGAATCCCAAATTTAACTTCACAGTAAATGCAATTATTTATAGGCAATACCAGCTATATTTACCAGGCTTAAAAACATTCTCATTCATCTAAAAAAAAATGAATTCGTATTTATACAGAATTCCTGTTTTGTTATACCTTGCTTGGCGGGATTTAAAAAATTATCTATCCATCCGCTCGTAACATTGGCTCATCTCAACCGTGCCATAGAATTAGCCATGGCTCACTGGGATAAGTGGTGTTCCCTCACACAGCATTCCAGTAAACCTAAAGGGGAGAATACAATGCAACGCAAGAAGAACCATTAAAATGATTGATTGCCGCCGCACGGTACCGAAATCTAGAAGAATTTCAGACCTGAACCTTAGATATGGTCCCTTATTACGTAGCCATGCACGTGCGGGCTTTGTGAAAGGGGGGAAACCCAAAGCAATCCCTTGGCCGGATGCTGCAAAAACATTAGAACATGCTGCAAAGACATGTCTTTGTGATGCAATCTAAATCGACGTATAAATGAAATATTAATAAACAACTTTGATTATTACATGTTTAACAACGCTACTAATGAAAATTTTAATATGTAAATTTAATAATTGTATGTTTTTTAAGGTAATAGTAAATTTGTTCATGTTAGATATTGTGTTTTCAGGTAAAAACTAAGGTGAAACAAATCCTACATTTATTGGGCAATACCTAATACTGCATACATTTAAGATTCATGTAATATACATTGAATACCATGATGTAATTTTTGTTTGCACAGACATTGAATTTAATGAACCATCCATAGTCGCCCGATTTGCTGATTGTCATTAATTATTAGTTACAGCATTACGGATTGAATTAAGTTCATGAAAAGTCTTTTTCCAACGTCTTCTGATAGGCAAAGTGAGTTGTAAACATTTTTAAAAAGTCAACTTCGTCTTTACAAGAAGGTTGTTAAATGTACAACTCTCCACAATTTCTCCCTAAAGAGTAACATAAACACAGAGACAAAATTTTCGAAACTAAGGAAAATTTAAAACTGCGTATAACCGATATTGTGCGTCGTATACACGAGGCATTTTTGCATTAAAATAAATAGTAATGAATCGGGACTTCATGAAAATGACGTATAAATGAGAAACAAATAAACGGTGCCTTACTGTATATATATATATATATTAATCTGTCCTAAGAGCCCAATTTATGACAATTATTATATTTGTCCCTGCAAAAGAGTTAAAATGCTATAAAAAATAGTCTGCGAAGAGCATTCTTTTATAAGACTCAAATACTACATAAAATATTTTAAACTGGAACAAATATTTTTTCCATGGTTAAACTATATAGAATCTCCTAAAAAAATAGTAAGCCTAGGACACCCGTTATTCTTAATTAGACTTAGGTCAGCACCATAGTTTTGATGAATATTAAGTTCATATGCATATTTCGAGTGTTACACCCCCCCCCCAAAAAAAAACACACACACACACACACACACACAAAATGCATGCTTGCAAAATTATTGTATTATTTAGATGAGTTTCAACAATATCAGATTTACATCTAATTTAACTTTAGTCATTTTACTCGTTTAACATTAATTTGACCCCCATACTTAAGGTTTGGACAGAAGATCGAATACATGCTCCATAAACATAGCAAATGTGTTCGTTAGAAATGTCGGGCCGTATATTTGTTTGGTTGTCTGATAGATTCAAGATGGTACTACAGCTACAAACTCTCTTGACAATTTTCATTCTTAAAACTATTTGTTGAATACTACACAACTATTTCACGAATGCAGTACAGTAATACAACTAATAGAATGCAGCTCATTCACTTACATTTATATCAGCTTCTTTGCAGCTGTTCAAAATGGGGAGGGGAGTGTACGAACAAACGGGAGTTTCTTAAAATGCCTTATGCAAAAAGGGTTCCATGTTTAGGTATTTTCGTGATGTTTTAGCTTTCGGTTCACGTATAAAAAATTCGCGAAAATAAGATGCTTTTACAGTGCGAAAATAAGTGCTTTTACAGTGTATGGCCTACGGTAAATTCAAATTGCACTAGCTGTAAAGTGTTTAAAAAATTTCTTCTGGATATTTTTTTTTTTTGAGAGGCGGGGGGGGGGGGAGGGGTCTCCCTTCGCAAATGGCTGTCCTGGGGCCCGAAAATCCTGTCGGCCTGATATCATATCTTATTTATGTGAATATTTCGCCCATGTTAAATTACGTTGCGTTTTGATAACAAAATAAATAACTAAAAAATAAATAGTTAGTATTTTAGGGTGAGGGGCCAAATATATATTAAAAAAAGAGTATGGTAACTATTATTTCAGAGCATTTAAAATTTACAAATTAGTTAAATAAAACGCACGAAAAAACTTACAAGTGCACGGGATTTCAAATGATACATGAGGAAAAAAATTTTCAAATCTAATTCATTTGAGGCTTCAACGTACATATATAATGATGCAAGATGATCTCGGATCCCTGTCGATAGACTGAACATTTTTATAGCATACTCAATTTCTTTGTACTAAAATAGTATTTGAAATCAAATCTGGAGATGAGCAGCCCCCCCTTGCCCCCCAAATGGTATGGGTGTCCATGATTTTAGGAAGTATTAATGAGAAAAAGTAAAACTAATAAAAAACTTTGTAAAAAAAATAAACGTTAATTATGCCATAGAAAAACTCACTAAGACCTATATAAAACCGAGCCGTACCCCACTCTGCTTCAACTAAGCCCTAGTTTAATACAGATTTTATATCTTCATGTAATCTGTTAAAGAAAAAAAATCGCTACAAAAACGAATTTATTCAGTTATTTCATTGAATGACCTCATCGTCTTCCACAAAACAAAAGAAATTTATTTCTAGCGTTTGCTCATATGTAGCGTTTGTTCATATGTGCATTAGTTTTTCCTTGTTTACAATCTTATGACTGCTTGAAAGGGATGCTGTAAACATTTTCTTTTTAGAAATAAATGTTTCTAATGCAAAATTGTTCATGGACTTATCTTAAATTTTGCTTAAAAAAGTAAAGCCTTGAAGCAAAATTACTCAATTATACATAGTGGCACTACATCATTTCGGTGGACTGAAGAGAGCGTAAAAAAACCCTCATAATATTGAAGGGGTTTAATTTTTCGGATGAGTGTGTGTGTGTGTGTGAGGGGGGGGGGGGCACTTGAAATAAAAAATTTAAAAAAAGGAGTGGGCATCCGAAAGTGCGCTTTTTGGTGGAGTGGATTTTTTTAAAGTATTTTAATTTTTTTTTTTTTTTTAGTATCATTTTTACACTAACATGCTTCACACTCTGAGTGCCCCCCTTATGGAAAAACTTGTATTTTCACTTAGCCTTCAGTTAAAATACTGGGTTCAAATTTGTGGAAGAGGGAGGTGAAGCCATTCACTTGACTACTGGGCTCAAATTTGTTTTGCAGTAAAAGTGCAGATGTGTAGTAATTTCTTTTCTATGTAAAAATAAAAATAAAAAAACTTTATCAAAAGCTAAAGGGCGTTGAGGCGTTTCGGACGGCCATGGGGCTACTGGAAAAGTTATCTGAATGGCAATTTTCAATAGAGATGAATACAGAATACACTAATGTACCTCTCTTTACGCCCTTTTGGACGCCCACTTGTTTTCTCACATTTTTTCATTTCGCGCCCCAAAAATGAAACCATTCAAATTATGCGCTTTTTTTCCGGTGCGTATATTTAATCAAAGTTGGTGAAGGGGAATAATCTTTGCAATACTAATAATGGTAAAAATATAATTATTAAAACTATTACAACAAAACTAATTAAAAATTAATTTAAATACAGTTATATATAGCCGATATTTTACATCTTAAGAAATGAGTTTCAAAATAATTTTTAGCCAGTTTCCTTTAAAAAAGCTTTTTTTTTAGCATTTACAAATGAAAATTTGTTTAGAAACATTACATTTATACTAACATTTGATGTAAAAAGTTCTTTTAAGGAAGTTTTACCATAATTTAATTCTGAAAAAAAAAGCATGTCTAAAATAAAAGAAGTAATATTTAAATTAAATACTTTCAGAAATAATAATAGTTTTATGTAAATATATATACTTATAAATCATTCATTCTAAGAATTATTATTTAAAACCAAAGAGTTAACAAGATAAATTACCATGATTCAGAATAAATTCCTGCACTTATGAAAAGAAAACCAGTAATAACAAGCCATAACTGATTACAAATCAGAGTGAATATGATACCATATTACATAACCTCAAAACAGGATGTCAAGCATTTTAGTACAGTAGACACCGGTTATAAACGTACTCTCACGGGACCTCAAAAAGTAGTACTTTGTAGCCGAAGTACGTTATAAGCAATACCGGCAGTAAGATTCAATGTTACACAAAAAAAGAAAGTGGGCTCATAATTTCACTGTAATGTGTGTTTTAAACAGGTGTGATTTTTTTAAAATTTAAATTAAATAAAAACAGAACATTTTTTATTGAGATAAATAATCTCTAATTTTCTTTTGTTTTAAATCAGCAGATGCTACTTTAAAGATACCGTTTTTGATATCCATAATAGACTTTTGTAGAGTCTCCGCATCATCACTTCGGGATTCAAAAAATCGTAATAATGTTTTTAGCAGCATGTAATGCGTGGGGTATGCTTGGTACCTTCACTATCATCAGGATCATTATAGTAGTCCTTTTCAGAAGGCATTTATATTGATGAATAACAAAGAGAAAAAATGTCTTGTTCTTGGCCTTGCCTAGCAGGGGAAAAAGATAAAAGATCGCTCTCTTCATACACAATTCATCTCGCTAGAGATTCTAAAACTGACAACGAGTGTTTGTGAACGTACTGAAATTTCCGAGAAAAAGGAAATAAAATGCTTAAGAAAAGCAAGATTTTATTTTTGGCTTTGGTATAAAATGTACGTTATAGCCGAAGTACGTAACTTTTGTTAAGTATGTTTTAACGAAGTTAAACAATATAAATATAGGACTTCAATCGGGACCTAGCTTCTAGGTACGTTATAACCGATAGTACGTTAGATCCCTGGTCCGTTATAACCGGTTATTTCGCACTGTATGTACATGATACTTAAATAACCCAAGAATTTCATAGTAAACAGTGGCTTGGGTCGAAGTGGGCATATAACGCTCCCTTCTACGCCCCTCAATGGCCAAGAATGCCTTTCTTTTAAGATAATACGTGTTAATTAAAATGTTTAATTTCTATTAGCAACCCTTTCTTTAAAAAAATTAGGAAATCCCGAAAGAAGACAGTGCTTTAAAGTGGTACTTGTAAGAAACCATACAACTTTTCATTCGTTTTTAAATAGGGTGTCAATGATTTACATCAGCAGATTTAAATCGGTGATTTTAATCTTGATTTAAATAATTTGATTTAAATCAGGGATGTACAACCTACGCCCTACGGGCTATTACTAGCTCATGACACCCTTTTCCATTCATCTGCCAATCCAGTTGCATGCTGAAAAACATGCAGAATCCATCAATTCAATTTTTAGGAAAAGGAATTAATTGTGAAAATGTAATTCTTTCAGATTTGTTTTTAATGGCCATAAATATGGCAGCAGAAAATTTCAGTTATAATTAATAGACTTTTATGAATATGTGCCATCCAGGGGGCGTAGGGGGTTAGGGGGGGTCATAACCCCCCCATGGAGAAATTTTACCCATACAAAATGTATATTCTTCACTACAATATTACACACATGTATACATATATATGAGTTGTAGTAGTCGTAACCCCCCCCATGAAAAAATTTCTGGCTATGGCCCTGGTCCCATCATATTATCAAGTATTTTTATTTGCTATTTGTGAGATTCCACAGTATTGTCATGCCACCACAATAAACTCGATTGGTCATAACTACAAAAAAATTGAGTTCGGTGAACAATTTTTCTTTTTTTGTAAACAATGTAGCCATACCTACTGTTAAAAAAATTCATTCATCTAATCTAAATGTTTAATTTAGTTATCATCAACCGAGCTTGTTGCAAACATGACACAAACAATCACAGTACTATGGGATTACACAATTGCCTTGCCTATGTGTGCCACCAGATTTTCAAGAACTTAATTTGCAAAATTAAGAGAAAATTATAATTAAAAATTTGGAATTTTGTCATTACATCCATCAAGTAGTCTTTAATATTTTGTTTTTAAAACTATATTAGTTAAAAGGGCGCACTACTTGACCTTTGATACATAACATTTGAATTACTACGGTCCCACAAGCTGAAAGAGGTTGTGCAAAACAAAAAAAAAAAACAATATATGTTATTGCATGTGATAAGATATCTGTACAGCTTTATTCCTGAAAGCAATTTCACAATGCTTCCAAAATCATTCATTCGGGACAAAATTATTTTATTTGCATACAAAAGGTTTATACTACTAACTAGATACGGTGTGCAAAAATTCTGTAATTCGACTTGAAGTGCATGAGCATTTAGCGTGTGCCGCCCCCCCCTTTTTACACACACACACAAAGATAAACTTCCGTTACAAACGTTGCCCCGGGTGTATTAAGTGTTAAGGAATAACATGCCTAAAAATTATTGTCTGCTTCGCTCCCCAACCGTTGCAAAGCACGAGTGCAGCGATTTTCCTCTTGTGTCTTGTCCTCTTGTGATCTAAGAAAAACCTGTACACGCGACGAATGTGCACGTTAAATTTGTAGGGCCGGTTCTGGATTACCAATTCTGTGTGTTGTTCAACAGAACAACCAAATGAAATAATTGACAAATTATAATGAATTCAGTTAATGTAAAGAGTTTAATTATCTCTTTAATTGATTGTTTACAAGAAGTGCTTGCTTATGTAAAAATCAAAAAGATATTCTGTTAATGCTTAATCTACAACAGAACATGTATTATCTGAATGAATTTTTTACACTGTAATATTCTGTTGTATTTTGATGTCAGTAGAAATAATTATAACAAAACTATAGTTCAGGAGAGGTTTTTTTTTAACTCTATTAATTTGTAATTTTTAACACATCAATGGTGAGATCCACTAATTTTTTTTTTCGCGGGTGTGTGTGTGTGTGAGGGGAGTTATGAAAAAAAAAAAACGGATAAAAAATATAATGATGACTTATCTGGAAGCATTTAAAATATATTAAAATGAATAAAATAAAATGCATAAAATATTTAAAAATCGTTTAGTGATACACATCACTAAAAATAAAATAATTTTCAAATTACTTTTCAGCTAAGCCGAAATAATACTAGAAAAAATAAAAATACATTTAAAGATTAGTTTTTTTAATCAAAAGATTTATCTTTACTTGTCATGTTACTGTGAAAGTGAATAAAGCGAGAATGTGAGACAAATTAAATATGAGGTGATTTAAGTCATTAAAAACTGACCGGGGGATTAAACTAAACTAAAAAAAAAAGTAGTTTTTATTGTCGGTGTTTACTTTTTAAAGTTCATACTGTAAAATTAGCCTATGGAGTTCAATTTTTTTTTTCAAGCCTACAAGTTCTATCACTACGAAATATTAATATAGAGGACCATTGTTTATAAACTATAACGTTTTTCAAGAGACCGTTACTAAAAACATTTTAAAAATTGAGGGTTTTTTTCTTCTTTTTTGAAGATTTTGAAATTTACTAAAGTTGTAATGCATAGTAAAAGCTCAAGCCTGTCTAAAGCGGATCTTTAACTACGCGGAAACTTGTTCTTTAATCAAATATTTCTTGGTCCTCTGAATACTTACTCTAGGATATAAACAGTTGAGGATTCAGAAATTTTTTTAGTAGGGACTAATTTAAAAAAAAAAAGAAAAAAAAAACTTTTGTGACGATATGCAATAAAACAAAATATCACTTTAAAGTATTGTAATTTGTTTTGGGAGGGGTGAATTTAGAATAAAAGGTTATTTTCCCTATGCAAAATGCACATTAAAGTAAAATGCTACCCTTTAGAAATGTCTTTGGAAAGGGGAGGAGGGGGCGCTCAAGCGTCTTAGCCCGTTCCCTGTATGCAACACTGGATATAACTTTTGTTTAATGGAAAAACTGCGTCAATGGAAGAACATTTATTTCCGTTTAAGACAAAATTTTATTATTATACAGTAAAACCTAATAAATTTCAACCGAATCCTTTTCACTAATTCGATTGATATTATTTTAAAATACAAGTTAGATTAATTTATTTGAGTAATTACTCCGAGAAAAACATGTAAATGAATTTACTTGCGAAAATAATTTTATATCATTACAACATTATGGAATGGAATGAGTGAAAGAAAGAAAGAAAGAATATCTACATGAGGGTTTTATTTTTTAAAGTCTTATGAATGTTTGATAAACTAATATTTATTTGACTTCGACGCAAAGCTCTATTTGTAGCAAACGGAATCTCATTTTGAAACAAATTGGAATCTCCAAAAAGAAATAGGAGATGGATATTTTCTTGGGAAAGCGAAACACGTACAAAGCAGACAATGAGTCTTTTTTCCAGTGCTTCTGGTCAACCGTCACCTTGACCCCAGAATTGACCCTCACTTCCCTTCTTTGCCCCCCTTCCCCGGTTTCCCTTTCCTCCAGCATAAGGGACCATCTATAAAGGTTTTTTTTTTTTTTTGTCCAAGCAGCAATTAAGTGGAAGAATTTGCGGAAGAAGGTGGGGAAACGGTATTTGACAGTTTGGCGCATTTTGGCGGAATGCGTGTGTGAGGTATAACCGGATAAGTACAGGCTGTCCAGAAAGCTCCGTTTTTCCGTACGAGTAAATTTTCGCCGCTTCGCGCCGATTTGTCGCTTTACCCAACGAATCACTGCTGCCAACTCTGCCGGAGAAATTATGCCTAAAATCAAAGCTAAAAGTATCCAGGAATGGATAACAATGGCCGCATTACGTAAACGCGAAACGAGTTGCAACTCGTGCAACGAGTTTATCGTTTACGAATGCAGCCAATGTTTTCAAGTCGAGAAAAAAAAAAAGAAAAAAAAAAAAAGCCGTGTTTTGGCGCCTTTTTTAGCACTTGAGTGCTATTTCGCTCGACCACGGTTTTTGTGTAGACACGATTTTCCTACAGTTAGTGCGTTTTGTCACTTTTCAAGTATGTTTTTTTTTTATACTGAATTTATTTTCAAATGTGATAACGTAGAGAGGAGGTGGGGGGC
>JAWZYV010016290.1:0-45253 GCA_038373885.1 Cheiracanthium punctorium
TCCAGTATTCCTAAAAGTGGAACCTTCCCACTTTTATCCTTTCGTTCATAAGCGGGGGGCCTTGAAAAGATTTTGAATCCATGTCGAATGAAAAAGTATCAGGTTGTAACGAAAGTTTTCCGCCAGATTTGCTTGAGTCAGCTCACGCGGTACCCAACTATTGACCTAATATGTCAAGTTTTTTATGCTTAGTGCGACTAATGAACATGGCACTAAAGTCTAACTCTTTTAGCTAGCTCTCGAGTGGATGAATATTTTATCTTCTTCCACAAATTGTCGTAGGCGGGACTCATCAGCATCAATAGGCCGGTCAAAGCGCTCTGCTTCTTTAATATCCTGGTCCTCGTTTTTGAACTTTCGGTACCAAATCTTCACAGTGTCATGATTCAACAGTAGTACCTTAAGCAGTATACATGATTCAGTGTCATTCTGTAGCTGACTTTTTGCGATAGAACTGAGAGTAAATGATGGATCCATCTGGTAGCGTGGTAGTTCCATTTCAGACACCTTATACTTAATCATAACGATATTGTTTTACAGATTTCACAACACAGTGCTCTAAAACAAGTCTTTTCTTTCAAATAACAAAAATCGTTTTACAAAATATTGGCAAAGACACCAACGGGAACTGCTTGTGCAGGCAATACTTGGAGTGGCGGAAAACTTTCGTTACAACCTAATACTAACTAGTTTTTATGCATTGCAGATTGAGAACCACCTACAAATTGATTGGTATATTTTTTTCCTTAGTTAGGTTCCATGGTATTGTTTATACAGGGTGTGTCACAATTCCCTCCCGGGTTTGGAAGGCTTGTAAAAAATATCTTACCAATACAGGCATCTGTTGAACCACAGATCTAACAAAGTTGACTTTATTGGATAAAGAAATGTTAGTTGGTTCACATATGTTCGACATGTGAACCTTTCGTGGTGCGGCAGATATCGAGTCTAAAGTCCAATTCTCTCCTCCCCACACTCGCTTTGAGATGTCGCCATCAACAGTAGCGAATGCGGTTGCGATCCTTTCCGCGTAAATCTTTTAACCCTTTAACGCGCAGTGTTCCCGCTCTGGGAACACCCAACTGTGACTTTTTGACTGTTGCCATTCACGAAGAATAGATTGGATTTCTATAAAAATAGTGGCGGGTGACAGAGCTCCACGAGAATCCTTTACTTTTTATCACGTCATTTCCCGTCAAAAAAGGGTCACGATTCTTTTTAACAGCACTGACATCTGCTGAAAAATGGAAGGATGCGAGAACAGCTGGATCGATTGCCCCATGCTGAAAAAAGGGCAGCCGTTGCCATCGCTCGTCTTAACGACCAGCAAGAGGGCGGACGATCGAAACGTTCACTGCGTGCCTTAGATCTAGAGACCCTTTTTTGACGGTTCAAAAAAGGGTCTTGGTGTATAATGCAACGCGCAACTATTTTTTTAGAAATCCAATCTATTCTTCGTGACTGGCTTGATGTATCTAGTAAGAAATCACAAAGCTTACTGTAATTTCATTTAAAAAAAAAAAAAGAGATACGACACTCCAGTAACATTTAGATGGGACCACTTCTTGGCAAAAGAATTTTAGAAGCTACTTTTCAGCACCCTATTTGGCAATATTTCAGTAAAAATTCCCAATTTTTTGCGACAGTTAGCAAGATTTTGAGTAGGGCCCAAACCAGGGTTTCTACTTATATCAGAAATCCTGGAACCTATTAGGCATGTACTGTGCTGATCGCGAGGGTAGCAAGAGCTCCTCGGGAAAAAAACCTTGTTGCTTCAGCCACCAGTTCACTAGTCTCAAATTTTATATAAGGAGATCAGCTCAAGACCTGAAAGTGCTCAGCCAGAGAAAAAGTTTGCGAACACCCTGATCAAACTGTAACTGTACATAGATATTAAAGCATTTGAGTCTTTTGGGTGGCCCAGGCTGAACTACCGCAGTCAATTTCAATGAAAGAGGATGCACACAACTAGATGTTATCACTTAAGGCTGTTCTTCGAAAAAAAAAAAAAGAACTCTGTTTTTAGTCTTGGTACACAAATTGAAATAAACTAATAGCACCAGGATCTCCAAAAAAATTCCAGATGGTTCTTCATTAGCTGTTTTACACACTAGGATAAGTGAAAACGCTGTGGCTTTTGTGAAATTTTCAGAAAACATTCTTAAACATGGATTTGAGATGCAAGATTTTTCGAAGAGTGACACGCTTTGCGAAAATTTTCGATTTTTAAGAATTTTTTCTAAAAGTACTGAAACGGATACAGATTGGCCTGTCTTCGCAGTACGTAATACAGCTTGTAAAGAGACAGTTTCAAAATTTTGAAGTGCCTGGCATCATTAGTTTATTTGTAATTATGTACCAAAATCACATGATTTTTTCGAATAACACCGTTAAGATCCGGGGAAAAACACACGTAACCCTCCCTCTTTCCTAAAAAAACTGAGTCTTCCATTCTGAAAAAAAAAAATTATGTTTTTCAATCCAAAGACTAAATTTTTATTCTAAATACTCTGAAGCAAATGAATGTACATGATGCCAGGAAAACATGACCTAAAAATGCTCTATCGACTATGAAGTATTTCAACGAATTTAAAAATATGCTATTGATTAAAAGTAGTTTATGCATGTTTCAATCTGAATTATAGTAAAGCACCGTTGATACGTCTTTCAAGGGACAGACGTAAACAGACGTATGAATGAAACATTAATAAACTTAGATTACATGACAGGTTTAGCGCTACTTGTGTAAATGTGTGTAAATACAATAATTTGAAGTTTTTTTTTTTCAGGTACTAGTACAAAAAAAAAAAAAAAAAAACTGAATGTACATTAATAAAACATCTATCCTAAAAGTGAAACAAATCATATCTTTATTGTATCGGGTGACCAAAAAGTCCGTAAAAAATTTAAAATTTCATTGAAAAATAACAAATAATGATAGAAAACTGCGACAGGTTTAGAAGGTGTTTGGATTTTATTTTAATGACAAGAAAGCTTACAGTTCCAAATGCTGCCGATAGGTGGCATTGACATGCACAATGGTAAGTAAGTAAAAAAAAAAAAAAAAATCAAAATCTGAAAACTCTCTAATCCTTTCCACACAAACTGCAATTTATTATCATGATTTGATCTCTTTTGATGAATTTTTGAAGTTTTCACCAACTTTTGACGCATCCTGGGTGCATCAAAGTTTAAAAATTCATTAAAAAAGAGCAAATAACAATGCAAAATTGCGCTTTGCAAGGAAAGGATAGAGATATTTCTTAACTTCCTTCCCATGCACGTCAGCGCTACCTATCGGCAACATTTGGAACTACAAACTTTCTAGTCATTTAAAAAAATCCGAACACCTTCTATACCTATTTGTGCAAAACGAAATTTTCTAGCATTTCTTCTTTTTTAATGAATTTTTAAAGTTTTTTTGTCACCGGGTACTGTATCTTAAAAGTTGCATGTATTTAGTATTAATATAATGCGCATTGCATACCAATTTATGATGTGATTTATGTTCCATTCAGACATTGAATTTTTAAAAAATCTTTCAAAGTCGTCCGATTGTAATTGTTTATTAATTACAGTATTAGGTACGAATTAAGTTCATGAAATGTTTTTTCATTCATGTTCTGATAAACAAAACAAGATTTTTTACAACAGTCGACAGCGTGTTTAAAAAGGAAGGTAGCTAAAGGTACATCCCTCATTCAGTGGTGTAGCCAGAAATTTTTCATGAGGGGGGGGTACGACTACGGCAACTCACATATATGTATACGTGTGTGTGATAAGGGAGTGAATAGAATATATATTTTGTATGACAAAAAATTCATCATGGGGGTGGGGGGATGTGACCCCCCTATCCCCCCCCTTGGCTATGCCACTGCCCTCATTACATCCTATAACAGATGCTCTATTTAAGAAAAGTTTCTCCCTAAATAGGAAAATTATGACTGAGATAGAAAAGTTTCAAAGAAGGTTAAAAAGGACGTCTTATAAACGAAGCAATTTTGCATTAAAATGGATAGGAACGAATCGGGACTTCATATAAAGGACGTATAAACGGTGCTTTACTATACTTGCATTGTTCATATAAAATTAATCACTTTCGGGAATTTTTACTATTTTGTAATTACTTTAATAATTGAAAAATATAAGATTTTTGGATCCTTAAAATCTGTGGGCCCTAGACAACTGCCCTGTTTGACCGGCCAGTAACAGCAAACGGTTATCTCAGTACAAAAATTCAGCATTCTTCTAACGGTTTTTGAATTTTGCCAGCTATATAATTAGGAACCCTAATCGAAAGATCAATACTAGCTCTTAATACTTTCGGGAGGTATTCAAAATTATATCGAAAGAAATTCAGCGAAGTTAATGCAGAGCAAATGACACTCAAACAGTTACACGAATTGAAACTATATCCACTCTTCTAAAACATCTTTGCAGTCGCTTTCGGCTCACCTCGTCCCCCCCCCCCCTCCTTCTCACTAAAAAGATTGTGCACTTACAGTGTACAGGTGTGTGTAATGGGGAAACCCCCTGTATGTGCACTCTCAGCTCCAGGACATAATAGTGCACCCAGTTCGTGCATTTAGGATGCACAATGGATTGTGCATAATGAATGTGTGGTAATGTACATAATGAATGTGTGGTAAGGCTACTCATAACCGCGTACTCAGTTGATTTCAATAGCACTGTATTACTAATGATGAAGCGCTTTTTTTTTTTTTTTTTTTTTTTTTTTAAATTCTGCCTCTCCCGCCGTTTGGATCCTCACAATTTTTTTTTTCTGGGTACTGCATTTTTTGTTCATCTGTGTGTTAAAAATACTCTCGTGTCAAGGCCGTACCCAGGGGGGTGGTCCAGGGGGTCCGGACCTCCTCCGAAATTTCAGTTTTTGTAAGCAAAATAATAACGATGAAGTTTTGTTGTATAAAATTCTGCCTTTTACACTGTTTGGACCCCCTCCGAAACTTTTGGACCCACCACGAAATTCTTTTCTGGGTACGTCCCTGTCTCGTGTATGTCTATTGTTGCTGTCATTAGAATACTCGTTCAGTTTAGTCTAGGTAATCAGTTGACTCAATAATGTAGGCATGTGACAGCCACACTAAATTTATATACATTCTTTCAATGAGTTCTCTTAATTGATTTACAGTTCCATAATAGAGCTTCAAAAATTGTCTTATCCCCCACCCCACAAAAAAAAAAAATCCCACAAAAAATCTTTCCCTTATTGGTCAAACGCCCTGCCGCATTAACTGATAAAATAGTCACCCCAATCAAGCAATCAAGGTCTCTCTTCCAAAAATTTGCTACCCGTCCCCCGGAAACAGTTTCTGCGACAAATGAGTCTTCCAAGGGCAAGGTTAGTTTCAAGAGTTTTTATCGCGACAGAGTAATTAAAAAATGTTAATTGTAATTTTAAACAGATTCATAGAGAAAAGATTCTGTTTGATATGCAGACTTTCCCCCCCCCCCCCAACAAGCAGTGGCGTAGCCAAGGACAGGGGTTTAGGGGGGTCATAACCCCCCCATGAGGAATTTTTTTGCCATACAAAGTGTATATTCTTCACTCCCTTATCACACACCTATACATATATATGAGATGAAGTAGTCGTACCCCCCCTTTCCCCAATGAAAAATTTCTGGCTACGCCACTGCCAACAAGAGAAAAAAGATGTAATTAACAGGCAAATTTTCCTGAACTAACTTAGCGTCAATGGGGGGGGGGGATTAATCTCTCCCACTGTCTCTTTGCTCTTTAGTAACTGCGTAAAATCCTTTTTGGCAAATAAATTTCATGCGTAATTTCTCTGCGTTCAGGAGCTAGCATGTCCTTCTGCCACTAAAGAAGTATTTTCTGAACCGAAAATCAGGACATAAACCACAGAGTGGGGAGAGGTAAAAATCAATCCCGAACAAACACCCTCCCCCCCCCCCCCCCCCCCAAGATTTTTTTAATTTCTACACATAACCTGATTTTCTACTTTTATGAGAAAAATGAGTTGAAAAAGTATATTAAATATAGAAATAAAATAGGCTTATTATATAAACTTGGTTTTAAATACTTTTATAGTTAATTTTTCGCTAACTTTCCAAAATAGTTTGCTTTCTAACATTATACATAGAATCACTATCCATTAATTATAGGTATGCAGGGGCGTAGCCAAGGGGGTGTTAGGGGGCTCATAACCCCCCCCCCCCCATGAGAAATTTTTTGCCATACAAAATGTATATTCTTCACTAAATTATCAGACACACGTATACATATATATGAGTTGTAGTAGTCGTAACCCTCCATGAAAAATTTCTTGCTACGCCCCTGTAGGTATGTATTAATAAATATTATAAAACAATCATTTTCAACAATTTAAAAAAGTGATACACAAGTAACAAAAAACTTTGTAAATAATTTCATTCTTAATAAATAATTTTCATGTCAATTTATTCCCAATTAATTTCTTTTTTTTTTTTTTTTTTTTTTTTTTGAAAGCAGGACAGGAATAGAAAAGCGGAACATTTTAGGGTTCTGTGGTGACCGCAGGACATGCAGGTAAAAAACAGGACTGTCCCGTCAAAAGCAAGAATTCTGGTTACTTTATATGCCACTCCATTTTCCCTTTAAACTCTGGCAAACCCCGTCTAAGCCTAACATCACTTACGGACATCCCTTACCAGATATCTTTGAAACTACTTATACAAACAAAGCAAAAAAGAATCTTTGAAGCTATTTATACTAACAAAGCAAAAGAAAATACGCTACTTTTATTGTGTAAGAGAACAAAAACTGCTTTAAACTTACGAATATTCCCCGATTTCCTTCCTGAAGTCTCCCTACGGCGTAAATTCGATTCGCTTTTAGCCATGCTTTCAGCTCACTTCAGAAAACAAAAAAAAAACACGCTCCGTTGCCACTTGTTGCTGATGCATTTGGAACATTCATTTCCGGACAGTGGGAGTGCTTGGGGACCGGCGGCTTGGAGGTTAGTGGCCTGTCCCACTCCAAGCCATTTGCTTATGCTTGGGTTAGATTCCTTCAAAGACCAACTATTATTTTTTACAAACGGAGTGCCCAGTTAAAAAAAAATGTCTGTCAGATTTTCCATTTTAGCTCGATGAATTAGAAATTTGTCTTTTTGGAAACGCACGATTCGAAAGAAATTAGAGTAGTCGTATTTATTTATTATTTCCCTTCTCTGCCTTGGAAACATTGGGCACCATTTTGTTGTGAAACCAATATAGAAAATTTGGCTTGTACTCGAACACACTTTTAAGAGACTGTAAAAATGGAGTTTGACTGAATATGGTAATTAGGGATGGGGGGGGAGAGCTGCTGTTTATTTAATATTTTGATTACAAAAACCCATTTAACGATATATCGCATGCATTAAGTCAGTGCTCCCCAATCTTTTTTTTTTATCGTCGTGGGCTGGTCAACATTTGATAATTACCGTAAAATACTGGAAAAGCGCCCCTCCCCCCCATCTTCAAACAGGGTTCGCACGGATCCTGGATTTGCTAAAATTTCGAACTTCTGATATAATGTCCTAAAATTATCTGACATTTTAAAAAACTGTCTTTTTTTGTTAAAAACACGGAAATAAGGTCTCACGAGTATTTCAAATAGTGCAACAGTTTTAGGACATTTTTCAAAAGTTCGGAATTTTAGCAAATTAAGCGTACGGTCGGGGTGGGGGGGGGGGGAGGGTTCGATTCCTACTTATTCCCTCGTTGTTTGAATTTCACTTCTCTGTGCCAGATGCTGTGTTCGGATTTGTCAGCTTTGTTCTGAAGAACCCGCTTATAAATCCTCATTAATTGAAGGGGCAACACAATAGGGGGGGGTGCCCTCTGTGGGGGTCTTTCTAAGGGGTCCTAACCCGTATTTACGCCAGAAATTTCGTTGTAAACATCCATTTTTATTCCTTTACAATAGATATGGGGATATAATTTTGTTAAATGTTGACATTTTTTTAAAAAAAGAAATATATTTGATCCAAAGTAATCAAATTCTTTGCATGGCATAAAGAATTTGTTTGATTAACAAACTAATTTAACCCTTAACATACCAAAACCAATGTTTAGCACAGTGGTTAAAGCCACTAACATTGGTAGATGGCTCAAGTGGAGGAACAGGGTTCTGTCCTCTCGCGGGGCCGTCGGTCTAGCAGTCTGGAGTTTTGGGCAGTTTTCTTCAGATGTAACGTGAATACCCAGAAAAGACTAGATACCCAGATACCCAGACTAGACTAGATACCCCAGAAAAGACTAGATACCCAGAAAAGTCTTCCCCAAAGGCATTTGCCACTCCCCCCTCTTGTGGTTGTCCTTTCTTTGACGTGTATTTATAAGCGGTTCCACGTGCACAAGCACACAAATCCGAATACATGTTCCAAAAACAACAACAGCATGCCAAGCTTACGTCACCAACAGTCCTAATCAAGCATTTCGTTCATCTCTAATGTCCTCCAACGATCCCCTTGGTATGTTAAGCGTTCAAATAAAAAGTCGTCTGCTTGCTGTGCTGGCATTTTCTTTCTTTCCTTGAGTTTGTATTGGCATTATGATATTGTTGTTAAAGCAATTCTTTTCACGGCTCTGATTTCGTTTATAATTGGTAGCTTTTCCATCGTTTGTCAAAGGATTATTGTGCGATTATCGATAAAAGTGATACTTCTCCTCGAAAACTAGACGCGGTAAAGTGCCCCATTCAAGAAAATCACTATACACAACACGAAATCGCTGAAAAAGCAAAAAATTCTCAAGCATCTGTGTATGTAGAATAAAAAGATCTTTAGACTCCGAATGTGAAAATGGAAATTCTGGACTAGGGAACTGTTCGTTTACTGCAAGAACTAAAAGGAAATTGATTCAAATTTCTACATCTTAACAGTAGGGCAACTAGTCATGAACATCAAGGCCGTACCCAGCGGGGATGGACCAGAGGGTCCAGAAATTTATAATTTTGTTAACAAAATAATAACGGTCGAGTCTTTTTGTGAAAAATTCAGCCTTTCTCACCGTTTGGGCCCCCTCCGAAATTTTTTCCTTGGTACGGCCCTGCATGAACTGCGAAAAAATCTCTCTGCAAGCGTCAGGAGTAAATGTACGTGATTCTTCTATATGTAGAGAGCTCATCTCAGCTGAAAGTGTCCATCTTCCTCGAGACAAGGCTAAAGTCACGCCTGCTATGGCAAAGAAGAGACTTGCTTGGGCAAAAGTTGCACAAGAAGAATTCGGAGATGAGAGACTGCAGCAAGGTGAGAAATATATTAATTTCCCTTTCATTATTCTGTTCAATTCAGTTTGTTCATTTCTTTTCCTGAAATCGTGCTTTTTGCATACTGACTAAAGATGCAGAACTGTTGATGATAAGTTTGATTTAAAAATTTCTATATAAGAATATAAAGGGACATCAGAGATCCTTTGGCCCCCTTCGGTACGCTACTGTAAACAGCAATTAAACTGTTGAGTAGCAGTTTATAGCTCGCACTGCTTTTCAGGTTTTAAAACAAAAGTAAGAGTTCAGTGGCGGCCCGTGGTCAAAACTGTTAGTGCAGCCGGAAGCATATGAGCCCCCCCGCCCCTCTTCCTCCGGACAGGATTGGAAAATCTTTGTTACTGAATTCGAAAGCTGGCGGATTAAGCCCTCACCGAGGAAAAAGAAAAAAAAGAAATTGCATAAAAAATGTAAGAGATCCTATTTTACTTCCATAAAATGGACATAAATTTCAAGCAGCCGCTCTTATCCTCAAAATTGCATTAATCCGTGTCTTGATTCGAAGTTTCCTTAGAATTTTCTTTTTTAACAATAACTTGAGAAGAAAAGGAAAAAAAAAAACTTACTTATAAAAAATAAGTCAAATCAAATCTCCTTTCTTTTAAACTTGCGAATCAGTCAGTAATGCCCTCACAAAAAGGCGTTGTTTTAATTCAGATATCCATAATTTTAAAAGCTCTTTAAAATTTCCCATGTTTAAAGAATTTTCTTGCTTGCCATGTCCTCTCAATGCCAGTTCTTGCTTACTTAAAAACAATACTGCTTGGATGGGTCATTGTCCATTCATAAGCGTCTATTCAGGTTTACCTTCTTGATAAATTCAGCAATATAAAGTCGAGAGTTTGCCGAACATATATTCTTCTTACCCCCTCCCTCACTTCTCGAGCCAATCAATGGGTCGAATTCACCGCGCTCTTTCAAGTGCTGCCGACGTTTCAAAATCTTTGATGAGCTGAGTCTTAGCTGCGTATCCCCATTATAGCCTATGCCGATGGGACTGCTTACGTAACCGTTGTCATGGCAACGGTGCTGCCAATTTTCTTATCAGCGCTCTGGGCTGAACCAAAGATTTTCCCAATTGAATTGCGGGAAGATTAAAGTGCTTTTTTTCTGAATGAGCGATCCGGCCACAATACGATTTATTTATTTTTTTTTTTTTTCTGAGATTTTTTTTAATTCACCGTAGGAATTCCATAATTCTAATCTGAATTTAGGAAAATTAGTAGAATAAATTATTTTAAAGTATGTGCTGATAATTTCAAGTGCAGCCCGGCTGTACTTGCTGTATCCCACGAGCCGCCACTGTAAGAGTTTTGAAAAAAACTTCTAGTAGCGAAGTTGTGCCTTTAGAAAAGACAACCATTTTTCGAAGGTTGAAAGACTGTATAAGACTTAATTTTCTACTCATTTATTTATTTTTTGTACTGGAGTTTAAAATGAGGTTCACAATGTGGGCGAAATGCCAAACAGCGAATTAAAGTCTTAGGGGGAGCATCAGATCAGATTACTAGAGATCATCTGCAGTAATTTGAAGGAGCAGCTTATAGTTATAGTTATAGAAATGTGTATGATTTTACTTTCTTTTTCATACTTTTATTCAAACTAAAGTGTACTCACGATCTTTAATAAACTATCTAATAAAGCACAAAAGAAACAATACATCAAAATTTCGGAGGGGGTGGGGGGTTGACTGAATTAAAGATACATGTTATTTCCTGCTTTTCAAAGAAGAAAGACGTCATTTCCTGTTGCTCGTTTCATGATAAATTGCAATTTCTCTTTTGACGCCCACTCTAGTGATGAGCTAAACTAAAATATGTAGCTTTTCGAGTTTAATTATTATTTTTTTTTTAGTTTGGAAAAGGCTGCTCAATCCAGTAACTCATAAGCTGTCGATTGGCCCGTGTTACACCAAGCAGCCAACGGGCTGCTTGTGTAGCGCTACCAGGCCCGGACTAGCCAGGTCGTCTGGTCGGCGATCGCCGAGGGCCCCCGGGTCAAAGGGGTCCCGGAGAGGCCACACAAAATGGGTTATTACTTTATAATTAGTAATTTGATATATCTATCGGAGTAATTGGATAATTTATTTCCCAGTAATCTTACGTCTTTACGCAGTGTGGGAGCGGAGGACCTCGCGGCTCGAGGGGGCCCCTAAATCTCTAAAATAGTTAAATGTGATTTTTAGGCACGTAAGATTAAATTCTAAATATTATATATTCTAATATTCTATCTCTTCTAAATTGAGCAGTAAGAGGCCCCTTTTCAATCTCAAATCCCTTTTCAATCTCAATTCCTCTCAACCCCTTATCAATATCTCTCAACTGGGAAATAAATTATCCCTTTTCAAGCCGAGGGCCCCCAAAGGAGCCAGTCCGGGCCTGAGCGCTACTGTCGATGGCGATTTCCACGCAAAAAGAACAATAGAGGTGTAGGCTGTTGCGCTTGTGTGCGTCAATGTCTTCCTTCGGAGACCTTTTCTGGGCGTGGGGCGAGTCTACTTTTTATTTGATGGAGGCCGAGGGTAGACTTGGATCTCGCCACACCTTCACGTGACCACACCACAAAACGCGACGGCGTACGGTCGCATGCGCATGGCACGGACAAAATTTCGCGAGCAGACAAATTTCAGATTTGGATGGTGTGACGGCTTTGAGACCGCATCAGATGCCTCCTGGACTCTTTTCCAGAATACCCACCTCTAGCACCACACATGTATATCTATTTTACGGAAGTAATAATAAAGATCTCTTACATTTTTCACAACA
Organism: Cheiracanthium punctorium; assembly: GCA_038373885.1. NCBI lineage: Eukaryota > Metazoa > Arthropoda > Arachnida > Araneae > Cheiracanthiidae > Cheiracanthium > Cheiracanthium punctorium. The sequence continues at coordinate 12,043 of JAWZYV010016290.1, forward strand.
TTTCTTTATTCTATGGGGGAAAGGCAGTCGCCCCCTACCTTTATTCCGCCTTAGTAATATCTAGAGGGAGGACGTTTTACCGATTTTATTTTTCTCTTGGGGTTGCCCTCGCGTGGCTTTGCCTTCACAACTAAACTAAAATCTCGCCAAATTTAAGTACAATTCATAGCCAAATTTGGAGTAAAATATTTTTCTGTTGGAAAGTGCTTCATAAAGCAGAAAAATGAATCATAAGTTAGCATGATTAATCTGCATCATCTGCATATAAAGCAGAAAAAGGAATCATGCGTTGGCATGATCATTTTTCTGCTTTATAGTCACCCTGTATCTAATATATAAATGTGAAAGTTTGTTTCTTTGCCCAGTAGTCCCGCTCTACCAAACAGCTTGAAATGTTCTAGGGTCATTCCATGACAAATAAACCAAAAGTAGTCATGACGCCGGCAGCATAGGGCAAGGGGGGGCAATATCCCCCCCCCTGGATTTTTGTATGTAGTGTTTTCCCCTGCTTTTTTGCTCTTTCCAACATGGTAAGCATACGTTGAAGTAGTCTTTGCCCCCCCCCCCCTGGAAAATATTCTGCCGGCGCCCATGAGTAGAGTAAAATAAGTAAAAACTTTGTGGAAAAAACACACATAAAATGTGTGTTTTTTTGTGAGTTTTTCTCACAAAGTTTTTGTTTATTTTATCATTTAACACCAGTATTTTGATTGTTTTTCCGCAAAAAATAGGATTTTGACACCCATGTCACGGATTTTTTCAAAAAATTTGACTTGAATGTTCCTTCTGTGATAATACGAAACCCCATGCATTTTTTTTTTTTTTTGTTGCCTCTGGTGCTTATGGTTTTGGCTTTATGGCTTGTCAAACTTATGAAGAATTAAAGTTGCGGATAGTTTTTGAGCAAGATTTTAAGGACACACTTCTAAATAAAATAACTCCCCATGGTGAAAATGTGCTTTAGCCCACTGCTTGGCGATTGTCAACAAATTGCCGAGTTGGCCCGTTTCTGTGGAATGCCTCGCGGATTGGAACCTCTTCTGCTCTGTTCGGTTCGGTTACTTTGGTTACTTTCCGTTCGGACCGTCAACGTACACGTAACGCAAAAGGCTGTGCGATTCAGACATGGTGGAAGAGCGCTTCATTTTTACATTTATTTTCTCAAGATGCACCGCAGAAATGTAAACAAAATGGCGATTTAGGAAAACCAAACATTAAAAAAAATGGAACAATTATTTAAAGAAAAAAAACAACAAACTATTAAAAATAAACAGGCCCCTCTCAAAAATAGGCTGCCACTCTCCCTTTGCGAGACACAAAAAGAAAACATCACTGGGTTCGGCCATCGCTATATAGGGAGTCCCTCGAAAATATTCTACCAATGGCTCATTGCGAAGAGCTCAAAAACATCACTGAGTCCGTCCATCGCTCTAGGGGCCCCTCAAAAATAGGCTACCGCTGGGCCTTTGCGAGACCCCTCAAAAAACATCACTGGGTTCGGCCATCGATATAGGGGAGGGGGTGTTGGAAATTTGCTACCTCTGGCCCGTTGCTAAACTAAAAAGATCAGACTACCATAGAATTATTGTTAAATACACAATATTAATATTGTTGCAGAAAACTTTGCCTGATTCCTGGGTTCGTCGTTCTAAAGCATGTCGAACGTTTTAGTAAAAAGTCCACTTGTTAGCATGGAGTACACATTTTATTACTTCTAGAACTTCGTCGAGCCATCAGCTGTACAAATTTTACAGGCACTAATAGCCAGTAAAGTGCTTATAACAGCTCTCTCAGTACAGAAGCTTTCACAGGTGCTGTATTTCTCACACAAAATAAAACATTTCCATAGGCAGAAACTCAGTGGAAACTTACGAAGGAAATCGTAAACAGTCCCCCAAGACTCTACAATAAAGAATTTACTCGCAGCATTTAAAAACAAGCAAAATGTTGCTTCTGTAAGTGTCAAAACAAAGCGTTTATGATCTCTCACGGACGTCTATTCACTGTAGCAGACAGGAACAAACTGACTCATTGGGGCATTGCGCTGCATTTTAACACTGGTTATAAAGGATAAATCATTCTAGTTTTATTTATAGTTCATTACTTTATTACAGTACAGAAGTACCAATTTTCCTGATTGTCATATTCCTTTATTCTGTATAATGAAATTTTTGTGACCCATAGGGGGGTTATGATTTTGTGCGAAAATTATGACATTAAGAGGACTTTGAAAGATTCATAGTACTTCTTTAGTTCCAAAATGGTATTTCTAGCTGACGGAGTTAAAGTGGATACCTCCAAAAATAAGTCTAGGCTCCACCAGTGGCTGAGAGGTTCGGCTCTCGAAACTGGAAGGCGGGAGCGGCCAGGTTCAAACCCCTGTCGCGTCAGTCGACCTTGCCGTTGGGAGTTTTTCGTGGTTTTCTCCGAAATCTCGCGTCAATACAGCTAGGATCCCTTATAAAGTCCCCCGCGGAGGGAATGCCTCTTACAGGCCTAAGGATCCTAGTGCAGTCAATCGACCTCTATCCACAAACACATACAACAAACCAAAAGTAAGTCTTACAGGGTCGAAGGATATCGCAAAATCCGGCACGTGGCCAAAAATGTTTTTACTCCAACGAGTTTCAAAAAGGCTTTTCAAAGACAAAGGGAACTTACTGCTTTCAACAATTCCCAACGACCCGATTGTCTCTAAATCACTTAACTGCTGAGAGAAAGGGTGGATTAATCAGATTTTTAAGACAGAACACTTATTTTTACGTGATTTACGGAATTGTTTTTAGCCGATCGCACCAATGAAGTAGATTATACGGTATTGGCCTCGAATATAACGCGACTCCGAAAAATTTTCAAAATAATTAAAAAAATCCCACATTTAGACCTCGAATTGGGCGCGAGTCAGGTTTTTAACGGGAAATCACCGGTCAAAAAATGCCGCTTTATATTGGGGCCAATACGGTGTATCTTTTTTTATGAGCTTTATTCTATTCTTTTTGAATAGTGACGGTAAAAGTTCTGTTTGGAAATGGTACGATCCAGAATGGTTCGAGTCAGTGACCAGAGTAACTATACTTAGATAAATTATGCTGAACAGCTGATAGCTTACACTTTAGGGTATACCCAACTTTAGGGATAGGTAACACCCAACTCTGACGTTTTGACTGTTGCCAGTCACGAAGAATAGATTGGATTTCCATAAAAATAGTTGGTGATAAATAGGTGACATGGCTCCTCGAGAATCCTTTATTTTAGCATTTCATTTCCCGTCGAAAAATGGTCACGATTGTTTTTAACAGCACTGACATGTGCCGAAAAATGGAAGAATGCGAGAACAGCTGGATAGAATGCCCCATGCTGAAAAAAGGGCAGCCGTTGCCATCGCTCGACTGAACGACCCGCAAGAGGACGGACGATCGAAACGTTCATCGCGTGCCGCAGATCTAGTGACCCTTTTTTGAAGACGGCTGGCTGTGCGGCACAGCCAGCTGCGTGAAAAAAAGGGTGTCTCGATCTGTGGCACGCGATGAACGTTTCGATCGTCCGCCCTCTTGCGGGTCGTTCAGTTGAGCGATGGCAACAGCTGCCCTTTTTTCAGCATTGGGAAAGGGTTGCGCCTCAAAGGGTTAAAGACATCACAGGGAAATCAGTTAAATCAAAATGATTTTCAATGTATCCCGCAGAAAATAGACATTTTTCAGCAACATTTAAACTCAGTTCAGATGTCAGCCATCCAAGCTAGGAATAGCACCCCCTGTATCAGCAAATACAAGCAAGTACACATGCGTGTTCGTGTAATACCCGTGAACATGTCAACTGTGATGGGGGAAAAATTCTTTCTTTTGCTCGGAAGAAAGTAAATAAATTTGATTTCCTTCATCTGTTTATTTTTGCGTCGCTGCCGAATATTACATTTCTCATTTCCCCCCAACAACACAGGGAGGAACGGAGTTTTCGGTTTTGACGTTTCACATCTGAAGATATACGAAAAGAGAAACCAAGTTCCCATCTATTTTTTGGGGCTCCAATGTTCACTGTTGTTTGGGATTTTGAAGAACCATCATTTATAATTTGGATAAAAGACGATCATCCTATGACCGTCATGAAAGTCTCAAAGATGTATGTATGGTTTCAAAATGAACAACAGTATATTAATGACATTTTATCTCTCAGCACCCTTTATTGAAAAATGTGTCCCAAAAAAGCGACATAAAAGTAAGTGACATAATTTTACATGTATTTAAATACTATTAGTTCACAACAGCTTTCATCTATTTTTACACTATTTCGTAAGCTGTAGAATAGGCATAGCATGTATTTTTCTATCAATAGGTTACAATCCTAAAAATTTCAACATAGGGTTACCAGGCGAAATACGCGAAAGACGAGAGATAAAATGACAGAGTCCATTAATATCGTTTTAATAGGGCAATAATGAAACTAAAAAAATTAGGTGGGGTTCAGGGGGAGGGGGTCTTCCACTTACGAGTCTCGAACAGCCGAGTTTTATATATATACACATACATACATGCATAAAAAGATACAGAATTTTATGGCATAGTTTAAAATTTTCAGGAAATTAAATCTAAATAAATATAGAATTTAAGTTCGTGTAATATCCCCCCCCCCCACATACACACACAAAAAAAACAATGAATTCATACATTAATCGAGTGATGCACAAAGTTGAAGTCTTTCATCATAGGCGTTGGGTCTAAAGGGGGGGGGGCGGCACAGGATGTCTTATGCTCCGTCCATTCGGCCATGTTAATATGGCCGGTGAGCTATGACAATGAGGAAGCCACACGTGCCAATCTTGAAAGCTCGCGTGCAGCGAAAGGAACTGTAAACAAACATTCCAAAACTGAATCAACTGGCTCCTATCTCATTTGATTTACTTTTTCACAACTAATTGCACTTGGCCGACTGTAGGAACAACTGCCAACCGGCTTAGATTTAAAATCTGAGGTTTTAATAACGACTAACGCGATGGTCGCTGATTGAGTGTTTATGTTTGGTGGTGCTTTTACACCAGCTTTATGTTTGGCGGCCATGGTGCTACAGCTGTGACAATGAGGAAGCCCCACACGTGCCGATCTTGAAAGCTCGCGTGCAGCGGAAGGATCTGTCAACAAACATTCCAAAACTGAATTAACTGGCTACTATCTCATTTTATTTACTTTTTCACAACTAATTACACTGTAAAAACCACTGCCAACCGGCTTAGGTTTAAAATCTGAAGTTTTAATAAAGCCTAAAGCAAAAATGACTAACACGATGGTCGCTGATTGAGCGTTTATGTTTGCGCCGAATATCAACACCAAACACGGAAATGATATGACGTCCAATGCACCCCTCCCCCACCCCGTAGGCCGATGCCCCTCGTGCGGACTTGCCATAATACAAAACTCGAAATCCAAACACCAAATAGTCCGGTTATTTGACGTGTGGCTGGATTTTGATGCCTATAACTTGTGTTGAACTGTTTCATTCAGAAATATTTGGGGCAGAGTTTTTTTGAGCACATAATGAAACGCGGTCAGCAATCCTATAGCTATGCTGATCCCTGACTCTGTATAAAAATTTGTGTTGAAACAGTCCAAGTTAAAACGTTTACTACCATTATTATACGAAAAGATTAAAATGTTAATCACAGAATGCGTAGTAAAATCTACACGGTTTCAAGATTTTCATAATTATGTATAAAAATGAAGAAAATAATCTGCGCAACCCTGAAAATCTCTTCCGTTTTTCAACTTTGAAGAATTATTTTTCGCTCTATTCAGCTCTATCATTTCCGAAAAGTAAAAAATAGCGAATCCTTTGCGTGACGAAATGAGGCGTCGCGAGTGACCGTTAAGTCATTCTTAAGTCACGGCCATCAGGCTTCGAATGAAAAAATGGCCATTTCAATTCGTTTACAATAGTCTTTATAGACTACCCAGTTCATTTTTTCACAAATAAAATGATTTCTTCTGCCTGAAACATTGATACAGAAGAGGGAATGTTCCCAACGAAACGAAATCTTTCGAATACTAAAAATTTTCGCACTTTTCCAGAAGAGCACGCTATTTGATTTTGGTCTATAAAAGAAATTGAATTATGAATAAGTTATTTATTTTATGTGGGGCCAACATTTAAAAATATTTAGAGTAGACCTAGTTTTGTGGAATGTTTTTTCTGGCTTCCGCTGTCATTGCCTCCACAACTCGTTTATTTATACTTGCACAACACGACACTATTCGGACCTTTCAAGTTTATTATAATCTTCGCCAGACAGTGTTGTTTTCTTAATGCATTTCAGAATAAGATATTCAAATAGGTTAAAAGAAATCATCTACGGAAACTCATTGACAAAATATTTCCAATGCTGTCTGGAGAAAAAGAAAACGGAGAAAGGTGAATACCTTATGCGAGTGGAACAGTGCAATTCTTATACGTCACGTAACTAGCAGGATTCCATTTCCCCCCCACGCAGGACTTTCTTTTTTCCTTTCTGAAGATAACACCTGTCTGCAATATGGTTAATGTTACACCTATAACACGGGGTGTGTTTCTTTTCCTTTTATTTCAGTTTACTATTATACGAATACTTGGCGTAATGGCTTCGATCTCATCAAAATCGCATTATCGACGAACAGTGCCCGGATGCAATAACGAAATGGAAGGGGTGGGGAATGAGGAAAAAGAGGCGATATCTACACGCACTATGCATGTGCTCTCCGCAGTGGCACTTACAGAAAAGTGCAAGGGCTTTTAAACAAAATCCTCTAGGCTTGAAAAAAAGCAATATGAACGGAATAGCTTGAACTTCTGTGCATAAACAGGATGTTTATTTATTACAGAGTAATGAATAATGTCTTACCAAACTTATAAATAGATGGTTTGTGTTTACCATTAGAGGATCTGTAGTTTAGACCTACATGCGCCCTTTCTGTACTTCCCGCCACAGTTTGAATCTTCATCAGAAGGAAGGACTTGCGAATATCGGCACACCTCGGAAACGGCTGGCGACAGCGGAGAAGATTTTCGAAGCCACGGATTGAACGTGCGCGTTCGCTGCGCATACACGGTGGTCTTCAGCAGTAAACCGGAATGGAACCCATAACCTTCCGGTAGAAGTCGAGCGTCTTAACCAAGGGGCTGCAACGGCTCCTAAATGAATAGTTACGCTCCTATGGAATATAAGATTAAAAAATCGATATTAAAATAATTTCCCATTATCAAGCGGAAAAACATCAGCAATGACAGAAATCCTACTTTAATGACCTGTCTGCAGATAGCATCAACAGCAAGAAATGATTGACCAGAGTCCGCGGTCCGGAGATGTGCCACGTTGGAGGATCGGCATTCGGGGCAAGCGCCCGAGCCCTCAACACAAAGGGGGAGGCCCAAATGACCCTTTAAGTTTAAAAATTTTGATTTTAATTTGAAAGAGAAACTAATTTTGTGAAAAATAATAGTAATGACTCTGTTACTATTATTTCATAGCGCTAGCATTACACCTGCACCTTTTTTCAGCTATCAGTAGAGTCTCTTGCGATTTTTCGGTGCAAACTTATCATTGAAGCGTGGCCACTGTCGTGATTTTCATGCTGATCACTAGGAAATCATGTAGTTGATTTTCAATCGGAACATATAAGCAGATGCATCCCACTACAAATAAATGCTCTGATATAAACATTAGTAAAATAAATTCGAAAATGGTGTGGCACATGCTACTTGAAAAACATGGAATGGAATGAACGATTGAAAATTAAGTAATGTAATTGAAACATTGTTATCCTACATAACATTATTATCTAACTATTGCACTTCATTTTGCATCTTGACTCAATAATCATTTTTAGGGTGCTATAATACCCTTCTTTGTAGGGTGTGCTAGGAAGGCTGCTTTGTAGGGTACAAGAACGTTTTCGGAAGAGGGGCCCCCCTACTGAAGCCTTTGCCCTGGGTCCCCATCTTTGCAAATCGGTCGTAGTGATACTAAACAATAAGTTCGCATAAGCAAGTTATTTTTAACTCATAAGATACTCAAGAAAGTTGCAATTTTTTTATTGTTTGTTTGGCGGTAACGTAAACTAAAAGCTAATTCTGAAACGGGGTCATGATGGTTTGGTTTGTGTGGTTAAGGCAACGCTACACTTAGGCGATTTGCCTAAGGAGGGATGCGCCTGGGTTAAAGGACTTAATGAGGGGCGTGAATACGTTACATCTGGAGAAAACTGACCAAAACGCCAGACCGTTCGATCGACAGTAGCACGATGGGACCCGAGCCTGGGACCTTCCCATTTCAGCCGTCTACCATTTTGAGTGACTTGTGCACTCGGCTATGGTGGGGCAGGCCGCTTATCGAGTGTCCATTCACTCATTACCATCCCGTTCGAAGACCCTCCGGGCAAAGGCATGGTGTGCCAGCATCGTGCCGATGAATAATAAAAAAAATTTCTAAAACTAAAACTTCGTAAAACTATAACTTCCTAAATTCTCTAAACTTTGCCTGTTGTTTGCATTTTTGTAGCCTGCCTATTTTATATACTATTCACTTACCTGGAGATATTGTTCTTCTATCTACATTGAATCCTCATTTTCTTTACATTTTCTGTGAGAACAAATAGATTTCATCACCATCACCTCAATTGTAAAAATGGAATGTTTTGCATTGTGCATATTGATCATTTTTGTTTATGTCCACTGCTACTTTCCCTTTTGAGTATAATGTTTTCCTTGTACAAAATGAAATATGCAGTAGGTCCGTTCCTCCCGATGCGGTATCTTGTTTTTGAAAAGCTAACATTCTCGGCATTTTTGACGTGAATTTGGCTTTTTTTCAAAATGCGAAAGATCTTTCGCTCTGCCCATGTTCTGTCAAATATTTAGAATGATATGTTTCAGAAATGAGATTTACAGCATACGATACTGTGTTGAATCGTGTATAACGCGCACATTATTTCACAATTTTAAACCAAATATTCTGAGTGCGGGTTATACGCGCAGTATGTTTTCAGGGTTCCAGAGAGAACCATCCGTGGAATTGACTAGAACAGACTCGATTGCGTAATTGAAGAGTAATATTAGCGTATTCTGCACGTTAATGCAGAAATGCAAGCCCCATTGGGGAAAACTCTCCAAATGACCAAAATATCGCCCATTGGGTGCCAAAAATAAATCCCCAAAAGTGAAGATACTGAAGGCCTAGGACCCATATTTCTCGAGATTTCTAGAAACGCCATACATTTGTGAATAAGGAACACACCGGTCACACATTTGTGAATAAGGAAACCCAAAATCCGTATCTCCGGTTCTAATGGACCGATTTTGATGCAACAAAAAACAAAATTTAACTATGACTCGTAGAATACAAATTTTGAACTATTTTAAACCCCAAAACAGCGGGTTGCCCCGAAAATTCGGACAGCAGACCGCAGTGTGTTCGGAGAAAATGTTACGAACATGCTGTGAAAGGCGGCTGTCTTCAAAATCGGGCAAAGATCATGGATGATCACGAATTACCCAATGTTTCAAACTCTCTCAAAACCAAAAGTTGCACGGATCGATGTCCGGGGACCGGGCAGGCGATGGATCAAGAAAATGGGCCCCCTGGTGGTGAATATTTTAACTAATGTTTATTTGCTCAAATTCCCATAACTTCATGATGTTCTACAGAAAATTTCACAACTTTCTCAACGATAGTTTCGCCTGTAGACAACTTTAAAATAGGGTCGTTTCATTTTGTATTAATTATTAATTTCGTCGTTTAATTTTGTTCTCGTCGTTAATAGGGTCGACATATACCGGTGGTAGTCCGAATGTGCTAGAATAGATGCAAATGTTCGGTCTTTCACCGACGTGTTTGGTATGTGCTGACATTCACCGGTGAAAGTCGGCATTCTACAATTTCGGTCTTTCTCAGGTAACATATACATACAGTAAACTTTAAAGTAATGACCGCATTCGTAAACGTCAAACGAGTTGCACGAGTTTCTATCTAAGGTGTTCGTAAAAGAAAGTGAGTGCTTTCAGTTTAAAAACTAGAGCGTTCGTATACAAAACTGAGTGCAATGAGTTTCAAACGAAGTAAATCGAGAGCGAATTAGGTTCGTTGAGTTTGTTTAGAAGATTACTTTCTGCGCGTTGTTTATGTTTAGAAATGGCGTCCGTTGTTATGGAATGGTAAGATGTTATGAAAAGTATTTTACGTTAGCTGAAGCTGCAAATATTAGTTTTTCGAGGAGGAAATTCATGCATACGTTAGAAACTGCTACGAAGGTTCGTCATTTTTCAAAGGTAATCATTTTCTTGTATTTTTCAGTTTAGTCCATTCAAAAATGCATGTTTTAGTGTTGAGATTGAAGTTGTTTTAAAAGAAATTTGAACTTCTCTTGATAAATACTTTTGAAAAAATGAAGTTTGAGTTGAAACTTCTAAATTTTGATCTGTGCAATTCAAGGATGGCCACTCTTTCTTTTAAAAATCCTGTTGATTTTATATTGAGTATGTGCTAAAAACTCTCCTCAGCAAAGTGAACGCATTCGCGAATTGTAAACGAACACGTCTCCTAGGCGACGAAACTCAATAAACTGAAGTTGTTCGTAAAGGCAAAAGAAACGGATAACCACTGACAGCACTCAACACACGCATTCCAGTTTTCTTACGAAAACTCATGCAACGAGTTTGTCGTTTACGAATGCACCCATCGTTGCACACAGGCAAAAAAAGAGAAAGTAGTTTTCGCCGTATCACCCCTTGAACGTCAACTCTAGATCTTCCTGCCGCTCGCTAGGATGAGCTCCGGATAAAATGTTCTTTTTTGTTAAAAATACGTTAAAATTTTAACATGTTGAGCAGCCAATGGGCTATCGGCGCTTTTACCTTTATTTTGATACCATTTTTGTGTACCTGGGTCAGTTATTCGCAAGTTAATGCTGTATTTTCATGAACTTTGCCAATTGTATCGTTTTGTACTCGACTGATGTCTTGATCTTGTTGAACTGCAGGTAATTCGATAAAATAAGATGGCATTTGGTTTCTCGTCTCCATTTGTGTCCCCAGAAGCTTATTGGGTGAGTATGTTGTTGATTGTGTACTGCAGATATATAATGATGTCGTGTTTGGGCGAAGATTGTTAAATTAAATTTTTCATCTTGAATAACCACTGATTTCTGACGTTGTTTTTGAGTAAGCAGTTGCCCCTCAATGTTGGGAAGAGTTTCAAATCCAACGATCAACCTAGAATTAAATTTTTTAAAATTATTTTTTAAACGGATATGTCTGAGTCATTGTAAATAGTAATTTTTTAACTTCCTTTTTTAACAGTCTTTGTACTGTAAATGAGTTAAATGCAACTCAATAATCCTAGGATTAAATTTAAACATGCGTATTTGTTGCATACGTTTCCAAATGATCGCCAAATGGTATCACTTTTACACTGTAATCGTTCTCTCTCTCTCGTACACAACAGTCAAAATATTCTGCTCATGGCAGCTAAGAAGTACACTGCATTTCCTTTGAAAAATGTTGCTTACATGTTAGTCGAACATTTTTCATCCTTTAGTAAAATGTAGCTTCTTTCAGTATCGAGTTAACCCTTTAACGCGCAGTGTTCCCGCTCTGGGAACACCCAACTCTGACGTTTTGACTGTTGCCAATCACGAAGAACAGATTGCATTTCTATAAAAATAGCTGCGGGTGACCTAGCTCCACGAGAATCCTTTACTTTTGAGCACATCCTTTCCCGTCAAAAAATGGTCACGACTATTTTTAACAGCACCGACATTTGCTGAAAAAGGGAAGCATGCGAGAACAGCCGGATAGATTGCCCAATGCTGAAAAAAAGGCCGCCTTTGCCACTGCTCGATTGAATCACCCGCAAGAGGGCGGGCGGTCGAAACGTTCATCGAGAGACCCCTTTGTTGACGACAGCCGGCTGTGCCGCACACAGCCAGCTGTCGTTAGAAAAAGGGTCTCTCGATCTGTGGCACAGTGTGAACGTTTCGATCGTCCGCCCTTTTGCTGGTCGTTAGGTCGAGCGATGGCAACGGCTGCCCTTTTTTCAGCATTGGGAAAGGGTTGCGCCTCAAAGGGTTCATTGCGATTTTTATCTCTGATTTTTATTTCCATCCGATATGTCTTTTTAGCAAGTACGAGAAAGTGAATTTTTCTTGAGATCTCGGGAGACTGGGTAATGGAGTTCTGGGGCCTGGAATCTCTCCTACTCATTATTTAAATGAGAAAACAATTAGAGAAAATGAATCGTTGAGTGAATAAAGGTTAGAAAAACATTGTAAGACATTTGCCACGATAACGGTTTGATTGGCTGTCTGAACACGTTGCATTTTCCTGTTGTATGGCACAGATTGTGCTCAATACGAGTGAAAAAAAAAACTAAATTTAAAATTCAAAATCGGTTACCGCAAAATTCAAAAGTAAAATTGAACTTGTATGAAAAAAAGTACATATTCAGCATTTTCTGAGATCATTATTATTTATCATTATGATTATTTTCAGATCATTATGATTATTTTCAGCATTTTCTGAGAATGTAACTCAATGTTTCAAGGAGTCGATAATTATTCCCAAGGAACGAAACGGCGCAAAAGACATCTAGGCTTCTGTAGGTGTAAATGTATATATTTTGTCGAGTAAAACTGACTAAGTTTACAGCTACGCAGAGTGAATACATATTGATTCAAACCATATACATTAGGGAGGTCCCAAAAATTTTTTTGGGACCCAAATGCGTGTTAACCCTTTAACGCGCAAAATTCCCGCTCTGGGAACACCCAACTCGGACGTTTCGACGGTTGCCAGTCACGAAGAATGGATTGGATTTCTATCAGAATAGTGGCGGGTGACAGAGCTCCACGAGAATCCTTTCCTTTTGAGCACGTCCTTTCCCGTCGAAAAAGGGTCACGATTACTTTTAAACAGCACTGACATCTGCTGAAAACTGGAAGCATGCGAGAACAGATGGATAGATGGCCCCATGCTGAAAAAAGGGCAGCCATTGCCATCGCTCGACTGAACGACCAGGAAGAGGGCGAGCGATCGAAACGTTCATCGCGTGCCACAGAACGTGATACCCTTTTTTGACGCAGACTGGCTGTGCCGGCACACGCTCTCTATCTGTGGCACGCGATGAACGTTTCGATCGTTTGCCCTCTTGCTGGTGTTTAAGTCGAGCGATGGCCACGGCGGCCCATTTCTCAGCAGTGGGAAAGGGTTGCGCCTCAAAGGGTTCAATGGGCTTCCATACTGAGAGGCCCTTCAGGAAAGGGACGATGACCAAACCGGGTGGGGGGGGGATATACAGTTAGATGCCGCAGCTACGTATCTGTCACCTACATCCAACATTTTGTGACACCACTCGATAGCTGTAGGATCGAAGAATTCGTTCATTTGAGGGAGGCCTGTGACTCGTCGCTTACGGTGGAGAGAGAAGCGCCGCCCTTTTGAGGTCGTTTCGCTGCGTCCCATAAAGTCCGTTTAGCATACGTTTGGACTCAGAGAAATGAGAACGTTCGTTTGCGTTTCAATCGCCAACTTTCATCAAGATCTATCGATTGCGTGTATAAAACAGGAGTGTGAAATAGTTAGAGTGAATATATACGTAGTGTTAAAATAAATGATGCAATGTCGCGTCGAAAAGCCATGTCAAAAATAGGGAATGCTTACGGTTGGGAAAGGCTTCTCGAGCCATCCAGCGATACCCGTAAAACACTATACGACAGAGTGAAGCGGTGCCGGGAACGTAAAAGGAATAGGTGTCCGAGCGAATTTGATTTGTCATCCAACAACTTTAAGTAGTACCTGTATGGATTGAACGTTTACGAGATTTCTCGTAGTATTTTGTGTGCCATTTGTTTCGTACTTTTCGTATCAGAGACCTATTATTAAGTTATAACACGGTCATTAGTTGTTGACTTGATTTCGTTGCTGAACCCGATGAAACTGAGACACGTGTTCACGTAAAACACACGGCCGTGTCCACGACACAGCTACACCGTCCATTTGTGACATGTTTCCGTAGCAATAACACCGCATTCCAGTTTGCCAAATTTAGAGAAAGAGGGTGCTCAATCGAGTGTTTTTGAAATTTTTGCGAAAAATACTTAATCTTGATTTTTTTTTTGTGGGTCAGTGTGATGTAGATCATCCTATATGTTTTAGTCGGATAATTAATTACATTTTCCAAATTTAAATTTTCTACCATTTTTAAACGATTAATTCTATTTTAAAACGAAATTTTTACTATGGCTTTTGCTTCTTCGTACAGTAGAGCATCACGATTGTCTTGACTAGAGTACTATACAGCTGAACAGTTTGCTGAAAACCACTCTTGAGTTTTACGACTTCTTGAGCTGTTCGCCATGATTACAGTGAACAATGATTACAGCGAACCATGACGACAGCTAATAGGGCGCAACAATGATTGTTTTGAACAAAGCACCTGCAAAAGGATTCAAGGGCTTACCCCGGGACAAATACATAATGTTGGGCCGAACTGATGTCAGAGCGATTGCAAAGGCTTCTTTAAGGGGGGGGGGGTGTGTCTATAAACTGCCAAGTCAAATATCGGTTTTACCAACTTACTTAATTTTTATCAACTATATTACTAATTTTTTACTTTTGCCAATTGAATTTGCTTAACTTTGCCTAGTGTACCAGAAACAGAAAGTAAATGATCATTTTCGTAAAATTTTTTTTCACTCATTTTGCCAACTACATATATAATTTTGCCAAATCTAATAGAATTTTGCGAGTGTTGGGGGGGGGGAGGGAGCGACCCACCCACCCACCTTTAGCAAGGGCCCTGGATGGATGGCCGAACTGCTGTATGCTATGAAGATTTTTCTCTTTAGGAGTCATTTAGAAGCATTTAAGCTAAACAAGAGAAAAGAAAAACAAATCTTTCGAATTTTTAGTTGCTCTCGGTAGCGGCTCCCCCATTGGAGCACGTGAATCCCCAGAGGGAAAACTTAGACGCATTAAAAAATTAAATAAAAAAAGAATCAAGTACACTTCTTCATTTCCATGAATATATAAAGAGAGTTTGACTCTCCCCCCACCCCCACTATTATTAAATACGCTTGTTATAGCTAACGCATTGTACCATGGGTTACTACAGCACAGTATTTTGTCACTCGCACGTGCGATCGGCCCAATGGCCGACTTTGAATAACCGCTCTCTGAGGAGAGACGCGGAGAGAGTTGAGGGAGAAGTAAGGCGTTTTATCTGCCTATTTAAATCTCTAAATTTATTTTGTGAACCTCCATTTCAATAACACACGAGCTGCCACTGGTTGCTCATGCTTATATATACCAAGATTTGGCCGGAAGCACCTATGGCAGCAGGTAGCACCGATGAATGACTTAAAACTTTGGTAGAGATTAAAATCTTAACAAACCTGTTGATTCTGAAATCGGTGCAGCAACAAGGATTGTCCGAGAACCCGTGGTACTTGTCTGATGAGCTCGATGCGTTTGCCTTGTTCTTCGACAAGCTGTCTTAGGGCGAGGAAATGGCCTCTATTCAAAGATTGGCTGTTGACGGTGGTTACCGTTGTGTACGAGGTGACTCTTCTAAGCTACCCACGGAAGCCACACAAGAATCCTTTGCACCACAAAGAACATAGAAATCGCTCCCACTTCTAGACATCGAACTCTCTTTCTTACACAACTGCCTTCTGTGACTAGGAGTGACAATGTTGATTACCGTCTAATTAAAAGTTCTGCAAGAAAATTGCTTGTGATGAAACGGCATTGCGGAGAGGAGTGTAAAAATTATTGGAAGATAACAATACGATACTCGATAAGAAAGAGGAAGGAAAACAATATTGACTTTATGCCGTTGAACAGAACAGAAAAAAACATCCAGTCAAGTGCTAACGAGCTTAGTTCTAGGTTGAGAAAAAAGAACCGAATTAATATTATTGTACGTATTGTTTTTTCTATAACTTTTTTGGAGTGTTTAAATACCATTTTTGAACAAAAATAACTATTTTTAAATACATTGCATACTTTTTCTGCCAAATATTTTGACTGGTTATTTTTGAGGATTTTTTCATAAAATTCAGCTATTTCAACGCCGATGAGCAGCACCCCATTATTTATAAGATACAGGGCTGAAATTTTGAGCACATCAGAATGATAGGTGTAACAAAACAAAGGGTGACTAACTCTATTTTTTTTTCGCCATGTAAGCGTGGACGACTATTATACACATACCGTATTTACCCACGTATATGTCGATCCCGCGTATAAGTCGACCCCCCCCCCACTTTCTTGATAAAAAAATTGAATTTTTTAAAATCCGGCGTATAAATCGATCCACCCCATTCCCGATCCAGAAACTTTAATTTTTTTAAATACATTTATTCAAAATCTTCTGTAAAAAAAGAAAGTACTAATTGTACAATAATGAAGTTAATAACAATGCAAAAGTAGTATACAAAATTAAACTGATAATAATGAATAATATGACACTACTGATAGTATGATATGGCAAAATACTAATATACAAAGTTAAACGGATTCAAGATCCGTTTCAATATCGGACTCATCCAACCATTTACAAAATTCCTTCATTGTCATCGGTTCATCCTGTACACGTATTGGGTTAGGATCCCTTGGAAAGACCTCCACGGGGTGGGGGGGCACCCTACCCTTCGGCCTAGAGTCCACGCGTAGCTAGTGGGCCGTCATCCAACAAGAACAACAACATGATACGTACACGTTTTCAATCTTTGTATCGCTACTTCCTTTCTGGTATGAAAATCAACCTGAAAAGACGTCATTGTGTTATGGAATGCAGGAAGAGAGCATTTGTCTTATAAAAGGGCATTTTTGACTTCTGATTAAAAAAAAAGAAATAATTAAAAATTAAGGACCCTCGTATAAGCCGACACCCCAACTTTAAAGCCTCTTTTTTGTCCAAAATTTCTCGACTTACGCGGGTAAATACGGTATTTATTTTTTTTTTAAATTAATGATTTCTTAGCCCCCAAATGATTGAATCTATTCACGTCTTGAGAATGGATGCTAGTCTGCATGCTTACAAGGCACAGTTCAAGTTTCACAGCATTTGAATAGTGGCATATAAAAGTCTTCTCTTCGATTTCAATTTCGCGCATGGATTGTATTCCTTGAAAGACTTGCAACGTCCCGCCTAAGATGATGAATGGTCAGCGATCATTTTAATTTGCATGCTCCAAGTCAACCCCCCACTTTAATATGCAGGAGCAGTGTTAAGGGGTTGGGTGACGAGGAGCATCCCACGTTAATGAAATGTCATTTTGGAATCTGTCTGGTGAGGAAATTTATCTTCCGTGAAATATTCTAATGGGTAAATATGAAGTCCGGGTGCTGCGTCTGTGGAACAACAGCTTGCCTTCCCCGGAATCCTTCGGAAAATGCAATTTATCATTTGGCTTTCATTAAGGCTACAGCGATAGGATAAATATCAGTTTTAATTGGAAACTGAGCACCAAAAGTTTTTTTTTTTTGGGAGGAAATTGAATGGATTCCCTATGTACTATTATGGAAATTCCTATTTTTCTTTACAACTGTCAGCATCTCATGTGTTTAACCCTTTAACGCGCAGTGTTCCCGCTCTGGGAACACCCAACTCTGACGTTTGGACTGTTGCCAGTCACGAAGAATAGATTGGATTTCTATAAAAATAGTGGCGGGTGACCTAGTTCCACGAGAATCCTTTACTTTTTAGTTCGTCATTTCCCGTCGTAAAAGGGTCACGATTATTTTTAACAGCACTGACATCAGCTGAAAAATGGAAGAATGCGAGAACAGGGGGATAGATTGCCCAATGCTGAAAAAAGGGCAGCCGTTTCCTTTTTTGACGACAGCTGGCTGTGCCGCACAGCCAGCTGCGTTAAAAAGGTCTCTAGATCTATGGCACGCGATGAACGTTTCGATCGACCGCCCTCTTGCTGGTCGTTAAGTCGAGCGATGGCAACGGGTACCCTTTTTTCAGCATTGGGAAAGGGTTGCGCCTCAAAGGGTTAAAAACTTGACAGAATTGAAAATGAGATGATAGTGGTGATAGTCATTACCAGCATTCTTAAAAAAACATCCTAAAAAGTTTTGTTGAAAGTAAATAAATGATTGTTTGGTTAGACAAATCCCCAAATTAGGTCACCTCTGTGGCAAAGCAGGGTAAAAGAAAAGTGCAAGTTATTGAATATCGTTTGTAAATTTCTTATGGACTCTAGAAAAATGTAATTAAAAAAAGTTTCAAGATCGTTTTTTCTTTTATAGTACTCTTATTCTTTTCTGGAACTTTTCATATTATCGAAAAACTAATTTAAAGTAGGCTGTTCAAAATGTAAGAACTTGCGCGAGTTCAAAATTTTATAAATCGTACCTGAAACCAGGTACTTGTCAACGGGAAAAGTGTAAGTAAATTATTTTTATGTAGTGTTATGACATATATATGGTTTTACTTGTCCCTAGTAACTAAAGGGACTAAGGCTATCCAGAGTTGAGAATCTGCCAGGTTCTTCACGTTATGAGTAGCTCCTGTTTCAACAAATGGAACTTTGGGTAATGACATCCATAAAGTGCACTTTATGCTGTTAAATATTTTTGTTCGGGGTTTATTTCTATAAATCATAAAAAAAAAACGTTCAATGTGGATTTTTTTTAATTCTTTAAATCCCATTTTACGTTCTCTGAAAAAAGTAATCGAGTATAAGCGAAACTTCCTATTTCAGCTTTGAGAATAGTGAATTAGTTTTGGAAAAACGATAGTTATTTTATCATAGATAATTTTAAAAATATGAAACCAACGTATGAAGATGACTTACTCGAATACTTTGAGAGGGTGTATACACACACGCACACACACAAAAAAAATCAATACTCAAATATATGCATTCAACGTAGCACTTACTCTTTTTAAATACAGAGAAATCGTACAACTAAGTATTTTTAAAATAAAGAGAACATATTTTGAAGCTTTAAAAAATTCATGCAGTGAACATTAGTTGCAGAAACAATGCATGAGCGATTTTCCCGTGAGCTATATCCCGTGAAGTACTATTCAAACAAGCTAATTCATGCATTCATTGAACACAGAGCCTCTTTACAGAGTTAAAACATGGGCCATAGATTCAGTGAGGTGTATCGCTGTTTGGTAACATTAAGCCTTATTGAACGCGGTCCAAAGCCTTTCTCTTCAAGCTGCTGTCATCCTACATTACGGGATTGTGTACCGTGGCTCAATTCTCTCAATGTATCCACGTAGTTTGCGAGTTTATTTTTGGATTGAACGTCAATATTTCATTTGAATTTCGAGAAACGGACCGAAAAAACAGTCTACGACAAGAAAAAAGGAATTTTGGATCTCTTCCCCACCCTTTTTTTTATCGATTTGCAGATCTCGCGTATGATTTTCTTTTAATTACACCTGAATTTACTTTTATCTAATGGGTCAGCGAATTCTACCAGATCCAATACAAAATTTAAGTTATCATTTAAGTGTAATGAGTCTGAAAAGAGAACTGTATTCATCTCTTTACTGAAGAAATGTCGGAACAATAACCGTATTTTTTTCTCTACTTATTATAAAAGAAGGTGTCTGTCTGTCTGTCTGTCTGGCTGTCTGTCTCTCTCTGTGTGTGTGTGTGTGTGTGTGTGTGTGTGTGTGTGTGTGTGTGTGTGTGTGTGTGTGTGTGCGCGCATGCATGCATGCAGCGTTACGGACAAACGGCTACACCTAGAAACACCAAACTTTGTATTCGGGAAGATGTAAATATGTAGTTGTGCACCTCGAAGCGATTTTTTCAGAGTTCGACCTAGATTTTTTTTAATTTTATGTTTTATGCGATTTTTGGCATTTTTTCTCACCTAATTCGTAATGACGGCAGAAATTACGCTCGCAGCAAAACGGCATTTATATCATTGGATAGAGGAGAAAATTTTCTTTTAAAAACAGTTTGTTCTGAATACGTAACATGATTTACCGATTTTTAGGAATTTTTTTTACTAAACATCTGCTTCGCGATTTTTTTTCGTAAAATAATTTTAAAACTGTCGCATCTTGAATTCTATCCGTCATAACTTTTAGACATTTTGACAAATCGTGAAACATTCTTTTCTCCCTCTTTTAAAATAAAAACGAAAAAATTATGTAAAATTGATGATTTTTTACGAATTTTAATGCAGCCTAATGTTTAGAATTCAATAGCATCAACGCGATCTTACGCCATTCATTACATTGCGATCACGGCACGAGAATTTATGTTCGGTTGTTGCCACAGAAAGGATTAGAAAAAATGGTTTTTTCAAAAAATTGAGTTTTTAAATGGGATATCAGAATTTCAATTTGCAAGTGAGGATCTATGACGTCAAATGCTTTAAGATACGTAAAATTTACGCCATAATTTTAACTCATTTATTCTAGCTCTATTTTCAACACAGGGAGACGATATTTTGATTGAAATTTACTGTAGAAATAAACTAAGAAATTCACGATTATTATTATTAGAAGTGGTATTTTAATCCGGTGCTTATTTAAAAATTGAAATGTTTTCACGGCGCTGAAAATGTTCATTTTAAAAGTTACAAAGTTCGTTTCAAAGCGCGATATATTAAAATCTTTCTATTTACTATTTTTATTTTTGGCATTTAATTTAGCGCAGGCGTTGCCTAACATACGCATGCAGGTTGCGAGTATAGTTTTATTTTAACGTTGAATTACGTTCCTCCATAAAGGTCCCACGCTTAACGAGCGAAATTCGATCAGTCGGAGCGAAAAGCGAGCCAGTTTTCAAAAGTGAGCTTCTCCTTTAGGAGCGTTTTTCGATCACAAGAGCGGAGCGGAATATAACAATAAGCGAGTACGGAAGTTCTCCGAAAAAACAGGAAGGAAAGAAGAAGTTCTCAGAAAAAAAGACTACTTAATGAGCACTTTCGCGGAAAAACCTGTCGGTTTCCATGGAAACTGATCGCTCCGCGATGTATCGTTTTTTTTTTTTTTTTTCGCTCTTTGGGTTTAAGCGTGCAAAGTTTTAATGATACCGTTTGATAACAATTATGCGAAATATCGAAATTAACTCTCTCAATCTACCGGGGTATCCTTTACGGCAGTCAAACAGTGACGTCATAAATTAAAAAAAATGCGTGAAATTTGTAAACGCTTCAACTCTAACGCCCTGTCACAATTAAAATGGGAATAAGTAACTCCTCGAGATTACGCAGTTTGATGTTTTTCAGGAGACAGGACTATGGAGGATATAAAAGATATTGCTATATTAGATACGTGGATATTTAAAATGGCACCCCTTGGATATTTTCTCCCCACAGTAAGATGAAATGGTTTGCAGCGCTAAATACGCCAATCTTATAAAACTATGTATAAATTAAATATATATGGAGAGTTTCCTTAATGGGAACCATTATGTGAAATGATTATTATTTATGCTAATGCGTAAATTGCGAAGAATCGCCACAGAATCAAAAGATCCCATTGAGGCCAAATAATCTAAGCTAAGGGAGCCTTGAAGAAGAAGCGAGTATAGATAGTTTTAATGCACGTAATAGGTAGTATTATTAGATTTGTAAAGATAATATGAATAAATCGCAATGTACCACGTTAATAAATATTTCATGATATTAAAAGTGTTTATCCTTTTTCAACGGTTGTCTTACAACCAACTAAACGAAATGTAATTCTAATTAGCGTTAATATATCCAGCAGTCATTTCAACAGTAGAGATTACTTGAACTTTTTTAAAAATGAAATTCTGTTTTGTCACATGCAGATATGATTTTAGTAGTAAAATATTCCCTTCTTCCCGTATGAAGAGCGGGTGCGCAGCTATTTTAAAAACATCTCTTGAAAATAGCATAAATGAATTCAGAAGATCTCAAAACGTGTCAATACACCAAAATCTCGAAGTCGAATTTTTTCATGATTGCAATACTTTCCTTATATGGTACATGTTCGGAAAGAAATAAATGGTGCTCCATTTCATGTAGTGTCTTAGGTATTTAATGCTACAACTTGAGCCTAAAAAACAGTATGATGTAGAAATAAGACATTTTGAAAGCCAGGAGTTCTCTGCAAACCATTAAGCTTTCCACTTTTTTGATAGTGAATGACACTGACGTAGTTTTTTGAGTCATTATACTGCAATGATCAGGTTAGTACTCATGACACAAACTTTACATTAAGAGTCAAATAATTTTGCTCTTTTTTTTTTTTTTTTAATTCCACATCACGAATAATTTCGAATTACATATGTAAGGGAAATTTTCGTTTCCTACCGTGCGAAGAACGGGCACGCAGCTAGTTTAAAATAAAGTGAGACCATTCAAATAATTAAATATTTTATGACTCCTTTCTAATTTCATTAAAATATGCCTACGCATTCAGTTTCATGGTTTAAGTCATTACATTCTCTAAGGTGAAATATAAAAAAACACTCATTCAATGCTGTATAATTGGTATAAAGTGAGAAAATGGATTCATCTTAGTCTTAATGTAGCGAGAACTACAGTAGAATCAGCAGTGAAGTTATAAAAAATGTAATACAGTAAGAGGTTAAATGCGTAGTAATTGTTGTAAATGCATGTAATCGAACAAGAAATCTTTATGAATTGTTGATTAGCTCCCAACTACCTATTACAGTGGCGTTGCCAGAATTTTTTTTATGGGGGGGGGGATACGACTACTGCAACTCACATACATGTATGTATACGTGCGTGTGATAAGGGAGTGAAGAATATACATTTTGTATGGCAAAAAGTTCCTCGTGGGGAGGTTTGTGACCCCAAGACTTTATTAAATTAGCCAAAAATATTTAGGTTACGCATACAACCATACATAAGCAAGATATTTGAGTATCTCACATACATATCTGCTATGGATATTCAAACTCATCATATTAGTTTTAGAATGCCTCACAGTTAAAAAATAAAGTTACAGCCTGTGCACAGCCCGTAGGGTGTGCTGTTTTATAAGGAATGACTAAGGATACCTATCAGTCGCGGGGGCCAGTGCGCCGCTTAGTATGAACATGAGCGGGCCGCTGTAGCCCAGCAGGGGAGACGTCGGTCTCGCGGCCGTAAGTTTGCGAGTTCGATCCTGGGACCCACCCAAGACCGCCGTGCTTGCAAATGGTGACTGGGGCACTTTCAATACGTCGTCGTCGCAATGTCCTCCAAGTTCCCAAAGAAATCGACACCTCTTGGGGGGGGGTGGCAAAAGTAAGCCTCGGGGTCTTCTGCTTGGTATTTGCTTCAAAATGAAGAAGCCCCGCTTACGATCGGTAGTGCTCCTGAATGAGGTAGAAAGGAACTGTTCCGGAGTCTGTGGTAGAAATGAATACCACCACCCTTGGCAGAAACTGCCGCCATCGATGTAATCTGAATTTGGGGTTGGTACAAAATGATATAAAATCAGAGGTTCCCAAGCCTCCATAATCCACGAAAGACAAAGACATGAACATGAGATCTAGAGATTAGGGTTCGGGCACTTTTTTTTTAACTAGAAATTACAACCTGTCTCTAATCTAGTCTTAACATGGCTAACCTCACAAATGCCCCAGATAGACAGGAAGGAACTTGTTTCCAAATTTTTGAGACAATTATAAGATATTCTACATTTCAGGAATAGCAGAGTAGAAAGATGCGATAGCGTTGCAGTAAAACAGACGTTTAAAAAATAGTCTTTGATTGCATTAAAAACAAAACATATTACCTTAGCGTGAGCTCCACCCTTTTACAAACAGTAACGGTGATCACCACCCGAAAGCAAGCTCACGCATACTTATATATTTTACGGCCAAAGCCCGAAATCGGCCTGTTTGCGAATGGGCCGGCCCATTCGCGTTTTGGCGAACGTTGCTTTAAAATGACCGGGCAATGTCCGAACTTTTTTTTTGATTTCGGGCTTTGGCCGACCGATTCGCGAAGTGGCTTGGGACGATCGGTCAAAGTAGGAAGTAAGAAATCAAGAGCAGATTGTTTTACACACTGTTAAAAATGAAGTATTTTAAAATGAGTACTTCTGTGCACTGTTTTTCTTTTTTTTTTAAAGTACAATTGTTTTAGAAACGAGTTCAATTATAAGTGACATCTCTGAGTTTAAAAATAAGCTTGTAGTATATAAAAATAGGATCTCGTGTCATTCTGGTCTCCTATTAAAGCCATAATAGAAATTATTCAGTGAGCGTATATGCTGAAACAACGAGATAGCGCGCCAAATATAGGATGAGCGCCCTTCAAAATGACGAATTATATCTTGAGCAAATGCGCTCCGCGTAACTGGTAAGAGTACAAATGCAAATTGAGCACTCCATTTTTCAACTACCTTTAAGGGGGGCGGGTATCCTTAGCCTTTTCTGCTCCATAGACCTAATGCTAAAGATCCCAGATCACATTGTCTCCCGAAATATCGCTTCAAAAAATAGGAAACTTTTTGCAAATTCAAATAGATACCGCTCAGTCGATACCATTATCACTCACTTCGGGCTTTCGCCAAGGATTCCCAGACACTTCGCGAAATGGCAAGCCAAAGTAGACTATACAATATTAATTGCAAGTACTTCGGACTTTCTCCAAACCTCTTGGCCAAAACACGAATCGGCCAGCCCAATCGCGAACTGGCCGAACGTCGGGCTTTGGCCGTAACACATACAATACATCGGAAGAGGTTTTACATAGATTTGCATATGACACTGAAAACGTGATACAAGTATTTTCTATTTATCTGAATATTAGACCAGTTTCCCAGGTTTTGACAACAGAACATAAAAGTCGAAAACAGAAGGTCAGAAATGAGTCTATTACAGGAAAACCTTTGCGGCCCTAACATACCCCGCCATGGAGGAGAGGATAAGACGCTCAAAATGGTTGGCCGCTGAAGCGTGAAGGTCCCGCTTTTTTGACCCACCGCGCGGCTGTCGATCTAACGGTCTGGAGTTTTGGTCAGTTTCCTCCAGATGTAACGTGAATACGTATTAGAACTCCCTAGAAAGTCCTCCGACCGAGGCATCCCCCATCCCAGGCAGATACCCCTCGCCCAAGTTTGCCTTAATACACACAAACAACAACCTGACAAATACGTTCTACAGTTATCAACGTATTACTTCACTCGCACAGCCATAATTAACGTATGACTGTATAGCTAGGATGTTCATAGGAAAAGTTTAATTGAAACCGTGTTTATAATAATGAAAATTGTACTCCCATAAATTAATTTCCTTAGAATGACGTCCTTCTGCCGAAATTCTCGAGAGTGCAGCGAAGCATTTTAGATTTCAAAAGTTTCATCGAGATTGGATAGAGGGTCTTGAAATAAGCTGAATGACTTTCCACGATCATTTCGAGTGAGTTAATAACAAATGTGCCCTCGAAGCAAACTTCAAAGCTATTATTAAAGTGACGTTATAAATGATGTAAAGCCCTTTTATTAACTCTCTTCGAGATACATTATTAAAAGTGAGTAAAATGTCTCGAGTGATGTCACTCTGAATATGCCTACGACTTGTATGAATCTGAACCCTCTGAACAGCTGAGGTGTACATTTTTATTTTATTTTTTATGTATAACTAAAATAGCAACGAAGTTTTCACTGCATTCATCTGCATTTTATATCAACACAATTATATCAGAGTTGTTTGGACTTTATTGAATAAAAGTAATATTGAAAGTCATTTAACGTTTTGCGCAAGCGTTCATTAAAATTTCTTAATTTGAATACCTTTATAACCGTATAGGAAAAACAGGTTGTATTAATTTCTAAAAAAAAGTAATTCATTTTCACATCGTTACCTAAAAATTAATATATTAGTGTAATAGTACAAACGCTTTTGTATGATTACTTTTACTGATGTTAAAACTTGCACGGACAGGTGAAATTTCTACTTTCCATCATTTTTATGTCTCAGCAGTTCTGGCTATTACTTAGGCGGACATAAATTCTATTTCTTTCCAATATTTATGTTGGAGGGGACGTCATAATAGACATGGAGCACTCCTACAGTTTCATTGACGTTTTACTGCTTCATTAGAAGGAGCAACTACTTACAAAAGATCGTAGTATAGTACAGGAATGAGTGGGGTCTGTCACAGAGATGTTTCCTTCTCGTACAATAGCCACTGGTCACCTGCTCGTGGTCAGTTTAGTTTAGGGAATCTCTGATCCAGTACGCGCGTTAGGTTTTAAGCGGCGAGCGTCAGGTTAGGCTCATTGATGGTAACCTCGACTCGTGAATTTTTCCCTTTCAGATTATTTCTCCCCCCCCCCTCATTTTAAAAACCGATAGTGCTGCCCTCAATTGTGAAGTATTTTTACCCAGTGTAATTTATGCCCCCCCCTTGTCCCGCTTTTCAATTACGTACTTCTGAAAATTTGATCATGGAACAGGGAAAATACAAATTACATTTATTTTAATACAATTAGATTTTATTTCTAAAAAATAACGATAGAATTCTTTAAAAAGTAATGTGTTAAAGTTTCGAGTACGTAACAACAGACTGTACATGAAGAAGGAAAAGTTTCAAATGAACAACACCGTATGCGGAAAGAGGTGACAATGCTTCGGGTTGAAATAAAACAGCGGAACTCCGTGTGGAAAAAGTTTCGAATTGGATTGTTTTTATTTACGAATTAAAAGTATGCTTAAGGGGGAGCCTGTGACTGTTCACCTATCCGCTAATCACTTAATCGTACGGTCCTGGGTTTGATTCCCTCTCATCTCCTGGTTGTTTTCGTCCTACACGTTCCTTTCTCCGTTCTGGTAAAAACTGTCATGGTGTTGTCCACTTTATTCGACGAGAATTTAAAAGAGGATTCTAGAAGACAAGTAAAGAAGTCCAAAAGTAAATTATCAAAATAGGCACAGTAATTTTAGCCGACGCTAATCGGAGCTGATAACATAAAAATGAAATAAATAGGGGAAAAAACTCACAACACAAAAAATACCCTCAAAACCTTGAATTTTTCATATAATTTCCCCTTTTCCCTCAAAGCTGTTTTTCAGTGTTTTTTTTTTCCCTCAAGAAGGGAAATTTCCCTCGAGTTACCATAGCTGGTCTGGGCTGCCTTGAGCTTCTAGCTAGACTCTGCTTACCTGCAGCTGCCGCAGACGAGAGGTTGTGGATGGAGGGTTGCTCATCCTTGGTTCCCACATTTATATCGACATTTTACACCTTCAGTCTAATACGCATTTGGACGGCCTCCGTCCCAGAGGCCGGATGTGGCCCGCCACGGCTTTTAATCCGGCCCGCGGAACATATCAAAACCCCGCATAAAACCCATTTATTTAAACCATTCAAAATCCCATATAAATCACAATTATAGGTCCTGCAACCTCGCTAGCACCCTGAAGTTTGGACCGCGACTTCGCTAACATCCTATAGTTCGACCAGCAACTTTTCAAAGGTTACCCATACCTGGTCTAATATATTGATCCGAAAGTTTATTTCTTAGTAACTTTGTTTCTTTGTGCAGTGTACCAAAAACCACACCGTTCGACAGATCGGTAAATCAGAGATTTCTCACTGACAAAACGGGGTATTGGAAGCCGCAGGTGGTTTTAGATTTCTGAAAATCCAACCGTTCTCTGATTTTGAGCAATTTTTCTTAATTTTCAGTGCAGAAAGCTACTCAAATGTCCGATTTGAATACATACGTAAACATACGTAACAAGGTGATATATATATATATATATATATATTGCTTTCAATAATTCAAATGAGATTATGAGATCGACGTCATTTTGATGTTACGAATTCAAAAATGAATACGAAACCTAATGAAACTAGAAGCTTAGCTGACTCATTGACTCCGTGTTTGTTCCCCAGCGAAACGAAACTGGAAATTTGTAAACGATCCAGGGCCCATTTATGACCAACAGGGGTCCCGGGTAATGGATGGATTCGGGGCCCCAATCCATGAAATTTGCTTTATTTTTCATAATATTTCGATATCGAAAAGAATAATCAGAGCAACATTTCACAACCATTCAGAACACAATTGTGACACAATTCAGAATGAGACAAATAGCACAATTCAGAACAACATTGGGGACCCATTCGAGTCGGGGCCCCTGGGCAAAGTCCCGATTTGCCCATGCGATAATAAGGCCCTGAAACTATCCATTTAAGCCAAGTACCGTATGTGAAAGATGCATTAGATTTTAGTCGGAAATTTCATTATTTCTTCAACTCATCTTCCAAAGTGATTGTTAACAAGTACACGAAGACGTCGTTTCCGACCCCATATGGCTATGCGATTCTAAACAATCTTGGCCACCCCTTACATTTCCCCCCTCCAGAGTTTTGACTCACCCTGTATAGCTATAAAATAAACGTAAGCGTTCTACTTAAAATCTTATTCGAAAGGCTGACAAAATATGCTTAGTTTGTGATCCGTGACATAAGCTCTCATTACAGTTTGATAAATGATATATAAATAAGGAGGCTCGTTTGCGAGAGATATTTCTAAGAAAATGAAAACCATGGCTCAATGCCCAAACGTCCAATCTCAAATGAATTGCCAGCAGGCGGTAAGTCATAATGAGCTAATTATTGTCTATTAGGATTGTAATGAATGTGTATTCTAAAACCTTGTAAGTTATATTATGAAGTATCTAAGTTACTTTAGTTATTTTTAACATAAATTATGCGCGAGGTGATTTTTTTTAGGGATGGACGCGAGAAGAAAAATAGGCCGTCTCGTCTCGCAAAATCGCTGAAAAGCTTTGTCTCGTCTCGCAAAAATCCCTATATCACAATGTAAAATGTGCCTGTCTCGTCTCGCAAAATAACTACAAATCTCTGTCCCGTCTCGCAGTCCATCCCTAATTTTTTTCTTCTTTCTTTTCTTTCTTTGCCGAGCGGAAAGGGCATTAACCTTAATAAACTTTGTTGTATAGAAATAATTTCAATGATACGGTGGAACCTCCCGTGTTGGACCCCTCCCTAATTTGGACACATTTCTGGGGAACGGAACGTGCCCATAATATAGAAATAACCTCTGAAAGTGGCACGCTTTTTGAGTGAGTCAAAGGTGTGCAACTTACGGAAGTTTCACTGTGCTATAAACTTATTCCCCCTAAACTGATAGTTTACAGCTGTATTTTAATAAGATTTCTTAAAAGATCGTAAAATTTTGAACTTTATGAATGTGCTTAAAATCCCTCAACGGCCGAAAACAATGTGAACGGTTAAAAGGAGAGACCGGGGCTAATGGGACACTCTTTTAATTTAAGCTGTATTTCAGTGAAATATGTAGATATTAAAAAATATATATACTAAATTAAAGCGTGCACACGTGCTTAACAAAAAATGCTGAATGTGTTTTCAAAGACCTATTAATAAAAATAAATTTATTTCTGAATTATGATTGTCCCATCAGTCCCCATGTGTGGGTCTAATGGGACAAATATAAAAAATAATTTAAAAAAAAAAAGAAAAATAAATAAGAACTAAATTACGTATGTGAAACTATGCAATTACAAAATATTAATACCCATGCTTTTGATGAATTTTTTTATGAAATATTTAAGGTCATATAGAGAAAAATCGAAACTTAAAATTGTAGATGATCACATATTGACATCGTCAGTTTTAGGTAGTGCAATTTCGGCACTATTTTTGCAATATCAGTCCAATTCTTAACTTACTTTTCTTGATAAATGAATTTAAAACAGTCCGTGTTTTTCCTTAGGTAATTCAGATGTATTTCATCCTTTCTAATATCACTCATGATACAGATGTAACGGAACACTTTTCGCTTTCCTGGAAATTTAACTAGAACAAAGCCACTTATATTTAATTTTTTTAAACTTATCTTGGATATTGCACCATTAAACTCAATGGATGATTTCTGTCAAAGACATGCCACTGTCTACAGAACTGTCCGAGATTTTACACAGTTCATATTGTTAGGCTAATTCATTTTTACTATTCCTAAATTAATTAAACTATAGGCATATTTGATTTTTAACAACTTTTAACGATAGTTCACATAAAAAACAGGATTTTGTTATAAAATAACTGGTTTACTGTCTGTTCAGCTATCCCATTTGCCCCCAAATTAACAGTCCCATTAAACCCCGCAGTGTAAGAATACAAAATTTCAAGAACAGAAAACCGCATGTTTTCTCCCACACAATGTTTGATTTAATCATAATCTATATGATATCTGTTATCTTAAAGAATCTTTCCATTCATTAAAAGCTATTTTAAATGATTTAAATTTTTTATATTTAATAGTATTTTTTAATTTACTTTCATATGCTAGAAACAACAATGTTGTTCTCAGGCTTAATACTTAACTGCAATGATTGGCCTGTTGTTGTCCAAAAATGTAGTATGACTGTGCCCATTCTGTGGTATACAAACTTTTCATAGAAATATTTTATTTTTCACACAAACAGTTTTGCCCCATTACCTCCAGTCTTCCCTACTTTAGCAAAGTCCCTTGAGCTTGGCTATTTAAAGAATATCTAGTGCTTTTATTCCTGAAATACTATTGATCAGAGACTTGTACGATACAAAGTGACGTAAAAGATACAACATTTTATGGTATCGATAAATTTTTCAGGAGATTTAAATCTAAATACCTACAAAATCTTGAATTTGCAAACGGTCTCCGTACAAAAAATTTTCCAGTTCTAAAAATGTTTATGGCTGAAATTTCATACATCGTCTAACTAATATATGAGGCACATTTTACCAACTGGGATTTTCTTTCGAACGAGAACCGTAGGAAAATATTGTACTTGTTTAGATTTAATGGCGTCAAAATTAAATCATAAAATTCTGTATTTTTTACGTAACTTTGTAATTTTCTGTACATGCCTGTGCTCAATATTTAAGAAATAAATTCGTAAGTCATTGTTTTTGGGACATCCTGTATATATTTCATATCTTTTTATAAGTTTCAATCGCTCGATCATTCTTTTAGGAATATTGGAAATCTAAAAAAATCCTTAATGTCTCTTAGTCTATCAAAGGCACGTAACAAACTTTGTAGGTTAGTCTTCCGAATTTTATTTTAATATTCATAAATCCAAATAATGATAATGCAATAGTTTGCACAGTACAGTTCTAGAAACTGCTACACGACACATCGAAAGCTTTTAAGGGTCGCTTTTAAGCTGCACATTAGAAGGCAGTCTTCGCGAGATAGCATTTATTGTAAGTAGTTCATACTTAATGTTCTGCAACTGCAAAATATCGTATTTTGCATTCCTATTTCGCTTTTAAAAAAAATGTAGATTTATGTATGTTCGGGACACCAAGAAGTAATGTTTTTTAAAATAAAATTTCAATTTTCAAAAAGAGAAAAAAAAATCTGAAAACTTCCATATTTCAAATGCATACTAAATTGCTATATTTAAAAGCGTATCATAATCCGTGTGCCTTCCCTATTTTCCTCCCTTATTCCATTCGGATGGAAAGTGTATCATTAGTCACGAATGTGCCGTGTTTTCTTTCCTTGTTCCATAAAATATTTCTGTGAAATCGAAATCCACATTAAAATCACGTACCAGAACTGTTTTACCATCTTCGCGAAGGCTATTCTAACTACACATCTCCTTTATTAAACACTGTTGGAATGGGCATCCAAATTCATCAGTGTGCCATGTTTGTCTTCCTTGGTCCATAAAACACTTTTCAGAATTGAAATCTATACTAAAATCGCGTGCGAAAGCCGTGTTACGATCGTCCCTAGTTATATTCTAACTATACTTCTCCTTTGTAATTAACTGTAGCGTTTGCCGGGTTCTCGCTCAATGTGGAAAATATCGTCAAACTGGGTTCCGTTTTGGAGACTTTTTTTGCGGTCAACTTGACAATAAATCATTGAAAATTTGAAGAGTTTCTACACTCATCATTCATTTTCTACAATCTTACACTACTCATTCTTCCCACAACCCGCGCCATTGGACAGCCCTGTTGAAAAATGCGACGTAAACGCGTCGGCGTAAATCGGTCCACAATTATTATTTGAATTTACGTCTGAACCGCTTTACATTCCGCGTTTCTATGGGATAGGAGCTGAGCGACTAGGCCACTGCGGGGCATGAGCGCGTTTTTTATTCGATCGACTGCCATGCTACTGGAGCTCAATACAGAGATGGCAATGGCTGCACATTTTCATCGTTGGGAATACTACATTGAGTGGCTCTTCTATATCCGTGTGGTAAATGTTGCCCTTCAAAGTGTTAACGTGTGTCAAATGATTGTAATGGTTTAATTCGTTTAAAAAAACTGACCACGATACTATGAGTCAACTTAGAAGCGTTTTTTGACCACGTGAACCACTACCAGGTATGATCATGCTCAACTTTGAAAGATGCCAACAACAGTTGATAGTGGCTCACCTATAAGCAGCACTCAATGACTCATGCCAGTACAAAAAAGACATTGCTTGCTTTGCCAACACATTCTAGTCTTAGAAATATTTTTTTTTTTTTAAGTGTGGCTTTAAATGGATGTTTTGACGAGAAAAATGACGAAGTAGATTAATTCTAACGTTGTACCAAATTTAAATCAAAGAGGCGTAGTCAGATTTCTGGAATGGGAAAAAGAAATGTTACGTTTTTTAAAAATTGTTTTGCGAATGAGACTATTTTAAATCTACGGCAGGGGCGTAGCCAGAAATTTTTCATGGGGGGGGGGGTTACGGCTAATACAACTCATATATATGTATACGTGTGTGTGATAATGTATTGAAGAATATACATTTTGTATGGCAAAAAGTTTCTCATGGGGGGGTTATGATCCCCCTAACCCCCCCTCTTGGCTACGCCCCTGTACTACGAGCATAATAAATCCCCAGTTGTTAAAAGTACTTTATACATTAAACAGTTAGTAACAAAGTTTGTATTTCATTTTAAAGGTATAATAACATGAAATCATATAGCTTAGTCATTACCCAGAAACCTTTCTCGAAACGCAAGAAAATATCAAATTCATTTCCAAAATCAAACCATGGCTCATTCATTTGCTCTCCGTTTGAATGCGACAAATGGATTTTCCATTTTAGAATTCCTAATATTAAAAAAAAAAAAAAGAAAAAAAAAAGACAGATCTCCAGTTTCACATGCGATAAAACAAAATGTATGCGGTCTCCGTTTTCAGTTTTCTGCATTCAATATTTCGCGAATGCGATGATGAGATGGTCAAATGCTTTGGGGGATTTCTTAGTATAAGAGGGGAAAAAGAAATT
>JAWZYV010016291.1:600000-856320 GCA_038373885.1 Cheiracanthium punctorium
GACTGTGGACATCAATTGTGCTTGTCTTAGCCGTGGTACGATAGTTTTTATTTTACTAAAATAAAAATAATATTGTCACAATAGCTTTCCCTAATGAGCAATCAAGAGTCGAAACACTGTCTTTTAAATATGTGGATTCAGATTACATATTTAAAAAAAAAGATATTATGTTTTCTAAGAATTTTTGGGGAAGTCTTTTCATATTCCTAATTGCATCTCTTACTGTACAATCAGATAAAATCTTTGAATTATTTATACAAAAATAATAATAAACATTCATGAATAAACAATTTTGCATATACTGAACGCACTGAAAATTTTGTTTCAAAGGAAAGGCGCTGGTACAGAAAAAATGTCGTCTTTCATCTATTTACATTCAAGCTATTCATTTTAAATTAAGGCACATTTACATGAACTTTTGCAGTTCTAAATCTTCTTGATTTTACGCTTTGTGGTGCTTAATTACTTTAGACATTTCTCTAATTAAAGAGTGAGTGAAGTAAGCGCCCACGTTGTGTTTTCCAATTAAATATTTTTCTTTGCTTTTATTTACTGTTTTCCGTATGGATTTGTAAATTTCCATTTAGAAAGAAAAATCGCCTTGGCTTCAGAGCAGAGTGATCATCAATAATGCAGATGTTAATGCATGCGATGAATTAACAATACTTTGCTAAACGTTTATCTTTTGTGAAAGTGGTGTTACATAAGTGATCTTACAAAAGTGGTTACAAAAGTCTTACAAAAGTGGTTACAAGTAAGTTATAAAAGTGGTGTTACATAAGTGGCTTATATAAGTGATCTACTTTTAATTTTACTGTATGATAAATTGTTGTAGAATTCAAATTTGTTTACATAAAATCTATTAAGAGCTTTTCCATATTTAATTTCATTTTCTAAACGACTTCAATTTGTAAGAAACTAAATGCTCTCTGATTACGTTAACAAAACAAATACCGTATGTAGTGTGGGTTAATTTAATCACGAGCTAAAGTACTTGTACAAATCTTATACCGCTTAAACGATAATGTAAATTATTCTAATAATGATATAAGCTTTCTGTGTGGCGTCAGTTTGCCGCGAAATGTAATTTCTTACTTTGAAAACTTGTTTTATTAAAGTACACATAAGAGTATTATTAGTACACATAAACAGTTTGACACAAAAATTATTTAGGAAGAGTATTACTTGATTTATGGATCAGTATACATCAGGAAACATTTGCAAGCATTTAAACAATTATTGATTAATTTGAGAAAATAAATTTAAAGATATATTTATGGTGGATAAAACACCGTACTACGGTATCGGGACCAACTCCTGGCGGTCGGGGTTCGATCCCCGACTGGGCATGGTTGTCATTGCCCGTCCCTTCAGAGAGGGAGAGGTTGGTCCACCTGCTAGGTGCCCCCATAATAAAGAGGCCGACAATTCCGGCCTGTTGTGGCCAAAGCCTTCAAGACAGCTGCCGGCCATTGGAAAAAAATATACACAGATAAAAATTCGCAGAAGAAAAAAAAAGACAAAAATACGCCCTGAGTCCGTTAACAGGTTAGTCCACGAGCCAAGTTCGGCAATCCACGGTAAAATCGCAAGTTAAGCAGATTCATGTGTTAACGGGGGTCCAACTGTTTAACCACTGTACTACCAACTGTATAGAAAGGTCTAAAAACATTAAACAAGTTACAAAGCTGCTTAATTTATGATTATAATGTACATTGGTTTTTCGAATTGTTCTCTCAGGTACATCATTTTTCCACAATTCAAAGTGCAGGAAACTTGACGATTTCATGATTAATTATTTATCTAAAGTTTTCAATCACCAGTCAATTCTCCTAATATCTTGTTGCATGATATTCGAGAGTGAGTTTAGATAAGAAATCAAACTCCATTAGTTTCGTATGGGATTCATGCTTCTTTTTTTTTTTAAGAATCTTCTGATGAAAAATATTTCTGGAAACTCTCGAGCTGAAATCATTTACACTCACGTATTTTCCCTGCAAGGTATTTTATTTCACAGAAGAAAAAAATAACTGTCTCAAAAAACTTCCTTTTAAAAAAATGAATGAATGAAAAAGTAAAAGCGTGACTGAGACTGAATATTTCAAGAGCACTTAAACAGAAAACATTCTTTTCATTTGGAAAGCCATTTTCCGATTTCCCTTGCAAATTGTTTAAAATCCTTTTATCAGAAGAAATAAACTTATGACTTTTCGTCTGTGTTGTGAAAACATGTAAAAAAGTACACAAATTTTACTTTGTTTATATTTTTTAAAAAGGGAAGTAGAATATTCATTTCCTAAAAATCGTTTTATTTTTAGTAATAAGTTCTTTCTTAAAAAACTCTACGCAGCAATTATTTCCTGTGTATTCCTGGGAACTGGAAAATATATGAGAAAGTTGAAAACAATCATTATGAAGAATTCCCTCTATAACGATATTTTGGGAGTCAAAGTAATACATCGTTGTAAAGAGAATTATATCGGTATGGAGAGAATCAGTACTGGAATGAAAAGAATTTCAAATTTCAAAAGAATTTCTTCAAATGGTATAGTCTGTGGCGTCACTAGGGGGGGGGGTGATCTTCTTTCCTTCAGCAGCCCCCTAGCACTCAATAATATATATTAAATGGGAAGATAAGACCATTTTTACAGCACATTGAGTGATTTTTACCACACCCGCAAGTTTTAATCAAAAATCCTTGCCCAGAATCCTGGAGACGCCATAGCCTATAAATATTTATCGCATATTTGAATAACAAGTTTTTATTATTTAATAAATAAAACCCCAAAAAGTTTTCTGTAAAATACTTTACAAAAAATACACTTTTTCATGATACTTTTAGCTTTAGCTACACTCATTAACATAGTCACACTAAAAATATGAAACCGACACTACGATTAAGTTTCTAGACAGAGGGTTTAAAATGAGAAAACAATCTAACGGTTCAAACACTAGACTTTCTTTGAGTAATGTTTATTTCGCATATATTTGCTGGACTTCGAGAAAAAAATATCGTAATAGAGAGAATTATTATGATGGAAGGGGTAATATTACCATCGTTGTAGAGAGAATTATCGTTGTAAAAAAATATCGTTATACAGAGAAGTGCTTATAATTAATTTAAAAAGGAAACTAAGCCAAGACTGTGAAAAATATCGTAATAGAGAATATGGTTTGTGGCAAGATTCAACTGTATAATTTTTTTCTTTCGGGAATAAATAATTCGTAGAAGTACCTGAGAATTTTTTCCAATTAACTAATGGAATAATTCTAAATTTTGGCTACCAAAACTGATAACGATCACAGAATAAGCAATGTGAAGGCTATAGTCAACGACTGCACCTAAAATTGCCGGATATTGACTAATGTACAATCTATCACAGATGTCTATATCAAGCAAAAATGAAATTTTTCAGAGGCATTGTAACAACGTATCATTCAATCATACTATATTAAAAAAAAAGGAATAAATCATTCAAACTAAAGAACTCCTCAGATGAGAAAAACATTTTTTAAACATATTAATAAATATAGGGGAAACCGGGCATATTTTATATAAATATTGTATTTTTCATTTTTATCGATTTTGAGGTTGACAGGATATCGTTGCATTTTCTATGCCTTTATATAAAAACTAGAGCAATTATTTTTTTAAAGTATACTTTTCGACGGTAAGTGGTTGAGTCTCATTATGTAAAGTAGTAAAATGTGGCCTCGTATTCGGGGTAAGTTTTCCAACCATAGTTTCATTAATTGGTAAAACACAAGTAATAAATCTTCCGTGTTATTTAATATGTATTTTTTATTGTAAACTAAACATAAATGGCAATATTTTGTAAGATAATAATAGAAACATAGAGAAAGTAATTGGATATAGGAAATAAATGACACTTAATGATTTCAAAAATTTTACAGACATATTATTGACACTTAACAATAGAGACACTAACAATAAAGATAAATTTATTTCAACAAATATCGCCATTCTTCCAATCACAGGGAAAGCAAGCAAAACGCATCATTCCCTTCAGTGCAGAGATTTCATGTACACGCTTTCCAACCAAAAGTTGCCTTAGAATACTTCCCCTTATGCTGTTGGAAAAACTACTCCGTCTTTGACATTGCCTTGAACTTTGATTCTACCTCGGCGAGTAGCGGTGTAAGTTGCTTGCAAAAGGACCTACAAGCAATTTTGCTCTGATTACCACCGGCAACGTAAGTGGCTCGAGCAAAATTGCTAGAACGTGGTATCCCATTACATCGAAAAACGATTTACGGGATTTATGCCTTAGCCGGGGTGTAGGGGTTCAAAAGAGGGACCTTCTAAAAGATAATTGACTTTTCTTTCCTGGTCAGGCGTACCCCTAGTCAAACGAAAGTTTGCTCTCTTCGCGAGAGGCCTGGCAGAAGGTCAGTAGAGTCATAAATTTCCTGTAATGGGTTTCGGCGCGATCTTCATCGCAATAAGGGGTCGGTTAGATATGCAAAAGAAGTTCCACTGTATGTCTGTTTCTTTTTGAAAGATCTAAATAAAAAAGTCTTCGTTCTTGAGAACTGAAACACCTTACCACTTTACTCTAGACTAAATTTCAGTATATTTGTCAGAGTAATAATCACAGAAACTAGGTAAAAAATGTATCGGATAAAAGTATAATATTTGATCATTTGTGTACTGCGAAATACATTAGGTCCCTTCTCTAAATCTTATATATCTCAACAGTGATAGCCTCCTGAATACCTTTCTAATTTATTTGCTGATTGTATAAATTTTTTGTTAATTAAAATAATTATTTATTTATTTGTTTTGGGAAAATTTATTAATATTGTAACACGATTATTCTTGGGTATTTCATTTCGTATAAAGTCCACTAAATATGATAACTGATTTCTTTTTTACTGTAGAATATTCTTATATACTATTAAACTAAAGCTTTTATTTTTTTAAAAGCTGTTTCATTCAAATCCTTAAGTTTTGGCATTTTTAAATAAAGACATTCTGTACTTTTTTGTGTGGTATTATTGTTTAATATTTTAATAAGAGATAACAAGATAAATAAGTATACATAAGAATAAATTCATAGACACACACACACACACTAAAAAAAAAAAAAAGAAAGAAAGAAAGAAGAAAGAAAAGAAAGTGCAAAGTAATTTGTTTCCTCCAAAAATATCATTTTTCGTAATACCTTGTGCATTTTATATAAGATATTTAGTATGAATGAAATTTTTATGATTTTTTCCCCGTTTGTATAAGCTAAAGCTGAAAAGTAGACATTGAAAATGTTGCAGTCGCGTGTCTGACAACTCAAAAATTTTAGATTCAGTGTCGTACCTAGGTAAAGTAACGTTCATGTGGCAGACAACAATATGCGCTCTTGATAATCAATTATTATAATCAATAATTTTTGAGGCCGATTTATTTTGTAAATTCATAATCGCAAGTTGGAAAGACACTGAACACTTTGTACGGTCATTCTAAACATTTCTTTCGAGTTACAAATTATATTGATTTCTGTATTGAAGGTTCATTCTGCAAATAAAAAATGTCTCACAGATTCATGTTCTAAGAGCAGTCATTTAAAATAGATATTTTAGCGTTTTGTTTAACGTGTTCGTTTCATCGTTTCAAGGAAGCGACGACAGCAATTTTTTCTTCTGCACCCTGCGTTGCTTCCTAGCTTGGGTCTTTCAGTGCAGCTCAAATTTCGGGTTGCTGGCCCACAAAAGGATCATTCAAAGACCGAAACCAGGAAGCAACGATGATTGCAGAAGAAGTAATGACTGTCGTCGCATTCCTGTAAAGGTAAGAGCGAATGGCTTTTCATTGTGGCAGTGTTGGAATCTGTGACCCCTTTAAAGTGTTGCTCATAAAACTTGCCCTAACTACCGTACTCAGCTGCTCCACTGGATAGAGAAGCATAGAGAATATGAATTCATGTTGGATTTTTGAGAATGAACTTTTTAAAAATCACTGTGATTGTGTAATTAGAGATGGTTACAAGTTTTATAAAGACGTTGCATTTGAACTTTTCTCAAGAATTGTTAATATCAAAGACGCAGTTTCCGTTACTGCTAAATCTTTTGATATTTTGCAAAATCAATTCAGCAATTAGTTCTCTCCTCGCCCAATGTGTTTAATGGTAATTGTAAATAAAATAAAATAAATCAATAAATCTTATTTTAGAAAAAGACTAAAATATACAATAATAATGCATATGTATATATTTTATTTTTTTAATGCGAAAAGTCTTAAGCTTAAGCACGTATTGCAAAATAAAAATCATCCTAGCTCACCGAATTTTGGCGGTGGAAGCATTTTTTTATTTTTTAAAAGTAAAATAATGTATAAATTGGTTAAACCTTCAGATGTTCAATTATGATACCTAGGCAGTTACTAATAACTTAAGTACCATTGCTATTTACCTATATATGAGATCAAAATTTATAATGATTTTTATGTGAAATTAGATCTTATTCACAACGTTTTCTCTTTACGTTCAAAACACAAATCAAACTTCTTGAAATCATTATAGAGGTTTTTAGAGCAACAATATAAATTTCATAACCAATAATAACAAAGAATTACACTCAGGAAGTTACGCTGTTTCAACGAAGATTTATACTCTAGGAAGGTCGAATCTTATAGAAGAAAATATGATTTTAATCAAATTTGAATAGGGAATAAATATATTTTTAACAGCAATGGGATTGAATTAGCCGAATAGAAATAGCCAGGGAAAAAATTAATCGAATATTCGAACCATTTGATCGATTAATTGACACAGACATAATTATTATTGCATTACAGAAACTTTAAGATGCAAATACAAATAAATGTTGATAAAAAATGTTGATAAAAATTCAGAATTTTAATCAACATTTTAATTCGCATTAAAAACAGATTAGGTCTACTGAAAATTATTTATAAATATTAATTTACTGACACCATTTAAATCTTTATCAACTTTTAATTCATTTTTTATACTCTCACTTCTATACACTTGGCTTTTAACCAAGTTTTTCAAGGTATTGACCAAAGAGATTGCATTGAGATTCAATATTTATCTCATTAAGTGCCCAATTTCTGTGAAATTATAGAAACAAATAATATATATCAGAAATAATGCTTCGAAATTATGAGCTAACTGAAAAAATCCGTATCCTTAAACGGTAAATCTCTCTCCCCCCCCCCCCCCCCGAAATCGCTTTTTTAGATTATAAAAGGCCGATTTATTTTGTAAATTCATAATCGCAGGGTCACACGTAGGATTTTATTTTGGAAAGAGTAAAACTCAAAAGATATATCTCAAAAAGCATATGTTTGAGATTTTTTCTTGCACGTTATATCTTTTCGCACGGTCAACTGTTTTTAAGACCAAATAACAGCTTATAAAGCTTACTTTCATTTGTCCAGGAATGACCATTACTTTTTTCTGTTAACAGCCCCTCAATTCAGCTTCCCCATTCGAAAGGTGCGGGGTGAGGGGTCAATGCTCTTTCGTACTTGTGGGCGAGGAAATCGCTTGTTTTGGAGAGTGGGGTTTCTTTTGCATTTCTAACTGACCCCTTAAACGCGACAATTCCAATTACGGAGAATGTATGCTCTTCTGTCAGCCTTATCTTTCGAGATTGCGGGATACAGCCTGCTAGAAGGGATAGGCATAGTTAATTGAAGAAAAAAAATCCCTTTTAGTCGATGCGAAGCTGACACGGGAAGTTTAATACTCATATGCTTATTTTAAGTTTGTGTAAAGACCTGAAAGTTTACTTACAGTTCAAAAAATGAGGAAAACAGCTCTTCCAACGATGTGACAATAGCTACTGCACTAAAACTTTCGCAGATGTGTTCTGTACTGTGTTGCTACTTCAGCCACTTCGTCTCCTGGCTCATTTCAAAACAAAAACGTCATAAGACGTGTCCTGTTCTTCTCTACTATATGAAATTCCTTTATACGTCTTTTATAAAAGATAACTGAGATATAATTTGCTATTTTGAATCTTATCCTACATATTCCAAATTCCCTACAAGCACAATTCTTAAACGTTGAGGGGTGTTGATTATGAAAAGGAATATCAGATTTTGAATACTCAAAAAATCTTTATCTAGAATTAAATGATAAACAACAAAAGTAAATCATGTCAAACGTATCCGTTATAAATCACATTCCAACAAAGTTGTCTTTTACTTTTTCGACAAATTTGGCGATGCATTATCATCCAACTTGGCGAGATTTCGGAGATAACCTTAAAAACCAACTTTAAATGTTATTTCTATCCTTTAACTGAAGAGTAATCTGCTATAATTGTTTATAAACTTTTTGTATTGAGTTTGAAATGGATTATTCCGCTAAACTGCCATAGATCATAATGCGTTGGGAATATTTTGAATACTGCTGTAGAACTGTAAATGCCAAAAACATTTTTCTATTCCTTAATAACATGCATCAAGTTTTTTTTCTTTAAAATAGCTGAATATGTTTAAAACTCGCTTCAAACAATGATTGCCCAGACAGCATAATATATTGGAACTCTTTTGGTTGCTCCTGTAAGAGATCTATAAACGATACATACACTAGCAAAAACACTCAAAAAGAAATTGATGTTTAAAACATGAAACAATCAAAACTTTGTAAGACAACACACACAGCAGGTACTTACCAGTCTGTGAGCGGTTCGGCTAAAACTCGCACAGACTTATAAGTACCTGTTATGGGCGTTATTTTACAAGTTTTGATTGTTTTAGGATACATACACTAGTTTCAATAGATAGATACAGAACGTAGAAATAACATAATTTAAATTTCGTAGTAATTAATGTATATTTACGGTATTTAGTGCACGGACAGAAAGACAAACAAATTGAAATCAAAAACATGTTTCAACAGTATGCTAAAGTGTTAAAAACTCTATTTATTCTTGGTATGACAAATACATGTTTTTAGTATCGTGTAAAAAAAAAGAAATGAACTAAGAATTCACAGTCAATTATCGAGCAAATTAATTTGCAAATTTAGTGTTGAGAGAAATTAAAATATTAAAAGTGTATTTTAGTAGAGAAAGGAAACTTTTAAGCAGTAAAATGTTTTACGTACAAATATCATAACCAAACTTCACTCTATAATTATTTTTAATCAATATCTACTGGCTGAAGCTGTCGTGCTTATAAAATTCATGTATTTCCTACTAAAATTACTTGGCAAAGCACTCGTGTGTCTTACATCAAATATCTACTCTACATTTAGAACAAGTCAAATCAGAAACATTTTCAACTTATTCAAGTCGTTTTAGAACTTCGAAATCTCTTTTTCAAATTCAAATAACCCATTAGACGTCCATGCATCAAAAAATCCATTCCAAGTTAGTCAACAGCCAGAGAAAGAGAATCAATAGCCCCTATTTACATATAAATTCCCTTACTTCTTGCGTAATTTAAATGGAAGAATCATTTAAATTCTTGCATTTAATTTAAATTTAAAAGTTCATTTATACCGTTTTAAACATATTTAAAATTTTATTTTGAAAACAATGCATGTTGAAGTACATAATTGTCTTAAGATTATTCAATATAATAACTTTCTATAAAGTATTAAAAAAAAATTGGGATGCATAATAGTAAGTTTCAGTATTCAGAAAGTTTTCTTATTTCAGAAGCAGAATGTCCGCCAGCATAAAAAAATAAACGCATGAAAACACATAAAATGCTTAAAGAAACAAGAAAATGTTTATTGTTTAATAAAGAATGTAAAATTAAAGTGTGAGTATAAGTAAAGTGTGTTAAGA
Organism: Cheiracanthium punctorium; assembly: GCA_038373885.1. Classification (NCBI taxonomy): domain Eukaryota; kingdom Metazoa; phylum Arthropoda; class Arachnida; order Araneae; family Cheiracanthiidae; genus Cheiracanthium; species Cheiracanthium punctorium. The sequence goes on from JAWZYV010016291.1 coordinate 609,781, forward strand.
CCGGCCTACCCGAGGGGTATCTGCCTGGAGGGGTGCATTGGGCGGAGAACTTTTTTTAAAAATTCTAACGCGCATCCACGTTACATCTGTAGAAAAGCACCCAAAACTCAAAACCGTTAGATGCAAACCCGCGCGGAAGTACAGAACCCTGCACCTTCACACTTCATCCATCTATCACGTTCAGTGTTTTATTCACTTTGACATTAGTGTTTTCCCTGTACAAATGGGAGAAGTGCATCATTGTAAATGCAAGACTATAAAAATAATGTCTAAAAAGTTTATTGTATCTATCAGGACTATAAAGATAAAGACACTTTTTATCTTAAATTTAATCAATACTTCTAGAATTATCTAAAAATTTTAAATTCAGATTTAAAAGTTGAATTAATGAAAATGCTAATTTATTTTGATTTCTAGAAAAAATGGAACATAGTTTGCTTTAATTAGACAAACGTTTCTTATTAATTCCAATTTTCATAAAGAATTTAAAATACCATAATGATTCGATCCCAACCATTTGAAATCGCTGTAATTAGACTAAGTGACTCAACTTTTAAGAAAAGAAACGAAAATCATTTTCTGGTTACACGGATCGTTTCTAAAGAGATGCCATGTGGAGGAAGTCACTTAATGGAGGGGCAATTATTGTTGATTTTCTAGCGAAAAATTCCATCCCATTAATAACTCGTTTGTTTATGGAGGTAATTGTTAAATAGAAATGACTGTAATTGAAATTTTACTACAAGATGTTTCATTTTAGTAAAATACCTTCTGCATTAATATTAAAAAAACACTGCCGATCAAAAACATCTTGCATTTTGTTTTTGTAAAAGATTCCATTTTTTAACGGTAAATGTGGGCGAAAACCACATGTATGATGTGATATACTTGCATGTGACGGAAAAAAAAAAATATGAAGCTTTTTTGTTAAATTACTAACCAACTTTTACAAACTTCAATGTGGTTTTTAACATACTTTAAACTGTTTTTTACAGAACTTTTGTTTTGAAAATTAAAATGCAGATTTTAAAAACATTCAAGGAGATTGAAATCCTTTGAGAATCCATAAACCGAATATCCAACAAATTGGACAGCTGCATTCCATGCGAATACGCCATTTTAAAACTATTTTAAATTTTTTTTAAAGGAAGAAAAGGTCTTTATATAAGGCTCTCAAAAAATAAAGACTTTCTTTGGAATTATTTCAGTTGGTTGGTGTCACAATTTATATGGGCTGGACTACTCTGCGAAAGAAAATCCTATGTGAGCCTCTGATTATATCCAGTATGCAAACAGTTCATTTATTTATAGTTCAAAACACTTATTCAATGATATATTTAAAAGGCGTTCAGTAACATGAGAAAATAAATTATTTCATTTATTATTTGTACCTGAGATAACTTTTCCAATTTCAAAGAGCCCGACCAGTAATAGTGTGCGTAGCGCTCTCAACTCGGAGACGGAAGGTGCTTGGTTTAAACCCTGGTCGCGTCTGTCGACCAAATCGTCCGGGTTTTCCGTGGTTTTCTCAGAAACTTTTCATAAGTTCGGGTTAAGACCCTTTAGAAAGTCCCCCACTGCTGACACCCCCTCCCCCCTTGACCTAGATCCCTCGTGTAGGTAATCGGCCTTACTCCCTAAAATCAAATCAAATTAACCAACTTCAAAGAAATCTTTTTTTTTTTTTTTTCAGCTGCAGGTCATGCCATAATAGAGCTGTAAGAAACCGCATGTATTCGTTACTGACATACGGATAATCACTCAGACTCGAAGTAACGAATTGCTACTTTACGGCTGATACCGTTACTGCGCGCTTTCGGATCGAGCAGCTTCGAACTTCGAATACAAGGGGAAAAACGACTTCCGGTAATCGAGTACTTATATTTTCTGTTATTTGTTACTGGATTTCGGATCGCGGTTTGAATGGGAAAATCAGTCTTGATATTTGAGGTATTTGAGTAGCAGTAGCAATATGCTCTGCTTTCGTTACTGACTACTAGGGGCAGTAGCGTAGCTACAGTGGGTGACACCCGGGGCGGATATAAGTGGTGTCACCCCCATACGAGCATTTTTGCCTCCATACATGCGATATTTTCGGAATTTTTGCTGTACAAGCCATCGGGTGTCACCCCTTTGAGGGTGACACACGGGGCGGACCGCCCCCGCTTTGCTACGCCACTGACTAGGGGGTTGTATTTCGCATGTGCCGAATGGTCTCGTTTGGATGAGGTTTGAAAGATCCGTATGTTTTGTTTCCGTTACTGATGACGTAATATCGGATAGATGCAGTATCTGCTGCTCCATTATGATATGGGATTAGACATGGCGTCTGTTTTATACAATGCAGGGATGTACGGTATATAGTATGTTATGCGTGGGTGCCAATATCAGATTTTTTTTGGGGGCGGAGTGGGAGAAAGGGGGGTGTTCTTACAATTGTAGAGCAATATCTATAAGAATAGAAGCACGATAGTGCACTAAGGGGGTGCTCTTGCTTTCTGTCATTTTAGTACTAAATAGTGGTGTAATCAGGATTATTTTTCAGGGTGGTCCCAAAGGATTGAGAACTTATTTTATTTAAATGCTTGAGCTAGAACCCAAAAAATGAGTAATAAATAACAAGTTATTTAAGCAAGCCTTAAAAAATATTTTTATAAAGTAAACGAATTCACGCGTTTTTATTATTTAAAATATTATTTGCAAAAAAATTTAAAAATAAATAAATAAAATAAAAAAAAATATTAGGCATGTAAACTTAAAACACATTTTTTTAAAGTTATCGTTTCGTTTTAAACAAAAATTTCGAGAGGGAACCGGGATTTCAATGCCCACCCCTGGGTACGCCACTGGTATTAAAATAATTCAAAAAAGTTCAGTATGTTTTTGAAATGTTGACGTCTAAGGAGGAGGAGGGGTGACTTGACCCCCATCTTTCAATAATCCACGCTCAGAAGCAACACTAGACACAAGATTTTCCGTTATACATTTTAAGATGAGAATGGACAGGTTAAACCAGCGTTCAGAATTAAAAAAAGGGAAGGGAGACTATGGGGGGGGTGCATGTTTTTGGAAGATTTCGATGGGCACCATCTGAGTTATTCGGATAATTTAACATTGTAATAAAACAATACATTTGTATAAAAACATGTATTAATCAGATAAAATAAGCTCTAAATACAACTCTTACGCTTTAAAGTCAAAAAATAATGTATGATATTTTTATTTGTTTTTAAACCAAAAAAATGTAATTGTATGTAGTATTTTAAAAATTCGTAATCGTAGGTAATGCTATGTACACTATGTAATGCGGGGGGGCGACCGCCCCCCCCGAGACAAAAGAAATTAATGTAAAAGATCCTATTTTACTTCCATAAAATGGACGTATATGTCAATCTTCTAACTAACCGCCCCCACCGAGAAACTTGCATTAATCCGCCACTGGTAGAGTGGCGTAGCCAGTATTTTATTTCAGGAGTGGTGTGTGTGTGTATCAAATTGCTAAGTTTCAGTTGTAAATAAATATCACATTGTAAGCTAAGTAAAGGGTCAGATTTAGGAAAGGAGGGCTGCAGCCCCCCCTCCTCTAGATACGCGCTATAAGACTTGTTTCTCGCGTTCGAACTAGTAACGAAAGTAACGAGTAACGAATACTTAGTAACCGGTAGTGAATTTAGAGTAACGAATACATACGGGTATTAATATTTTCGTTACTTTTACAGCACTGTGCCATAACCGTAATGGTATATTTAATCCATCATCATTTATTGTTATTGGAACATGTATTCGGATTTGTGTGCTTGTTCACGAGGAACCGCTTATAAATCCACGTCAAAGAAAGGACAAACACAAGGGGGGGGTCAAATGCCTTGGGGGAGGACTTTTCTGGGTATCTAGCGCGTATTCACGTTACATCTGGAGAAAACCGCCCAAAACTCCAGACCGCTAGACCGACGGCCCCGCGAGAGGACAGAACCCTGTTCCTCCACTTGAGCCATCTCCCAATGTCAGTGGCTTTAACCACTGTGCTACACATTGGTACATTTATTTGTAACAGCTATCACTTGTATGCTATTACTGTCAGGGAAGGATTGGGGCTTCTTGATGCCCTGAGCAATTCTCGATTATGAATCTATGAATCCAAGTTTCTTAAAACTAGTCTATGAAAAAGTTCACGTAGTATTTGTCTCGGTTTTATAACTGTTTTAACGCATATTAACCCATTTGTGCCCAGATATTTTTGCGACTTTCTTAGATTTCCGCTATTACCAGCAATAATAGACAAATTTCTCATGTCAGCTTCTTGAACACGAGGTGGTTTCTTTTAAAATCATTATGTATAAAAATTGAAATGTCAACATCCTGTTTGCTCAGGTTAAAATATTTTGTGGAGATGAGGTTCAATATTCGTGAATGAAAGGTAGGAAAAATAAATAATGTTTTCCACTGATAGCGAAAATGCCGTCCCAAAAAACGGACGCTAGGCATAAATGGGTTAAGCAAATAAAACATCAAGTACTTGGAATATAATAAAAAGAAAAAGGTAATATATTAAATAAAGAGCTATGCTTAGCATTTATACAGTAATAACATTCGAATTCGAGATTTTTTGGGAGAGCAAATTCACTAAAAATGCTTTCGAACCAGATCTGACTCTGTGTACAATACTGACACAGCATCGACCCTCTCTAATCGCAAGGTGGCTCATTCTTCATTCTGCAGTAATCTTTCATTTGGAAAAAGATCATTCTGCAGAAAAATTCGACACGATCTTGTGTAGCGAAATACGCAGAGCTTGGCGAGATCTTGCGCTTGTTTAATACGTGGTACGTTGTTGCTTAAGTGTAATATAAAACATTACCGTCTACTTATTTAATCGCGGGCAGATTTTAAAATTGCATGTGAAGTACTGCATCGTGTCAGGGCTTTTATTCGCTTTATTTATTTTTAATCTGATACTGGCTACGGTTTTAATCTGAAGTACTTTTCATTTCTGCGCTGTGATTTTGTTGCCCCCTGATACGTTATGTCCAAGCAATTGTTTACTTCGCTTGTTGGCTAATCTAGCTTAATCACTGCCATTCATCCTGTAATCATTGTAACACCATATAGCGGCAAACTCCAACACTGCAGAGACCTCAAACATTTGTCCCTGCACAAGGCTGCAGAAACTCTAGACACTTCGTACCTGAACAGTTATCTTAGATGGTTTTTGAAATGATTGATTGACTTTTCATTACTATAATTATATTATTATTTCTTAAGGTGAGGCACTTGCTCATCAGGTATTTGCCACTACTAGGGATTAAGGTATTGGCCATTTTATTATGTGGACAAAAAATTGGGTGACCAGTGTTACTCCCTGTGAAAGGATGGACAAGTTAATACTCTAGCCAAGAATTAAGCCTGGAGCCACGGTGTGATGCAATGGTTCGTTAGTGATTACACCACCTACTGCTCGCCCAATGATAAAAGGTCGGCTTTGGCGCGCTGCCAAAAAAAATGGATGCTGCGATTTGTTTCACAGGGTAGATGGGTTCAGATGTGCAAGGACTCTTAAAATTCTAAACGGTTGTAGTGTTTTTTGAGTCATTTGGACTTTCATTCCCGATTTACAAAATACTCCCTTATTGCCAGTTGGTCAAAATCTAGCCGAAAAGTGGCTAAATTGGCAACCCTGTCTGCACATACTAGAGAGAGAATTTCTTGCACATCTGAACCCATCTCCCCATTGAAACAAATCGCAGCATTCATTTTTTTGGCAACGCGCCAAAGCCGACCTTTTATCTTTGGGTGAACAGTATGAGGACTTCAGAACTTGACAAGCTGCTTGGACCTACAGGTTGGCCATAAAAATCTTCCCCTATATATGGACCTCTAGCCGCCATTTAGTTTAACTAATCGAGGTGATATTTCAGATATAGTTAATCAGAGACATACGCTCGAGATTGGGATTGTTTAAAACAATTGAGCTGTTGCGGTTACAGTGAGAAAATTTCGAAAGTTTCCAACGGCACCAACCAACTTCTTTCTGCGAAAGTGGATCAGCACATTGAAAATACTTAAATGGCGTTGGAACGATAAGCGTGTGACGATAGTTGGCGGCACAAAACATTTGTAAAGAAGAGCATTTCAATGAGCCAGTGACAGCTCAAGGGCAGAGAGGGAGATTGTTTTAATTGAAATTAAAACTGTTCGAGCGTTCTACTGTTAGTTTGACATTTTTACTGACCATTAAAGTAAATTAATGCGAAAGGTGTCAGTGCATTTTCTCCCTGTGTTCACTTTGGTTCTTTATAATGCTTTTCTTTGCAAATATTTTACGCCGACAGTTTTTGTTACACGTTTATCATCCCAAGATAAGTTGTGGTTTTACAGTGTGATTATCAACTTTGGCAGGAAAAATGAGGGTTTTGCCTTTGGACAATTTCGATCACTCTAACCGTAATCGTGAGACTGCTATTGTTTTAAATCTGAAATCTCATCTCGATTGATCGAACGGAGCGCCGGCTAGAGGTCCACATATCGAGTTTTTTATACCACCCTGTATTTGCTATATCTTGATTCATAATACCTTCATAAGCTCCATGATTTGGCCATCCTCCCTACTAGCAATTTTGCTCGGGTTACCACCGGCCACGTATCCGGCCGATGATGGCCCGAGCAAAATTGCTAGTAGTTATCATCCCCACATGCCTTTCACATGGCGGCTCCGTAGAGTTTAGACCGAGGAAATCAATGTCCATCAGATTTGCCCGGTTGTTGATTCGTTTAAATTATCCCTTCGAGGATACAAATGTCGAAATAAATTCAGGAAATCAATAAAAACTTAAATGAAGCGTTTCAAAAGTATGAAATATCGTCGGGTGAAATATTTCTAATATTCCTTTTCCAACAACTCATGCAAAAGAAACCGGTGATTCAAAATGATAATAACGTCAGCATTTCCGTCCTACGGGGAGCAATACTACACACCCAAAAATGCTTTGTCGTATATCCCGGAATTCTTCCAGATATTCTGATGTCAAAAAAAAAAAAAACCCAATTTCGAGTTCCGGAATCGAAGAATCTTTGTTGAGATTCGATTGAATGTTGAAGAAAGCGCGTGTTCGTATGAAAAACATTCTTTTGAGTTACATTTTAAGGTATTCATTTGAAACAATTCGCAGAAAAATATTTTTAAGACATATTTATTATGAAAATGAAACAAATATCTTTATACTATAGAAAACAATACAGATTTCTGAAACTTTCACCGAAATTCACTTATTGGATATTAAAAATTTATAAAATGCATTTATAGTTAATGATAAAGTACTATGTATGCATACGGCTATATATTAGACCAGGCAAATTAGACCAAAAAACAGCAAATGGGGGAAAAAATTTATATATTTTAGAAACATAGGGAAAACACTAATTGGGTATGTAGTTGTATGAAACAGAAAAGTTCCCCCCTCTCGAGGTGCCGCGTCCCCCCTTTTGGGCCCCCCAAAAGGTCACTTTTTTAGATTTTCACTTCTATCTCAAAAACCATTCGTCTTAGCAAAAAAATGTCAATTACAAAATGAAAGCTGATAAAATTTCCTACAAGATTGTAATGGGTTATATTTTTCTATATGCAATAGCTATCGAGATATGTTTTAGACAAAATCGCAAATTTTTGAAAAACGCTTCTTTTTATACCGATTTTTAACCAATTTTGTCTTTTAACCCTTCAACCCTCAGTTTTACAGCAATTGTTTTCGTAAAAAAGTTGTAGAATATTCAATTACCTTTAAAGTGAGTTCTTATTTGTAACTTTATCTTTAAATGATGAAAAGTTATTGCAATTTGAAATTTTCATTAAATTAGCAAATTCGAATGAAAACTATATTGCGCATCAAAGTACGACAAAATCTAGGAAAAAAGTTATACAGATTTGAAAGTTGAGGAAAACATTGATTGGGGTTCTATGAAACAGAAAAGTTCCCCCTCTCGTGTGGGGCACGTCCCCCCTTTAGCCCCCCCCACTAAAAAAAGGTCCTTTTTCGGGATTTTCACTTTTATCTAAAAAACCGTACGTCTTAGCAAAAAATTGTCAGTTACAAAATGAAAGCTGATAAAATATCCTACAAGATTGTAATTGGTTATTTTTTTCTATTGCAATAGCTTTCGAGATATGTTTTAGACAAAATCGCAAATTTTTGGAATCGCTTCTTTTTATCCCGATTTTTAACCAATTTTGTTTTTTAACCCTTCAACCCCCAGTTTTACAACAATTGTTTTCGTAACAAGGTTTATTTTTTCTAGATGCAAAAGCTTTCAAGATATACGTCTTAGAAAAAATCGCAAATTTTTGGAAACGTTTCTTTCTTTTTATCACTATTTCCCACTAACTTTATAGCTCTTCAACCATCAGTTTGACAGGAATGGGTTTAAAGCAAAGTTTTAAAGTATTCAATTTCCTTTAAATTTAATTTTGATATGTAATTGTATTTTTAAATGATCAAAAGTTACAGAAATTTGAAAATTTCAATACATTTTAGAGTATGTGAATGAAAAATGCATTGTGCGTCAGAATGCAAGAAAAAACCTAGGAAAAAGCTTATAAACGTTTGAAAGTTGAGGAAAACATTGGTTGAGTATGTAATTGTATGAAACAGTCTCTAGGTGTGCCGCGTCCTCCCTCTTAGCCCCCTACCCCTCAAAGTTCCCTTTTTAGATTTTCATTTTTATCTCAAAATTGGTGCTTCTTAGCAAAAGCATGCCAATTACAAAATGAAAGCTGATAAAATTTCCTAGAAGATTATAATTTTTATTTTTTTATGTATCGAATTATTTATTATTCGATATCTTTATTATTAGTATTTTTTTTCTATATCGAATAGCTCCGAGATATGTTTTAGTAAACCTCGCAAATTTATGGAAAACGCTTTTATTCATCCCATGTTTCGACTAACTTTCCTTCTAGCTGCTGATTCTTAATTCAGAGAATCGAACAGACGAATTATCAAAATTTGTAATCTCCTTTTTTCAAGAAATTTCCCTCTCTTCTGTTACATTTTCCTTATCTTTAAATCATTGTCCGAAAGTCTGGGAAAATTCTTCAAAAGACGGCCAAGTGAAATGAGCGGGGATAACAAAGAACAATTTGGAACCCAGAAACTGGGGGTGGAGAGAACTGAACTCATCGCTCTCTCTAGTTTATATGAAACGAAAACCAGCTCCAGAAACAATATTATTACTAATTTCATGAGGCTGCATTCAAACTTGCGGAAAGAAATGCACGTGCGTGAAGGTCAATTTGCGCTGTATAGCAATGTGCAGGAAGACTATGAAGATACATTTTAATAAAAATAAAATTGTTCCATAGGTTTGTTGCACTATTATTGTACAGATGTTGCACACAAGAGAAAGTAAGTGTGCTTGTATGCAGTAATTTTGCAGTAATTTTTTTTATTAATTTTGCTGACATTATTAATTCTGATGATGAATGATCACTGAAATGCAAATATCAAAGTGCATAGTATTGAACAGATGTATTGCATTAAAGAATTCTATTGATGTAAAAAATATCACTCTCAAAACATTTTTGGGGGTTGGGAGAGGGGGTTAATTTAGAATTTAGTACTTAAATTTATGTGTTAAATATGCGTTTATATACGAATAAAATGTAACTAGTTCAGCAGAAACAATAGGAGGAAGAAATTAAAAAAAAAAACGAAATAAAACCAAATAAAACGAAATAAAAGCTTATGTAATAAAAATTATTATTGGAAAAAAGAGCCGTTTTGCATTAAAAAAATTTTTGGGAGGAAAGAGGGACACGCCCCCCAAGGTAGAGGAACTTATTGCACCCCCTACCAGTGTTTTCCCCAGGTTTGAAAACTTTATTTTTCAGATTTTATCGTACTTGGTCGAGCAATGTAGTTTTCATTCGAATTCTATAAAATTTATTGAAAATTCCTAATTGCTATAATTTCTGATCCTTTAAAGATAAAATTACAAATAATAACTTATTTTAAAGAAATTGAATACTCCTGTAAAAGTGAGGGTTGAAGAGCTACGCTACGCATAGTGGAAAATTGTGATTAAAAGAAGCGTTTTCGAAAACCTTGCGATTTTTTCTAAAACTTATATCCCGAAAGCTTTTGTATCTAGAAAAAATAACCCGCAACAATCTTGTAGGAAACTTCCTCAGCTTTCATTTTGTAACTGACGATTTTTTGCTAAGACGTACGGTTTTTTAGATAAAAGTGAAAATCCCAAAAAAGGACCTTTTTTTAGTGGGGGGCTAAAGGCTTTTCTGTTTCATACAACTACATCCCCAATCAATGTTTTCCTCAACTTTCAAATCTGCATAATTTTTTTCCTAGATTTTGTCGTACTTTGATGCGCAATGTGGTTTTCATTCGAATTTGCTAAATTTATTGAAAATTTCAAATTGCAATAACTTTTGATCATTTAAAGATAAAGTTACAAATAATAACTCACTTTAAAGGTAATTGAATACTCTACAACTTTGTTACGAAAACAATTGCTGTAAAACTGGGGGTTGAAGGGTTAAAAGACAAAATTGATTAAAAATCGGGATAAAAAGAAGCGTTTTCCAAAAATTTGCGATTTTGTCTAAAACATATCTCGAAAGCTATTGCATATAGGAAAAACTAGCCAATTACAATCTTGTAGGAAATTGTATCAGCTTTCATTTTGTAATTGATATTTTTTTGCTAAGACGAACGGTTTTTGAGATAGAAGTGAAAATCTAAAAAAGTGACCTTTTGGGGGGGGCAAAAGGGGGGACGCGGCACCCCGAGAGGGAGGAACTTTTCTGTTTTATACAACTACATACCCAATTAGTGTTTTCCCCAAGTTTCAAAAATATATAAATTTTTTTTCCCCATTTTTCCTAATTTGACTGGACTATATTGAGATAATCGCTGGTTGGCACTACTCCTTCGATTGTAATAAAATAACTTTTTCACTGTTAAGACTGTTCTAAAAAGTTTGCACATTTTCAGAAAAAATTACACATTTTCAGAAAACAATTACTAATTCTATAGAATTCAGAAACTCTTAGCAGCTATTGCTATGCAAACAGTAATATTCTGATTAAATATTTCATCATTTATTATTCTGATATAAAATTGATTAATAATTTCATTCAATAGGATTAAATATTTAATTTTTCGATGTAACTCTTTGCTAACCTGCACAAAATTTTGCAATATGATTTTTTTAATTCTGAATTATTTTTTTTAAAGTCTTCGTTAGTGATGTAAATTTATCATTTAAAAAATTGACTTAAATAGTATGCATCTTTAAAATTACATTTTGAATTGTTTCCGAGTCTCTTACAAATTATTTACTGTTCAAATGGCTCGAAAAGGAAATAGTAACACTTTTTCTTTTGTTTTCTAAAATTAGTTTTTAAAAGCAGAATAGTGTAACATAAGTTGTAAAGAGAATGAGATAGATTTTAATTGCATATTTTCGCTTGCTTTGCCTTTTAAAACTCTCTTCATTTCCTTTACGTTTTTAGCAAAAAAGTAAAGGGTATGTCAGTCAATGGACAAAATGAAAATAATACACAATTTTGTTTTAAATTATTTTACTTTTAAAAATACACTCACATTTGTAACGTTTTAAGTTTATTGATTTTTAAAAAAGCGTATTAAATACGGAAAGGAATATTCCAACATTTCCTTTGCATTGTCGAATATCGATTCACAAACGGTTACAATAATAATTAAAAAAAGAAATATGTTAAATGATATAGCGTATGAAACTGCTGATTTTAAATTGAAAATAGTAAAAAAAGATATTCCAATGAAAATGAGATATTTTCAAAAGTTAGATGACTTCTTTTCCAACAATTTTTAAATATAAATAAGGGGGGGAGGGGAGTGAGACCATATGAGCCGGAAATGACTTGAACACACCATTTTCTGTCTAGCGTTCTTGCCTGGTCTATCGCGCAGCTGTCGATCTTACAGTCTGGGGTTTAGGACGGTTTTCTCCAGATATAAATAGAATACGCGTTAGATTCCTTTAAAAAGTCCTCCCGACCAAGGCACCCCACCATCATTGACAGATATTCTTTGGGTAGCTTCGCTATAACACAAACAAACCAAATATTCATAATTGCTTGTAATAAAATGCATTTTTAATTAAAACTTTTTCCTCTGGCTCCTGTCTCTCATTTTATGTTAAATTAAATCAGGTTTCTACCGCATATTTCACCGCAAACATATAAAGGATCAACTGATCAACCAAAATTTTTACCAGTGATGGGAAAAACAGTAGTATGATTTTATCATTAGTACTTTATCAAACCAATGAAAGTGATGGTTTTGTTCCGGTTTATCTTCTTTTTTTTTTTAGTCATGCGAGAGTGATAAACATATTGTACTATAAATTTGCTTTATATTCGATACGTTTACCAAAATTAGCACTGCTGTTTATTTGTTATTAATCCTGCCGTTTGTTTGGAATTATAATTTAGACCAATTCATTAACTAGATGTCACATTTTTTTCTTAACCAAATCTTTCAGTTTTAGACAATATTTAAACAGCAAAAGGAAAATTGTAATACTGTTATAGAAATAAAATCTTCATGCCGTACCAAAACTGCATAAAACAGGGCTTTATACCATTATACCGCAGTGACTAGCCATTATTACGATATTAACTAGTCATTACATTCGGTCCTTATCATTATATCTAAATCTGATGAAGATCAGTGGGGGATTATTTTGGCCACACGTGGTATTATTAAAGTTGGACTGGTATATTAATGGTGATTTGTTGCGAATTACGAAGCATGCTTAATCAATGGTTTACATTTCTCCCTTTTCACTTTCTTGGACGATTTTAGATACTGTATGTATGGCAGTTTAAAATTCCGTGCGTTTTCTTTTACCGAATTCTAGCATAGTTCAGATGTGCTTTTGGCTTATTTTTTCACTTCTTTATGTGGCTATTTGGGCTCTATCCCTAAATATTCTAAGATAGCTCAGAAATTTGAACACTCACTTTTACGACAGCGTTTTTCCATTTGAAAATAGTGCCTTAGGTTTTATAGTTCTTTTACAAGGCATAAAAGGTATTTACTACATAATCCTGACTGTTACAAATAGAAATAATATAAGCCTCTAAACTTATTAACAGCTTAAACCCTGCGGAAAATGCTATGCGTATTACTTGCAGTTAATTTTACAGGGTCACACAAGTGCGTCTGAATTCGCACTTGACATTCTATACTTAATTAAAGTGCTTTGCACGTTCTTAATTTAACATTATAAAGTACAGCCCCACTCTACAAAGTGTATATAATAATCATGGTAAAGTATGTGACAGAAGTATGGTATATGAGTATCTGATAAATGTAATACAAATGTAGGAAAGATGCAAAATTCATATCAGAAAACGGTGTAAAAAAGGGTTATAGTAAATAGCAATTAAAATCAGGTTTGTATTTAAACTTTGATAGCATTTTCATATTCTTTCAAAACTCAGAACTAGTCATAACGTGACAAAAAACAAAAGTATGATTTTGTAATACTAACATTTTTTTTCTCTTTAAGCTCAAAAAATTATATCCATGAAATATATTTAAAAAAAATTGGCACTAAATAAAGAACTGACAATACCAAATATTGTATATACATTTTTAAAAATGTTCAACAAAATAAAATTTCGCAGGTCATGTATGCGACATTTGTTTTAAAATTACTGGAATGTACCAATAGCTAAACAAAACGGATCGTTAAAATATTTTGAATTGAAAGAAGTTTACATCGAATAAAAAGCTTTTAAACTCCAGTGTTATAAACAAACTCTGAATAGACGATGATTTTGTTGAAATGCTTTAGTGAGCTTATTTTATCTCGTACGAATTTGTTTTCAATTATGATGAACTCATAAAATGCTTTATTATTATTTAATATGGTTTATCTGCCTCGCTTAATTCAAAAACTTATATTGATTTACATTTGATACAAATATTGCTTATGATACCTTCGAATTAAGATGAGAAAGGCTATCTGTAGTCTGACTTTGTTAGCCCTTGCTCTAAATATTGTTATTTTTTTTAGTGAAAAGCACACTAGAGCTATTTGCCAAAAGGAAGAATGGTGTAGCACTTTTTAGTTTTTTTACATAAACACACAAAAAATTCTAGTACATCAGGATCTCCGTCTAGTCTGTATTTAAGTGCATTTTAGAGAAGTTCATCTATTTCAAGCAAAACAGAATTAAAAGATATTGCTAAAGTTTATAACAGACTACACATCAACAAAGATAGTGTGCACCATACACCCCCAGAAGAGTATTCGAGTAAGAGATAAATTTACTATGTTGGTTTCGATATTAAAAATTATTTATCATAGAATATGAATTAGGCTATGTATAAATATAACTTTCCATATTTCTGTCAAGTTGTGCATTTTTCAAAAACTCAATTATTACTCGCAAATCTAAAATAGGAAATTTATCTCTTACTCGAATACTTTTTGGAGGATGTACATATAGTTTTACAGGGACAGATAAAAAATCTCTCATTGATTTCAGTTATGTTTCCAGTTATTAAAATTACATATTTTGGGGTCTTATTAGTTAAAATCCTTAGATTTCGTCGTTTAAAAAAAACGAAGATACCGATTCCACTTCTTCGATGACTGCATCTTCCTGGAATAGGTCTTTGAATGCATTACTGTGGTACAGAGTATGTGTGAGCATCCAAGGACTCATACCGAAAAAAAAAAGATGCCCAAAGTATGAAAACCGCAGCCATTTATTCTTTTCAACGATGGGAGCTAGTAGTACTATGCGTTGAACTGTTGTACAGCTGCGGAAAAAAAAGTCCCACTTGTACTTTTTTCGGCCGTCGTTCGTCGTACAGCAAAGTGTTACAGATACCAACGTTTACGATTGACGTACACTTTAATTTGCTATGCATAAAAATTGCATAAGGGGCCATCTACATATTAAAATTCGCACCAACTTTTTTTTCTCAATAGCAACCCCTAGATTTCACTTCATATTTCAAAAATTTAGCTCATTTTAACCCCGGACACCAATTTTCAATAAATTTGGACAGAAAATCAGTGAGTTAGGAGCACACAAAATCCCCCTCCCCCTATGTTAAAATATTTTTTCATACTTCAATTCATATCTCATTTAATATTGGTAGTAAAAAGCTGATTTTTATTCGTACTATTAGAACTAAACGGCCCAAACATCATTTAATGTTATTGTGATTTTTTATAAATTATGAATATGAATTATGAATTATTAAATTAATATTCAAAAAAATTATGAATAGCGACCTAGCCAAATTTCGATGGAAATAGATGCAGAAATTAATATTACATGGCTGTGCAAAATTTCAAATTTTTACGTTCAGTAGTTTAATTTATATTAAATAAAATGTGTTATTTTCATGAGTTAAGGGACCATATATAAATTTACTAAATGAAAATTTTTTTTAAATTGCATAAAATAAACGTAAATTAGATTTATTTTGTGCAAAAACACAGTAAAAGATACCAGTATTAAAAATATCAAATTTTGAAGCAAATAAATTAGAGGTTTTTACAGTTTGATAGAGAAGCGTGTATTGTGGCGTCCGCTACCATATTCCCCCAAATAAAATATTTTCCAGCTATAGAATTAGATGCAGTAGATGTATGTCTTCTTATACAACGTCCTATTTCTGAAAAACTAACATCCTCAACTCTCCAGACAAGAATGTGACCTTTTTTAATATCGGAAACATTAGGTCTTTGGACTTCCCCATACTTTATCAAACATTCAAAATCACGTTTTTCTGTCTAAATTTTCCTCTAACTATAAATTAAAATACCGCCAAAAGTCTTAAGAGTATTGCACATTGTAGACGATAGTATTAAATGAAGAAAGTGAAATAACAAACCGAGTGATAATATTGGGTCGGCAAAAAAGTAATTGCGTTTTTTACATGAAATTCAAACAAATAAATTTTCTATCAGGAAATCATTCTTCAAGTTCGACCATAGCTGAGTAATATTCAAGCTTGTAGTCAGAAGAGCAGAGAGCAGCCTCTAACTCCTGCCAACATTTCACCTGTCTAAGAGAACCATCAACGGAAATACTCAATAACAATTTCAAAATTACAAAGATTTTCAAAATCGTCAGCAGTCATTTTGCATTTTCCCCTTAAATCATGTGCACGAACCAAGGAAGTTATGAACTCACGGGTCATTTCGACCACAGACTAAATATTCTATTCTACCCTTGATATTCTCAGTACAAAAAACTTTAAGAGAGATGGAAACAATATTTTCCTTTAAAATAATATTAATTTCTTTTAACTCTCGCGAGCGAAATGAATGAAAGGCGAAAAGTTCGGAACCTACAAATAGCGTTTTTCAATTTGCAGAAAGTCCCTTAAAAACGCGTAAAAATTAAATCGCAATATCTCCGGAAATTATCGTAGAAAATTGGTGAAAATTAATATTTAGGGTAATTTGAAGGTTTTCTTTCGTTCAATAAAGTCAAAATATGGGGTTGCCATTGAGAAAAACGAAGTTGATGCAGAATTAAATATGAAGACGGCCCCTGATGCAAATTAAATTAATAGTAAATTAAAGTGCGCGTTATTTGCAAACGAATGGTATATCTAACTTTACTGTAGGAAGAATGACGGCGAAATAAAGAGAAAGTGGGACTTTTTTTTTCCGCAGCTGTACAAACGCAGATGTAATTGTGGCGGGGAGTGTTTCATAACTGATGAGTTCATGACGATTGATCTGGTCTGTTCTGCCTAGTACAGTGTTCCTTTGATGCATTTCTCCTCGCCATGTCGAAACCAAATAGCGTATGTGAAACCTGAGTAAAATAAGGCATTAGGCTCTGGTAAAGGGGAGTACTGTAATGATATTGTATTGCAGTGATTATCTATTTTAATGATATTAGCTATTGCATGTCCTCCCGGCCTGTATAATCTAGAATTCACGAACTGCGGGATCATAGAATATGATTTGGCTGCACATAATAGATTTCTGAGTAAATGATCTTTAGCAATAGTTTAAAATGTATGCTGAATCTATATTTCGAACACACAGATCTTTTCTATATCATTTCTGAAACTACAATTTTTGACGATAGTGAATGTAACTACTTTTATTTTTGTACTACATTCGCACTATTATCAAAATTGAAGATGTTTATGACTTCAATTTGTACTAAATATCCTAAAAAGTTTGCATTGTTGCCTAAAACAGTTTAATACTGTAGAATGTTCTTCATTCTATAATGTTCCATTATAGAATAGTCTCCATTCTTCTTTATCCACGAAATCACAGCCATGTACATGAGCAAATGTTCTAGCAAATGTTTGCTTTTAAACAGGGTCTCAAAATGATTACTGCATGGTGTGCCAAATATAAGACAGTGAAGTTCTGTTTGAAAAAAAAACGGTGTCATAAATGCTGTCGGGTTTCAGAATGTCATGCATTTGTAAGAAACTCGTGTTCTTATCATTTGAAATAGAAACAAAGCAAAATTCATGATGTGCATTTTTACATAATCCAATTATTTCAATGCAAAATTCCTAAATTGTCGAACAAGCCCAATATTTTGTCTCCTGATTTGGTATGAAAGTAGAGAGAAATCAACCTCATCCTGAAATTTTAAAGTGCCAAAATGAAAACTTTAAATGTCTTTTAAATGTCTTATAATGCTATTAAAATGCGATAAAACTCTCCCCACTCATCCAGGATACAACCCAACTAGCAATTTTGCTCGCGTTACCATCGGCCGGCTACGTGGCCTATGGTAATCCGAGCAGATTTGCTAGTATGAAAAACATTCTGGGATTTTAGATTCAACGGTCCGGGTTATCGAGTCTGCTGTTTGTGCAGCTCATTATGGTAAAAAATATAATTTTCACAAAAAATTGCAATTTTATTGTTTTATAGTTATATGGAGGATAATCACATGATTAAATACTGGGTATCGAACGCGAATATCCTATTCAAAATGTTGATAGATCATTAAAAGAAATCGTTCTTATTTTACGGTGATAGCGGTGATTAAATGAAATGTTTTACTTAGATCGTTCTGTTTGTTAAACGTATGCACAAATAAGACGTATCAGTATGGAGAGATGACTTTCTCAAGCTTTTTTTTCATCATGAAAATGAGAGTTGCAAAGATAAACCTTCAAAATTATCAAAACTCACATTTCATTAATTTGGAAAGGATAGGGTTTTTTTTTATTGGCAAAAGTGCATATAAAGAAGCAGTTTTTGTACAGAATGTGTGATAAAATGTAAAATGCCATGTGGTTCAGCAATATGGGGTTCCATCTCTTTCACACAATAATGCGCCAACAGTTACCTCAATGCCGCTTTTGGCCTTCGAGGATTTAGACGAGGTAGACCAATCGCTTGGTCAGCATAGCACGTTCGCCAGATTTATCAAAAATCAAATTATTCTTACGGGGCCACCTCAAGGCAGTCATCTACAATATTCCAAATAACCTCATTTCGAAGCTTTCAATTGCCGCTACAACTGTTCGTGAAACATGCGTTATTTTCAAACGGATGCATCAATCACTTGCTAGACGTTAGCAGGCCTGCGATGTTGTTGGTGGTTGTGATGAAGATCACATATCTAATTTAATAATCATTTAATTTGGTTTTCTTTAATAAAATCTCTCCAAAATTCAAGAATTCTAAATCACTTCTGTTCTCATTTTTCTGCCATTTCGGCTTTTAAATCTGTATATTTACTTTTCCCTGTATGCACTATTCTTTTTGTTCTTCGTCTCTTCAGACCGGTGTGCTAAAAATAGATTATAATTGCGTCCGTTTTCAAAATCAACGTTTTTTTGATTTCCCTTCCTTTGGCTTGGAGTTGGCGTTTTTTATTTCTTGTTGCCATGCCTTGTCTTTAAAATTATTTGCTCGCGATTACGTCATTGTAATTTTATTGGATTAACTTTTAGGGTTGCTCTGGAATTGGCGTTATTGATATCAGCCAAGTGTTTGTTCTCGCCAATGTGTAATTCTGTACTGGCGTAATTTTTAAATCATTTCACCTTAGTTTCACTGTCTATATGC
Organism: Cheiracanthium punctorium; assembly: GCA_038373885.1. NCBI lineage: Eukaryota > Metazoa > Arthropoda > Arachnida > Araneae > Cheiracanthiidae > Cheiracanthium > Cheiracanthium punctorium. Next base: position 628,867 of record JAWZYV010016291.1, read on the forward strand.
TCAACAAAACATGCTTCTTTACGTGTATTTTACTTATCCCCAGTATTTAGCCCATATATTCAGAGAACTTTGTATGATAATTCATAGTCTGCGCATGTTATCGCTTTACTGCTGAGGGAACTGGGCTTTATATCGGATGTTTTCAATTTATTTCAGATGTTAATTTCTTTGTTTCAGATCTTTTTCTTTTTCTTGTTTTTCCCCTTTATTTTACGATATTCCCTGGCTGTTGCTTCCTCTACTTGCTCCTTTAAAATGCACACCATTCTCTAACTTTGTCTGTACCATCAACGCATTGCGCCCGTGAATTTTTGAGGTGATGCAGTACCTGTTACTGCACTTTCATTTGAACCCGACAAAGTTGTTTAGAAGAAAACAACTCTCATTAAAACCATTTTACGCAGGAATCCAGTATACGTTCTTTATGAACGAAAATTCAAAATTCACAAAAAAAAAAGAACTTGGTAACGTAGAGAAATCACTTTTCTCGTTACAGGTGAAAGACTTCTATGATTAAAATACTATAGCCGGTAACTTTACCGAGCTGAGAACACACGTTCTGATAGCAAACTGACTTCAGTTTTTAGTGTTTCCAACACTGATAAAAAATCCTTGCGCATTCTTATACTCTACTTCTCTATGTGTTGAAAATACATTTTAAAATCTAAAACTGTTGTTTAGAACTATCACTAATTAACAATTACAATCGGAACAGTTTAGTTAACTAACATAGTTTCGTTACCACATTACTATGATTTGTTCAGAACGCAAATAACAAAATAAAATTTCAATAAAATATGGCAATCAACCCAAAAAAAACGTCATAAATCAGACCTCGTTCACTAGAGTTGCATTTCAGACAGGCATTTGGAAATGGTTGCTTTGATCCCATTATACTACAATGGATATCTATTTTAATGATATTAGCCAGCCATTAGTCTCAGCCCCCGTTATTATATCTAGAATTGATGGAGAATGGGATTATTTTGTACTCACGCGATATTTGAATGAAGACTGGGATTATTAACGATCATTTGTAAGAAATTCTAGAGCATGCTTAATCGATTTTTAATGTTTCTGCTGTTTTGCTTTCCAAAACAACTTATAGAAACTTTAAAGTTTTACAGCTGGTGGCTCTGCAGACTTTTATATTATTATTTATATGATGTTTTCGCATGTCGGTGTTGCTTTTATTGTTTTGTTAAGGCAAAGCACACTACCTTCCAAAGGGAAGGGGGACTTATTAAGGGGTTCTAATGTTTATTCACATTAAATTTTGAATGATCCACCCAAAATTTCGGACCGTTAAATCGCAGCAGTACCTTGGATCTTCTCTTCAGCCATCTATCTATATTCAGTGTTTCATCCACTCGGTCATTGATCGGTCACAAGTGATTATTATAAAGTTTACTTTTAAAATACAATTAAAATCTTAAATTTACGTTTTTAACGCTCGTGCACGTTAAAAAGGATTGAGAGCGATCAACCAATAATACTGCTTTTCGAAAAAAAAGCTTATTTTTTATTATATCATTCCGGCTGATTTTTTTTTTTTTTTTTTTTTTTTTTTTGCAAAAGGGCCTTTTGAATCCGAATATGTACCCTACTAGGTATTTTGCTCGGGTTATCACTGGCCACGTATGATGGTCCGAGCAAAATTGCTGGTAGGGCACCATCATGCTCATTTTCAAGAGATGCCTCCACCCGATTTCTTCACTTTTCAGTAATTTTTTGGGCGTCATTTCGAGGGTCGGGTAAAGGATTATTTTAACCGCAAAATGTTTTCTAAAGGGATACATACTATACAGGGTGATTATAATTAAAGTTTAAGTTTCAAAAACGCTATAAAAAGAAAAGAGCCACATATCCGAATGACATCAAATTTGAGCTGAGTGTTACTAAAGAAGTGGAAAGCGGAACAAGAAAAGAAAGTAATTTCGAATTTTAGCAATATATGGAGCTGTAAGCGTCAGGATATGTAAATGAAAATACCTGTCATGCGCACGACTCATTGCAATTATAAAAATGCCAGGTGCATGGCCTTTACTCATTTCGCGTCTGAAAAGTTCACCATGACTGTCCTAATAAAGGATCGCCCTCTGCTTCTAAACCTTTTTTACAAGACCGATTATTGTGCACCAGTAACTCTGAAGAAGATCCGGACACTCAAGGGTATAAAAAAGTCGTTGGTCCGATGACTGGTCCGATGATTCGGAAAGACAATCTTTTTTTGATGTACAATCTGGTAGAGGGAGGAAAAGAACTGATTAGACGTCAATTGAAGAAGTGGCCACAGCAAAGCAAGAAGAGTCGAGCGGTGGTGTGCATCAGGTGAATTGCCCTACCATTAGATATTCCAGCGATCATGGTGCAGTAAATTCTACGAAACATCCTGCATTGCTTTCCATACAAAATTACCTTGTGCAGAAGATGCTGAACTGCCTGCTAGAGAGACTTTTGCTTTCGAATTTCTTGATAGAATGGAAGTGGGCAATGAATGGCTGTGAAACATTTCGTGGTTAGAGGAAACCCATTTCCATCTGAAAGGATTTGTCAATACACAGAATTGCCAAACGGTAGAATGAATATTGAACATGTTTTGTGCCAGTCTCACGAAATCTAAAAACCAATTTCATGGATGCTTTTTATGAGGTTTTTGGTCTCAGGACAATTGAAAACCAATTGTTCCATCCGGTGTACTATGACCTTGCCAAGCTGGATGGGCTTACGTAACTAACAGTAACACATCTGTACAGTCATGCACGCTGAACAGTACTATTGATTTAGCTTGCAACTTACATCTTAGCTGTTGTTTTCGATTCATTTGTCATTTGCAGTCGAACCCTTTTAAATTATAATGTTACAGTGCCATTTGTTGGTAAAATTTGGAACTTTTTTTTTTCTTATACCATACGCTTTCGTCCTTCTCCAGTAGTATTCCGTTCAAATCTCTCGTCATTCTGATCAGTAGTTCTTTCTTTATTGCGTATTGGAACTAAACTTTAATTATAATTACCCTCTAAAACATTTCACTAATAGGGAATTTTATTTTTTATGGGCATCGTATAAAAATTTAAAAAGTGTAACTTTTTGATAATCAACAAGGTAATTCAATTTTTTTCCTAACGGAGCCTTATTTCTGACCTTATTTTGAAGATTTTTTCACTCTATATTGCCCATTTATCTCTCATGGGATAAAATTGAAACCCATTACCACCTTTTCCGGACATCCTGTATATATAATATGCACAAAACACAAATTCATTTTATTCATTATTTTATTCATTATTTTACTATCTTTGTATTTTTTTATAAATGCTTCTTATGGAAACAGGCATCAATACATTAAAATATATTATCATTAAATGAGTTCGTATCTTCTTTACATTTTGAAAATAAAGTGATTAAAAATTAAATCAGAATTTGAAACTACACTCATTTTGTAATCATCACTGGGAAAAAAATGTATGGTAGGGAATATGAGGCTTATATGAAAGTTAAATTGATTGCACTAGCAATTTATTTACTACCGTTTACAAGTGCTTTAATACATAAATAAAAATGCATACATATTAGGCAAGCTTAAGGCGTGTAATTAAGTTTAAACTCTGGTTTAAATTGTTTGCCCAGATGATAAATGAGGGTAAATATTTGATCAGACGTGAAGTATCAGAAGATAAATCTTTATTCAACTTGTTTCAAAACTTGATTAACTTTTTTTTATGTACACGAGTTTATAAACATTTACTTTGCTAAAGTTTTCTGAAATAGATATTGTTGGTAGAGTATTCAAATATACCCTTAGAAGGTTTTCATGCTTGAGGTTTGGAGTACTAATACTGTGACATAGTACATTTTTGTCTTAAAAATCCTAGCATAAGAATATATTTTCATAGTATATAATTACTTATTCGTTTACTTCGATTTAATTGACATGATTTGAGTCGATGTGCTTTACTGTGCAAGGTGGTATTCCTATTTTCCTCATTATTATCAACATCAAAATTGCCTCGATGTGAATAATTAACTTTTGTCTATTCATTCAATTATATGTACATTCGATAAATGTAACTGTAACAGTCAATTAGACATCGATTTTGATAAAAGCAATCGCTTACGCGTTAGCTGATTGAACAGCATTCATACATATATTCTCTAGGGATTATTGGCTCTTCCCAGAATCCTATCTGCAGATAATTAATGTAATAATTTCACTTTAATAAAGATTTTGTAACTGCAAGATGTTCTCAGTGAAAACGGCATAAAAGAAAGCAACAAAAAGAGCTAATGAAATTATATACTAACGTTTTTCATTATCTTTTGTCCAAAGCTTCATGAACGTAAAAGTTTAGTTTATTGTAAAAGAATTTTTAGCTGAACTTAATCTTCACTACATCCGATTAAAAACAACAAGCCGTAATAGAAACAAATGAGAAAACACTTGTTTTGAATTTAAAAATATTAAGTTAGATTTTTGACATCTCGATTAAATTTTTCGAAATATGTGTATTTGTAAGTTTTATGTCAGAATATGTATACTTAAACACATTTTTTAACTTAACAATAACTGTTGCGTGATCAGAAACAATTTTATGCTAAATTGAAACTGCAAAATGATTGCAATTTCAAACAAGTTTCAATAAAACTATAAAATTTTGTGAAATGAAGTTTGTCTAATATTAATCATTGCCTTTTTAAAAAATAATTGACTTTGTAATAATATTCTCCTCCGCATTATATCCTGTTAGTATCGTTTAGCAATAGGGTTATTATATGCTTAAGTAATGATGCTTAAAGTTGGAATACTGCATAAAAGAAATAAGATGGAAACACCTGAAAAGAACCCGCCTGGTTCTATTAAGAAAAAGTACTCCTGGTCATTTAACCGAACACATTTCAATGCTACCGTTATTTGCCGTTCGAGAATCATACCCCACAATTAAAAATTATTGGGTTCTGTTCAAGAAACATTGTTACATGTATTTTGCTACAAGTTCATCGCCGGCAAAAAAGATAAAAAAAAATCCATGGATGAATACTTCTATAGAGTCAAAATATGGGGCGAAAGCACACGTTGGCCGTATTCGTAAACACCAAACGAGTTACACTCGTGCAACGAGTTTCCATCTGAGGTGTTCGTAAAGGAAACTAAGTGCATTCAATTTATAAACTAGAGCGTTCGTATACAAAACTGAGTGCGGTTAGTTTCACACTAAGCAAACTGAGCACGGAGCAGGTTCATCCAGTTGTTGAGAGGACACACTTGCTGCACGTTATTTATGTTTTGAAATGGCGTCCGTTGTTATGGAAAAGTATGCTGTTATGAAAATTATTTTACGTTTGCTGAAGCTGCGAATGTTATTTTTTCGAGGAGGAAATTCATGCATACGTTAGAAATTGCAACGAAGGTACATAATTTTTCAAATGTAATCATTTTCTTGTATTTTTCATTTCAGTAAATTCAAAAATTCATATTTTATTGTTGAGATTGATTTTGATTTAAACCGTTATTAGCGAAATTTGAACTTCTCTTGCTAAATACGTTTGAAAAAATGAAGTTGACATTTCTAAATTTTGGTCTGTGTACTTCAACTATGGCCACTCTTTCTTTTAAAAATCCTGTTGATTTTATATTGAGTGTGTACTCAATCTCTCTCAGCAAAACTCTCCTCAGCAAAAATAACAAGACGCGAATTGTAAACAAACACGTTTCCTAGGCGACGAAACTAAATAAACTGAAGTTGATCGTAAAGGCAAAAGAAAGTGATAGCATTAAACACACGCATTCCAGTTACCTTATGAAAACTCGTGCAAACAGTTTGTCGTTTACCAATGCACCCGTAGAGTAACGAAATGCAAACTTAACGCAATTTTTCCATACCATAGATGGCGTTTTAAACTAACAATTTTTAACTAGTTATACAGTATCTAACTGTGATAATATAATTTTTAAACGATTTTTGGTACGCCAAATCTAGAATCGAAGCCTCGACCTGCGGAATGAGATACTGCTGCCCTTATCCACTAAACAGCATCCAACCTGCTCGCAGAAGACTAAACGTTGAAGTGGGGGTTACTTTAATCTCAGAATGTGACTTGGATGGAGGAAATGTTTCCCAAGAAATATATAATTTCAAATTCGTGACAAAGTGTTCTTCAGTTATTATTAACACAATCAAATTATTGGACTGGCAAGAAATCATTTACAATTTTCACAAATGTATTTTCAACATTTACTCTTAAGTCATGTCAACCAATCAGTTTCCAATTTTTAAAATATGCTGACAAACATGGAAAAAAAATGAAAAAAAAAATACTGTGACAGCTAAAAATATCTGAAAATTATCCCTTTCCTAATTTTTCGTTCCTTATTTGAAATTTACTAAACATAAATCACGAAGCCATTCCAACATGTATAGAATGTGATGTAATATGAAAGTTTATTTTTCATTAAATTCGAGCTTTCCTGAGTTCTATTTCATCCAGAAAAATTTTTTAGTTTCGACTTGATGAGCCCCCCCCCCTCTCCCCCCTCCCCCGAAATAAAATCCTGACTACGCTACGCTCTAGCATAGTACAAATACTGCGCATGCGCAAACTAACATTGGAGTAAATTAACGGTATGACTTTCACACATTAACAAAAAATACATTATAAATGCCGTTTAGTAGAGTAGTGGCACGTATACCGTATTTTTAAGGATCAAATACTGCAGAATTACGGTAATTTTACCGTAAAGAAGAAAAATGGCACATATACTGTAAAACTTACTGTGAGACCTTATGCTATAATTTTACGAAATTATTTTACAGTGTATTATTCTTAAAATTAGTAATAAAGTTTACACACTTCGATTTTTCTGAATGGAAAATTAAATTAATGATACAACTCTTGAAAAATTCAAATGACATTAGTTAATTGTAACAGCAGAAATTAAATTTATGCAAAGCAGGCTAATAAATTACTCATAATTAATTTACTCCTGATAGATCCTTAGATCCATATAACAACCTTAGTGCCTATGAATATTAAAAGGAATTAAGCGTTCCATCATTTCACAAAACATTATTAATATCTATATGACATATCTTTTTGCAATTTTTCAACTCAAAATGTAAATTTCTGGTTAATAGTATTCCATTATCGCTAATTACCTATTCATTAAGCACCAATTATCAAAATATAAAAACTAAAGGAGTAAAAACTCAACGAATAAAAAACAACTGATATTTTCAGCAATCCCAAATTAATGGTAAGGCATTTTTTATTCATTATTGCGGCATTTATCACTTGTTAAATTAAGGATGCTTAAGTGTATTCGTATTAAATACATGAAAAATTCCAAGAATTGTTTTTCGTTTCGCAAATTAAGAATTTGCAGAAAAATGGCATTTAATGCTAATTCCAAAAGCATTATTTTGGGAGAATCGCTGCGCATTTTTTATTGTTCCGGTTTTGTTAATTTAATGCATCATTTTAATTCTATATTCTGAAAAAAATAGCAATAGCAAAATATTTTGATAAGTTTTTGTATTATTAGCAAAAGATTACTTTTTGCAACTTCAAGTTTTTATTGGATAAAAGTATTTTTAGCTCTTGAAAAAGTCATACAGAAAATTCCCAGTATCTTACTAAAATTTTCTCTTCGGCGTTGTTTAATTTCAAATTGTACAAGGAAAATGTGCTTATGTGCTTTATTATCTACATTAATATTTTACAGAGTATATAAGAGGTTTATACACTCATGTCCATAAATTAAGGATAATTCAGAATCACACAGAAATTGATCTATAAAATAAAAATTTCACCTGTGGAATGATCACACACATCTTGAAGAAGAATATGCAAATTACAGGAAACCACCAGATGGCGTGGATGGTACGTCACAATGACGAGAGTGTAAGAGAGGGGTATATAAGGAATGGTGGCAAAGAAGTAAAATTGTTCACAAGCGCTGTGAAAGCCTTTCAGTGCAAAAACCGCATAGTTATGGCACAAAGGAGGCATTTGGATGATGTTTTACGTGGCAGAATTATCGGACGACTGGAATGTGGACGTACCCAGCTGGAAGTATCCGAGGAACTTGGAATCGCCCAGAGTGTCATCTCCAGGCTTTGGCAACGATTCCAAGATGATGGTAATGTGAGTAGACGTTAAAGCACAGGTCGCCCCCGAGTTACAACGCCGAATGAGGACCGCTGTTTGGCAGTTACTGCCAAAAGAAACGGAGTACAGCATCAGACCTGTCTCGTCAGCTCTCTTCAGCTACCGGTACGACAGTTCCAAGGCAGACCGTGTACAGACGCTTAGGGCACATTGGTCTATATGCTCGTAGGCCTGTCAGATGCGTTCCACTTACCGCAACTCACTGTCGCCTGCGATTAACCTGCAGTAGAGAGCATGCATTGTGGACACCGCAACAGTGGTCTTGTGTGATGTTTTCCGACGAGTCCAGGTTTAGTTTGGAGTCTGATTCTCGCCGGGCATTCATCTGGAGAGCGCCAGGTACCCGTTACCACCAAGAGAACACCATTGAAAGACACCGTTACGGTGGTGCAGGATGGCTCGTTTGGGGAGGAATTATTCTTGGTTCCAGAACTGACCTGCATGTTCAGAGTGTAACGATGACAGGCCACATCTATCGGGATGTCATTCTGGAACAACATGTACGTTTGTTTCGGGGCGCCATGGGTGCTGAATTTGTGTTTATGGATGACAAAGCCCGTCCTCACCGTGCAAACATTGTAGACGAATGCCTTCAATCGGAGGATATCACCCGTATGCATTGGCCAGCATACTCACCGGACTTGAATCCAATAGAGCATGTGTGGGATATGCTTGACAATTGCAGCCCCGTCAACCCCCTCCCACCGAATTGCAGCCCGTCAACCCCCTCCCACCTGTCTACCGGAACTTCGGAGTGCATTGCTTGATGAGTGGTGTAATATTCCCCAAGATCAGATTGATCATTTGATACTCAGCATGCCTAGGCGTTGTCAGGCCTGTATTGCATCGTCCGGGAGACATACTCCGTATTAACCATCCTACTAACCATGTTATACTGTTTTTTGTAAATAGGTTCTTTTTTGAAATTTGGTCAAGGGAGTAAAACTTGCAATTTTTATTAATTATGTCAAACATATAGCATCTTTTTTGCTCTTTACTTTTTGTTTAATAAATAGACTTTACAAATAAGTCAAATTTGTTTTGCTTCTTTCTCTTTCTTTGCCTGAACTTCATTATCCTTAATTTATGGACATGAGTGTATATATATATATATATATATATATATCTGGTTGTAACGAAAGTTTTCCGCCAAATTTGCTTGAGTCAGCTCATGCAGTACCGAGGGATTGACCTTATATGTCAAATTTATGCGATGCCTAGCGCGACTAATGGACATGGCACTAAATTCTAACTCTTTTAGCTAGCTCTCGAGTGGATGAATACTTTATCTCCTTCCACAAATTCTCGTAGGCGGGCCTCATCAGCATCAGTAGGCCGGCCAGAGCGCTCTGCTTCTTAAATGTCCTAGTCCTCGTTTTTGAACTTTCGGTACCAAATCTTCAGTGTCGTATGATTCAACAGTAGTGCCTTAAGCTGTACACATGATTCGGTGTCATTCTGTAGCTGACTTTTTGCAAGAGTAAATGATGGTTCAATCTGGTAGCGTGATCGTTCCATTTCAGACACCTTAATCATAACGAAATTGTTTTACAGATTTCACAACACAGTGCTCTAAAATAAGTCTTTTTCTTTCAAATAACAAAAATTGTTCAACAAAATATTGGCAAAGACACCAACGCGAACTGTCTATGCAGACAATACTTGCAGTGGCGGAAAACTGTCGTTACAACCTAATATATATGTTTATATAGATAGATCGATAAATAGATAAATATACAGGGTGTATCTGAAATGCTTCAACGAACTTAGAGGGGTGATAATACTCATCAAGACGAACGCGTTTGCAAAGTTTGCCCATTTCCAGACGCATTTTCTCGATTTTCACCCTTTAAACGTCATTTGCGATCCCATGTTCCATTGCATTTTTTGGTTGTCTTGATGAGTACTATCTTTACTCTAAGTTTGTTAAAGCATTTCAGATACACCCTGTATATATTAATGAATATGTCACTTTATCTTTCACCCCCTTTATTGAAAACTGTCCAAAAAATGTGTCCCAAAAAAGCGACATAAAATTGCGACATAATTTTACATAAATTTAAATACTGTTAGTTCACAACAGCTTTAATCTATTGTTACAATATTTCGTAAGCTGTAGAATATGCGTCACGTGTATTTTTCTGTAAATAGGTTACAATCATAAAAATTTCAACATAGAGTTACCAAGCGAAATGCACGAAAGATGAGAGATAAAATGACATCAATTAATATCGTTTTACTATGGCAATAATGAAACTAAAGTATTAGGGGATTTCAGGGGGGTCTCCCCCTGACGAGGTTCGAACAGCCGAGTTATATATATATATATATATATATATATATATATATATATATAACTCGGCTTGCGGTCTAATAATACTGAGAGTTAAATTAAATCTAATCTAGTGTACTCTAAATGCAATCTAACACTCAATAGCTCTAGAAATTTTCAGACAAATATCTATACAAAATGAATACTGGATTGCGTTGAGAAATATTTCATTAAAGAGACATTCTACGCAATTTCTTTCTCTTACAAAATTTTTTTCATACAAAAGAGAAACTTCCAACTTGAGTTATTACGCAATCCAATATAGTATTTTATAAATGGTCCACTGATATTAATAAGTAGAGCTTTATATAGCGTTATCATATTTACTTGTTTCAAATATCATATTATACTCATTTAACTATTTGTGTTGGTTTGCAATCGATATATTGCATCAAAATCATCTGAAGCTTACACATTTATGTCCGCATCTTTAGAAAAACCCAAAGACTGCCGGAAATAGCAATTAGTAATACAAACCAAGAATATTTAAATAGACCTTTATCTATTGTTCACTCCTTAATTATCAGCAGCACAGAAGGAAATCTGAAATCTTCCAAATATACTTTCGCGTAAATATTTCATAGCATTATATGTGGGTAGGTAAAGATGTTTAATGTGAGATAATTGAAACCCACATAATCGATTAATATACAAGAAAATATTTCTTGAGGTATTTTATCGCTGTAAATGGGTGTATTTATTATTTTATTATTATGGTACGTTTATTTTCTTGTCTTTTTTAAAAGGTTGATGTTATCGTTAGTTTAACTTCTACTGGAAACATTAATACTTGATTGTTATCCTCACAATACAAGTCACAGTAGCATCGTAGTGATTTGTCTCACTGTGCTCATATCAATCACAGGCATATTGTGACTAGAAAGTAATACATTACTAGACAGTAATATATTATCAGAATGTTAGTTATGTTGCGGAAATCATGGGATAGTTACCTCGTGATGTTTCTGCTATGTTAGTAATCATGTAATCAATGCCACTAATCAAACAGAGTGGACTTAATCTATGTTATTGGGGTTCATAACTTCTAGTAACTTCATGAAAACAAAATGTGCATCAATAATAGCTCTTACTTCTCATAAGTAACTACCTGAATTACTTGTTCTCATTATATAGTTCACACATATAGGAATTTTCCGCATTCATATTAAACACTTTATCGAATTCTTTATTTTCCGATACGATTACCAACTTTGTGCAAAATGCAGACAATTTTTAATCATTCTAATAAGCAAAAATAACTCTTCTGCTTCCCGTACTGAAAGATTCAAAATCGATTCCTCGCTTTATGTTTTATTTTTATTCTATTAAGATTATTTAGATATTACTACTTTACTTCGAATTTTATTTTATTAAAACAATTTTTCGTTGTCCTCTTCCCTCTCAAAAATGCACCTACACTAATCAGTTGTTCAACTTTGATTCTGGAGTATATTTGAGCCTGCCTTGGAATAAGACAAAAAGTAGAACGGAATCGAAAAGTTTAATCTAAGAATCAATATAAAAATGTATTCTCAAAAGTATTAAAGGATCTTTTAATCTCATCATTTAATCTCTCTTAACTCTCATAAAACTCTTTCTTTACTATCTTACAATATTAATGTTTTATTACTTATTATGTTTCTTTACCTCATTTCTTACTCGATAGAATTTTTAGCCAAACGAACTGCAATATAATTGTTGTGACCGGCTATTAAGTTTGTCGGATATACCTAAGAGACATTACAGTGTCTTACGATCTTACGATGTGTCTGTATTACTGTGTCTACATCTTACGATGACAGGGTATTCTTTATATCCCTAACATTCTGATACGTCAGGGCAAGGGCGGCTCCAGACTGAATTCTCGGAGGGGGCCATCGAACTTTTTACTTAAGTCTATAAATTGTTCAAAATGCAAATTGAACGTGTGAAATCGTGAAGTATGCGAATCTAAAGTTGTAAAACAAAATTTCGGAGGGGGCCATGGCCCCTATGGCCCCCTCACTGGAGCCGCCCTTGCGTCAGGGTGAATAAGTTGTAATTGGATAAAATGTATTTCACGTGGATTTAAAAAGCATGTTCCTTATCGTAAACGGTTAGCATTTACAACTACTGAAACCCACAATACTTTTCTTTGAAATGTTTTCTTTCGATGATAAATGTGCGTATATAAATAAATAAATGAGTTAGTTACGTATTTTTACTTGTTTAGTCCATTTACTGTGCAGTTGTGCAAACAGAAATGAAAATGCATTCGAATTTTTTTCATCGCTACTGATTTTGGAATGTTTTACCATTGTATTTGCACATCAAAATAAATTTCTAGTTACTGTTTAAATGCTGTACAGTGGTGGTAAATTTTTATTTTATATTTCAGTGCTATTACAAATGTCAACATTAATAAGTAGTTCTTTGTGTAACTAATTCCATAGACGATATTATTTGAGTTCTTGAACTACATTAGTAGGACTTAATTTGTATAGCCTTTACATCATTTTATATGATAGTTATTGCATCTCAAAACTCGGTATTCATTGACATAAGCGCTCTCTTGCAAACATCTTGAGAACATTCACTACACTGCCGCAGGGATAATGTAAACAGTGATCTTCAATACTGTCCGAACATTTTAATGGTACTGAAGTTCACTCTACTAAATACCAGCTGCATACGGAAATTCCAAATTACCCAGTGCTCCTTTAGAATTAGATATCACATATTGCGGATGACTTAGATATTTGTCAGATATAGTAATGGGAACAGACAAATAAATGCTTTACCAGAATATTCATTTGCAAGAAAATGTACCTGAGCTCGAAAATATCAAGATAAATAAGTGTATAAATATCATGAAAATACTTTTTATTCCATAAGGTATTTTAAATGATAGCTATTATTGATAATAGGTACGTATTTGAGTTATAAAACACAGAAACAATATTTACAAATTTGATGAAGTACTACGCATAAAAAGATAGCATTTTTAAGAAGTCATTTCCAAGGATTTAACGTACATTGTTCTATAAATAAGTGTACCATATTTTAATTGATAATTAATTATAATGAACAGAAACATCAATCATGTCAAAGGCCTCTATTTTAAAACACGCTCTAATGTTCCTATATAGGTGCAAAAGGGGACATACACCCTATTAATAGCCATTTTTTCCTGTTATAGTCTAAAACCGGGTTTCATACCTTCCGTATGCGACAAGTGTTAAGCAGGATCAAACATGTGTGTTTTAGATGTGTAATTGTTACTCTGAAAACGTTTCTTGGAAATAATGGGAAAAGTTAGACTCACAAACACCACACAAAATGTAAACATTCCATCTGAAATTTTTCCTATTTACTTTAAACGGGTTTTCAATTTAAATGTTTAAATCCCCTATGATTCAGCAGAAGAAAATAGCTTGTTTACTTTAATCTCGTGAAAAAGAAAAATGCTGAACTGTGCATTTTGAGGAGTCTTTTTAAATCTCACCTATAGCTTATTACTTTGATTTGTCCTATATTTCGTGTCACAGCGTTTATCAATCTCGGGCAATTTTTAGTTAATGACGTCCCATTTCTGAATGTCGTAAAAAAACACAGGTTAGTTCAGCTAGTTCGTCCTGGTTAGTTCACCCAGTTAGTTTTCTAACGGAGTAATACGGCGTTAAGGAAAAAACAAAAACACATTCAGGCAGTTCCTTCTGTTGAAGCGACCGCGAGATATATACTAACGCTGGATTACTTATCGAGCTGTAAAGCGTCAGTTGAAAAACTATGAGTATAACAAACAGTTTTAATTCAATGTACAGCAAAATTATAATTGGTATATTATGCTTTAATCCATACTATCGTAACAAATCTTGTCTGCGTCAGAAATTCTTTACTGGGTAGTGTTTCTCTTTTCCCAAATGAAAGGTTTTAATGGCACTTTTGCTCCCTTTTTATACACAGAACAAAACGTTATTTCATTTGTCATTCATTTCAGTGATCTCTCCGTTTTCTTTTAATGTTTATATTCTTTTCCGAACATAGAAATTCATCCCTCTTATACTCACTTTGCATTCCTTAGGGTACTGACGGTAAGTGACGGTTAATTTTTCTTCTCAAGAAAAAACAGTTAATCATCATCACCACTGGAGTATTGCCTTTGAATGCACCCACTTTGTACACATTTTCATTTTTCGATTAGACAAAATTTATAATAGTTTATCTCTCTATTTTCTAGGAAGCTAATATATTTTAAATTGCACGTTTTCTTGAAAGCTAACATATTTTCTTGATTCGTTTGTTTGTTTTGTGTATTGGCAACCCTACACGAGGGGCATCTACTTAGGTGTGGGTGCCTTGGGCAGAGGATTTTTTAACCCTTTAACGCGCCGTGTTCCCGCTCTGGAAACACCAAAATCTGACGTTTTGACTGTTGCCAGTCACGAAGAATAGATTTCATTTCTATAAAAATAGTTGCGGGTGACATAGCTCCACGAGAGTCCTTTACTTTTTAGCACGTCATTTCCCATAAAAAAATGGTCACGATTATTTTTAACAGCACTGACATCTGAAAAATGGAAGAATGCGAGAACAGCTAGATAGATTGCCCAATGCTGAAAAAGGGCAGCCGTTGCCATCGCTCGACTTAACTACCAGCAAGATGGCGGACAATCGAAACACTCATCGAGTGCCACAGATCTAGAGACCCTTTTTTGACGACAGCTGGCTGTGCGCAGCCAGCTGTCGTCAAAAAAGGGTCTCTAGGTCTGTCGTGGCACGCGATGAGCATTTCGATCGTCCGCCATCTTGATGGTAGTTAAGTCGAGCGATGGCAACGGCTGCCTTTTTTCCAGCATTGGGAAAGGGTTGCGCCTCAAAGGGTTAAAACACATATTCACGTTACATCAAGAGAAAATCGCCCAAAACTCCAGACCATTAGATCGACAGCCACGAACCCGGGACCTTCACACTTTAGCCATTTACCATGTTCAGTGTTTTTATCCATTTGGCCATTGTGGCTCTATATTTTCTTGAATTACCGACATCGCCCCAATAGTGTTTTAAAGGTGCATAGTAAGTGCTTTTGCATCTTGAAAAAAACAAAAACACGATTTTTTAAAAGTATTTTAAGGATATTTGATACTTAATACAGAGAGTTCATACAGATCTATGGCTCTTTCGGTCGTTGTCTCAGGTTTTCCTAGTTACGAGTTCTTTATTTATTTCAAAGTTATAAATGTTCGAAATTAAAAATTATTACTGACGATTTATTACTAAAATAATATTTTAAAGTTGTCTACAAGCGAAACTATTGCTGAGAAAAATATGAAATTTTGTGTAGGACATAATGAAGGTATGATAATTTTTTTTCGGCGAATAAAAAAAATTAGTTCAAATAATCGCCACCTGGAACCGTTTTTTAATGAATAACGCATTTGGCATGCATTCATGACAGTTTAAAAATATTATCACAACAAAATATGTTCAACATGATGGCATCCTTGTCAGCTACCATCTGGAATCGTATGAGAGCAATGTTCCAAAGCTGACAACTGATTAGGAAAGTGGCCCTCTGGTGGTGAATGTTCAAACTAGTTTTTTTGCTTTCGCTCAAACAACTTCCTTTATTTTCGTTATGTCCTACTACAAAATTTCATATTTTTCTCAACAATAGCTTCGTTTGTCTACAACTTTAAAATAAGGTCAATTAATTTCGGACATCCGGTACAATATTTCCACAGCACAATATTTAGACGAACTCAAACAGCCATCTGATAGAGTGGTAACTGAACCCACGACAAACTAGGAATAATTCACCGGTTAGTTATGTACCAGTGCTACCGGTTGCTAAATAACAATACTGCATTTGCGGAGAGATATTAAAATTGCTGTTTTTCTAAGTTAAAATTAGCAAGTTAATAATTTGAAATATTCATAGTTTATTGTTGTTAACTTGGATATTAATATGGGGACTTTTGAAATTGAATTTGCTTTTAAAAGAAAATGAAAAACCTTTCGTTTCAGCGCACGTAGTTTTAATTAAATATTTATGCGAAAGTTGAGGGAATTTTTCGTTTTGCTTTACTGGGGGAGATTATTTTAGAGTTATAATATTCTTATTGTGTGCTGCGGATAGAGTGGTAACTGAATTCACGACAAACTAGGGATATTTCGCCGGTTGGTTATGTACCGGTTCTACCGGTTGTGGTCATTCTTTGGTTAAATGACGTCACAGTCGTTAACCGGTTTCGGTCATCCTCACCACATCCGATGCCAAGCGAAGAAAACATAAATAAACATTGGCAGCACTTCTCTAATAACCGCAATAACCCACCTTGCTAGCAGGGTTATTCTGATTGCGCTCTTATCACGCTGAGCAGACAACCGCTACGTGACCGAAACGTTTTAGAACGCTGTTATTTTAAGAGATTCTTCGAACGCCCCGGTAATGTACCGATGTTACCGGTGCACAATAGGCTGGGCCGAAAAAAACTTTTTTTTAGTTTTTCAAAAGCAATAGTGTAGAAAACTTGTGCCTATGGTAGATAAGTTAAATGCAAAAAAAAAAAATTTTTAACTTAAATTTTGCGCTAGCGCATCGACCTTAAACTTTGAAAAAATAGGCGATTTTCATAATTTTTCTGAAAAATAGAAAACAATCAAATAATTTCCGTAAGATGTAGCGATAGGCTTGTTTTACTAGAACAAAGTATAGGAAACATAAAAAAATATAAAAAAAGTTGCACATTATAAATTATTCGTAGCACATTACACTTAAAAGAACACACATTTTACACAAATTCACAAATTACCATTGAAACAAGATATTCTTTCTGATTGTGTAAAAATACAATTTTCTATAGATAAATAAATAACATAAAACTGGTGTGATAAAAAAGCTTAAAATAAAGTTTTTTAAATCCTTAATTTGACCTATTTAAAAAATACTCAATCAACATTAAGATGTCCCGCGCGACGCAGCGCATAAACATATTCCAATTCTCGTCACTATTCCGCTTCTCTGCTCCCAATAGAAATGGAGTGCACTCAACCATAATGCACTGCGGGAAGCGCGCTCAGAATCTCTGACAGCGTGTTCTTCTTGAGATTTTCATTGTTTAAAACCATGGAGATGTTTAAGACTAAATAATTAATTGATTATACTATTATATGGCTGTTTACAAGAAAATTACACGCAGCGAGTTTAGTTGCCCGTTATTTGGTAATCCAAGGAATTACCTTTGTGCAAACTTCCAACTCATGGAGATGTTCTCACGTGTTTTTTCCATGAACATTACAGTTTAGCCTTGAAAGCAAACAGCAACTTTGTTATTTTTTAGCAAATTTCCAATATTGCGGCAGCACAAGTTAAATCTGTGTTTGATAAAGGTTCAATACCAACAGTAACACTTTACAGAAATGTTCAATTACTAAATGCATACCATAATAGTTATCGTATTCTTATGAAATCTTTTAATCGAGATAAAGAAACATTCAAAAAGAGAGTTGAAGAATTCAAATTTAAATCTTTGTTACTGTTTGATGTCTCTGCATGTAAGTGTGAAATAACATTAAACTATAATTGTCAAAAGGTCACTAGCACTGAAGTTTATGACTGTCCTGTGTCTATTATATGTAGTTGTGAAAAAGCAAAAAAGATACCAATCATTGAACTGAGATTCTTGTACTTCCAAAGAAAATATGGCGTATATAAAATTGGAACAGTGGATTTAAAGTCTTTGAATTAAAGGAAAAAATAAAACTTGTCTTTGAATTAAAGGAAACAATAAAACTTGTCTTTGAATGATTTTTTTTGTTTCCTTTAGATCATAGGTTCCCAACGTTGGCCTCCAACGCCTCCTTGTGGGCGTTTGAGGCTTTCAGGGGGGGCGGTAAAAGACCCAGAGAAAATTAGGGGGCGTTGATATGGCGCGGAGTGGCGTGGGAAGATTAACCAAATATAGTCTAAAACAGACTTAAAAATTACGCTGATAATACTTTAATAAAAATATATTTTAATAAAAATACTTTTTAATATAATTAAATGCGTTTTGATTGTTCTCTGAAATTGTCGATTTATTAATTTATTTATTTAGAAAGCAATAGTTTATTATCTATTACTTCGTATCATCAAAACCCCTGCCTGTCCTTATAACAGTTAAGCTAAAACTTTTAGTCCTCTTTTTTAAATGAAGAAGAAATTCAGTAGCGTTTCAATTCCAACAATATTCTATGTATTAATATTTTTTTTAAATTTAATTCTTGTTTTCACCATGCATTATGTACGCTCTTGTTTCTCAGTAGTAGGGGGGGGGGGAGCGGTATTCAAATATTCACTAGAAAAGGGGGCACCAGTTCAATAAAGGTTGGGAAGCTATGCTTTAAATCCACTGTTCCAATTTTACCTATGCCATTTTCTTTGGAAGTAGAAGAATCTCAGTTCAATGATTGGAATCGTTTTTCCCCTTTTCACAGCTACATATAATAGACACAGAACAGTCATAAACTTCAGTGCTAGTGACCTTTTGACAATTATAGTTTAATGTTATTTCACACTTACATGCAGAGACATCAAACAGTAACAAAGATTTAAATTTGAATTCTTCAACTCTCTTCTTGAATTTTTCTTTATCTCGATTAAAGGACTTCACAAGATTACGATAACTATTATGGTATGCATTTAGTAATTGAACATTTCTGTAAAGTGTTACTGTTGGTATTGAACCTTTATCAAACACAGATTTAACTTGGGCTGCCGCAATATTGGAAATTTGCTAAAAACTAACAAGCCTGCTGTTTGCTTTCAAGGATGGATTTTAAAAACTTTATTTTAAAGCTTTTTAATCACACCAGTTTTATGTTATTTATTTATGTATAGAAAATTGTATTTTTACACAATC
Organism: Cheiracanthium punctorium; assembly: GCA_038373885.1. Classification (NCBI taxonomy): domain Eukaryota; kingdom Metazoa; phylum Arthropoda; class Arachnida; order Araneae; family Cheiracanthiidae; genus Cheiracanthium; species Cheiracanthium punctorium. The sequence goes on from JAWZYV010016291.1 coordinate 648,247, forward strand.
AGAAAGAATATCTTGTTTCAATGGAAATTTGTGAATTTGCGTAAAATGTGTGTTCTTTTAAGTGTAATGTGCTACGAATAATTTGTAATGTGCAACTTTTTTTTATATTTTTTTATGTTTCCTATACTTTTTTCTAGTAAAATAAGCCTATCGCTACATCTTACAGAAATTATTTGATTGTTTTCTATTTTTCAGAAAGATTATGAAAATCGCGTATTTTTTCAAAGTTTAAGGTCGATGCGCTAGCGCAAAAATTAAATAAAAAAAATTTTTTTTTTTTTGTATTTCACTTATCTACCATATGCACAAGTTTTCCGCACTATAGCGTTTGAAAAACTAAAAAAAAAGTTTTTTTCGGCCCACCCTAGTGCACAACCGGTGAATTATCGAACATAGGATTAATTTGTTCATTGGAAAAGATGCAGCCATGTAGATTCGCCTTCTGTGGCAAGTTCTGTGCTTCCCATGCACAATGCTGGGCCCAAGCGGAGCAATCAAAGACTCCTGATTGTAAAAACATTTGATACCGAATGGGAATTTTTATCGGAATATCATGAGTGTGAACAAGCAAGCCTGGCTGTAAGATTAAAAGTAAATAACTCTTAAGAAATGTGCTTTTAAAAAAAAAACAATTTAGTGTATTCTTGTGTTTATTGTGTCCGTGTAGAAAAGTTTTCGCAAAGTCTATGCTATTCAATTTTACTTGATACACTGCAGTGGCGGATCCAGGTAAGGGGCTAGGGGACTTCAGCCCCCAGCAAAATAGACTGCTAAGGGGCAACATTCTCCTTTATTATACATTTTGGATAGGTATAATGAACTGTTTTATTATAAATCAGCTCCTCCGAAAAATTTTTACATTGGCTTAGAGTAAAATTTCCTTTATTGGACATTTTTTTGGGGGGGGTCCAATAAGATTTTTCTCAAAAAGTAGCTCTTTCCAAAAAGAATTTCTGGGTCCGCCGCTGAGTAAACAGTATTTCTAAACCAGTTTAGGGGAATCAGGCTTCGCAACTTCTGAAACAAATGCAACAACTACTACAAAAACGATACGTTTCATTTTAATCACAACTACACGTTTTACAGAGAGATACACAAGCATATTTATTCGGGTTTTTTTCCCCTCGAGCTCGAAAGAGTCAAAACACAGTATATGATCGTACGCCGTCGTCATTTCAAGGCGCCCAACTGAACCAGTATATGAGGTTGAATATGACAAAGGCGACCGGGAAGAGGATCCTGCACACCCTGTCCACCGACTTCGCCGTCTGTTCTGTGAGCTTGGGCAGGAACGTCGGGCCATCGTCGGCGGGAGCGAAGTCGTCCGCCGTCCGCTCCCCGAACTGGCGGATGGGTGGCCCGTTCGTGATGGCGACGGACACTTTGTTCATCGTCGACGGCTGTCTGACCACCTGCAAGAGAAAAACCAGAAATGTAGATCGGGTGATTAGGAAACACCTCTGCAAGTACTATTATAACTGCACTTTCTCTACTGCTATAGAGTAAAACTCGGTTAATCTTTTAAGCCTGACTAAGCTTTCTCCCTATATTTCTCGTGGCCGTCGTATTGCGGGGGAATAGTGTTCAAATGTTGTGCGCCAGAAAGATAAGAGCATTTCCGTTCCTATGCAAGGAACTTTTTTAATCTGATTTTACACAACAGACGACAATACCAGATTATTTTTAACTTAATTCGGAGACAGTTTATTTTTTAATAGATGGTAGCATTATTGAAATACGTGTATTTGTGATATGCATTGTGCAATCTCAGCTCATTTTTTTCACTTACGTTCTAAGAAAATTTTACAAATATATACTTATTTTACAAAGTATAATAAAATTCTCCTTTAGTGTTTAAAACATATACAGGGTGATTGACTCTAAACTCCGTGTACAAACTTTTAGGGAAGAAAGGGCACACAACAAGGAATCAATCACATAGCAATGTGGGGTCAAAAACGTTGTCTTCACGCAGGTGTTAACAATCACTTTGGAACGGGTGCTCAAACAACGGTGAACTTTACGACCATTGTTAGTCAAAAATTAACGTACTTTTCTCAGAAAACATGTGACTAAAATTCACAGTTGAAAAATTCTACTTCTTCTTCTTGGGTGAGATTTTAGGACACAAGTCCATTGTGTTCGAAATGTCCTTAAGAAATTAGACAAACACTTCAACACTTATCATAGAGTGATTATTACCAGGTAAGTGAAAACGGCGTTTTTGACTGCACATTGCTATGTGATTTTGATTCTTTTTTATGTTCCCTATCTCCACTAAAAGTTTGTACAGGGAGTTGAGAATCACCCTGTATTTTTAAGGATTCCCTGCTTACTCAAAAAACACACATTCATTCTCTATAACTCTGAAAGTTGGCTTTTCCGATTAATTTAACGTTTTCTTTTCTTTAGCGATAAAAAAAATGTCCAAAACCTTAAAACGAATACATATATTGTATACATGCACCTATTTTTATCCAACTTTCTGAAATGAAAAATATGCATTTATTTGACCGTTTTCTTGAAAATAATACGATCGTCAACGCCTTAACCTATTCCCTCCAGTCGACAGTGATTTCCCTTCTGCGCCCATCGTTGCATGACGGCATGAGTCGTTGTACTCCAAGGAGTTGCGCAAAAATCTAGGCAGTGATGTTGACCCAAAACCATGACCCAAGACCATGGCCCAAGACCATGGCCCCCAATACCAAGAATGGAAGTATCGAGAGGGAGAGATTGGGAATCTCGTCCACTCTCTTTTAAAAGATGGGATTGAACAGGTTTAAGCTAACAAGACGCTGAAGTATTTATTTTCATCACTGTCTTATAATTTCGCATCTGGGACAATTGGTTTGTTTGTCCTTGTAAAAGAGCTATAAATGTTGCGTACACAATTCACGGTGGAAAGCATTCTTTTATGAAATTTGCAGTTTCCTTTTGTTTGAAATTGAGGAACGTCTCTGAAATGTACTTTAAGCAATGATAACCCATAGACTTTGAATTAACTATACCCTAGTGTTGGCCAAAAAAATTGTCCGTGGATCGATGCCTGTCTACGTATATCAAATTTATTAAAAAGTTTGTTTTTTTTCAGATGGCGGGCCTTAACAATGCCTTGGGGGCATTGGCCACCGCTAAGACCGTAGTTGTTGGTCACTTTATTAGGGGGTGTCACCTAGTAGGTGGACCAACGTTGCCCCTGATGAAGGGACGGACACAATGACATCCACGTCCAGTCGGGGATCGGACCTCCACCGCCGGGAGCTGAACCCGGAACCGTAGTACGGTGCTTTATCCACCATACAAGCTGGTCTACAATTTATTAAAAAGTAATCAGCAGCAAACATCGTTCTAACTAAAAATTATTTTTGTATAACACTTGATTTGATAAATAAAATACATGTTTATATATTATTTGTTATTTTTGGCTGACACCGGTCTTCGAAATATTTCTTTCTATTTTTGCCGGTTCGCAGACTTATGAAAGTTGGGAAACAGTGCTAGTCACAATTTTACATAATCTAGTCCTTATTAATAACGTACTGTGTAAATTGCTCCACTCGGAGCCCACTGATGGCCGTTACAGTACGGAATGAAAGACACAGAGAAATCACTAACATTTATTAACTTTATCAAACGGTATGGAAATATAAAATCCACAGTTTATTAATTCCGTACATTGCAATGAAACATTAGAGATGTGAAGTAATGCATTATTAAGGAAGAGATTTTAAGACAAATTTAGTTTAAACTATCAAAACGGAGACTGTACCCTCTCAATTTCTGAGTGTCCTTTTCTATAACATTTTAGTTTAAATTTTATGCCGTTTACATGAAAATAATGTATGTTTCTCATTACTGAGTATTGGAAATAAATTGTAGCAACACTACATTCTTTATGATTTAAGTAGTTACTAATTCATTAGATCATGCAAAGAGGGGTAGACTCTTCGAAAGATATCAGATACTTTTTTGGTCGATTTTTTCAAGCTTGTTTGGAAGAGGGCGGTTTTAATGATTTTTAGAAGTTTTTATTGGATAATTTTTTTTAAACTGACAACCTAACTAATAATGTGCATGGTGATAAAAGGACCATACTAGGAGAGACATGTTTTAACTTCGCCAATGAGCAGCATTGAACCTAAACGCGGCTCTGGTTATTACTTAAACAAAACAACACAAAAATATCAACAAAGCAATATGAAAAGAACAATAGCAATACACATTTCCTAAAGCTCTTTTATTAATAACAAAAATGTTTTTATTTCATGGGTTACCCTCTCTCCTCCACAGAAAAATATGCTGAATTCCTTACACTTACCCAAGAGGGAATTAACAAGGTTTAATATAACATGATTATCGATAAGGAACCATTCAATTACGAATCTAGTTGCATTTCTCGTTTTCTTTGCCCTGGGTTATTAAAACCATGGCATTTTCTGTAATAAATGCCGGCGTCTCTGGAAGTTTTAATTAATTATATTACTTAAGTCCAAACTCTTGCGTTCGTAATCCTCTAATTACATTTCTGCGCAATCCGTGCTCGAATTTATGAAACGCCTCATGAACCTGTAACAAACGGATTATTAAATAATAATTCTTAGAATCACCGATGAATATATTTTACGTTAAATTATTAAAGCACGTCACAAAAATGACGTGTTATTTACGCATGTATTTTTCCGGATTTTTATTAACAGTTAAATGCATTAAATTATCATGTCGAGTTTTGAGAACTTGTTTGTCTTTTAACTATTGTTTCGACGGTATTAAGTTATTTTAGAGCTTAATTGAAGGGTAAGGTTTTGATTATATATATTTTTAATGAGATTCTGAAATTTAAAAGCAGCTAGTATAACGGATATGCCGACAAAAGATAAGGGAAATATAGAGGAGAGGATGGGGCCTTATTATCGCATGGCCAAATCGGGACTCTGCCCAGGGCCCCCGGCTTGAAAAGGCCCCCAGTTTCAAATGTTGTTCTGAAATATTCTTCTTTATATCAAAAATTTATGAAAAATAAAACAAATTTCATAGATAGAGGACCCCAAATTCATTGATCGCCGGGGCCCCTGTTCTTCATAATCGGGCCCTGGGAGAGGAGGGTATTATGGAATATTCGGGAAATATGGAATACTGAGTCTTCAGGTCTGTTTGTTGCTGCTGTCACGTGCGAATACTATGAACTTCTCAAGAAACACCTCCCCCCCCCCCCATGGTGCAGTACAGTGAGAGCTGACCTTGGGTTATATGATTTTCAAGAACAGAAAATCAGTACTAAGCATATTGTACAGTAAAAGAATTGTAGTTTGTTATACTGTGATCGTACTTTAACTGGCAATGTTTGGTCCATCAATTTGAAGGTTCATTTGCCAAGATGTCGTTTCGGGCATTTTTGATAGCGTTTTCATTGACGAGGCTCGTTGGACAAAAACTTATTTAATTTACTCTTCAACAAAGTAAACATACAAAACAGGGGAAAATACAATCGGAACGGACACTACCCTATGCTAATTAACACCTTAACAGCAGTCGTGCTAAATACCGCATCCTCTTCGCAGGAGAAAACCATACTCGCTGATTGACAGATTACGTCAGGACCACGTGGTCACCTGAGAAGAAACATGGCAATCCCATGCGCTGGTTACAAAGCAAAAATAAATTTAGACTCCGCCTTTTGCACCAAAGATGAGGCTTGGACGAAGCCAAGAAAAGGCGTAGAAAACCCCATGTGCTGTGAGAAAACCAACTTACAGTCAATACAAGGAATACTCTTTTGGATTTCATGCCATAAACTAAAGAACTGGAAAACAAAGACGCTGAATGTATCTTCCTTAACGGAAAATTCTTCGCAAATTTGGAAAATGCTTCAGCCATTCTCTGTATGCTTACCTTGACTGTAAGGGCAGATAAAGCAGATTATACTCTGTGACTTTTGTAAATAAACCGCGAGCAGAAGCGACTTCCACATAATCTTAAAAATAGAGTTTTTATAGTTAAAAATAATCATGTTTTATGAAGAGTCTGATTAGTTTTTTAATGGTTTAAACCACCTTTTCAATATTATTCCACAATTTCATTCCTCTATTTGTAACTTTATTTAAATAAATTTTCTAGTAACAAAATAAATACTATTTCCTTTTACAAGTAACAGTTCATCACAGTTATAGTGTGTACTCATGATGATTTTAAGGTTTTTATTCTAAAACCGGTTATTATTACAAATTATTTCTGTAAGTTATTACTGCAAATGTAAAAGGTATTCCATAATACTCTGCTCTCATATACAGTCAATACATTCGTGTCTCCTCTATTAACTACAATAAAGTGCTTCTTTATTTTAAATTTCACGATTTTGTGTTAAAACCAACAATAGTAGTTTCTTTCGTACTGACTCAATATAGGAAACTCTTAAAAAATTTTTTGATAGAAAAAGTCGTTCAAAACATTCTCGTGGCTGATGAGAAAGACAGGCTGCAGTGTCGACATTTTGGTGACACCCTTTTGCCAACTAAGAGTCATGTGACCTAGGGTGTGTGGCTCTCTCGTATTAAGATGGCCGCACTCGCTGGGTCACGTGAATCTTAGGTGGCAAAAGTATGTGATCAAAATGTCAGCACCGCAGCCTGTCTTCCTCGTCAGCCATGCAAGGTTCTCGGGTGAGCTATTCTCACTACGACTGACACTTCACAACTACTGTGAGAGCAGAATCTCTTGCTTCTTTCATTGCTGATTTTTAAGATGCCGCAATATATGTGAAAGTTGTTTAAAAAACTTTCTACTTAAGAGTTAAAGAGTTCTACTTAAAGAGTTCTACAACTTCGGCTTAAAGAGTTCTACAACTTCGGCCATGCAAAAACATGTCTGAACTCTTACTTTCCACAGATCATTCAGGCACGAGGTCATTTTAAGGATCGAAAACAAACAGAACAGGGTCAGGTAGGGTAATTATGATCACTAAGAGAATACTTTATTTAATTATAGGAAATTGAGAAGGAAAACTTTTTAGTTACCCAACTAAAATTTTGTTTCTGTAGGCTTATTTGTTGATAATTAAAGGAGGTGGTCATAATCATACTACCAAAAATCACAAAACTGAAAAAAAAATATTGGACGAATTATGACCACTTGATTTCTATTGCTACTTACTCATACAACTTTCGCTCGAGGAATTCTAGTTTTTGTTAGCAATTAGAGTAACACTTTTTCATAAGTAATCGATACAAATTTTGTGCTATTTATTAAATCAAAAAAGCCTGTTGCTGCTAGGATATGTTAAAACACATTCTTTTTTAAAAGGGAAAAGTATTAAATTGTAAGAATTGTTGAAAAAAACTGAAAGGGGTTGTATAAAGTGCAAAATAAAGTCAAATTAAATGTTTAAGAATAAACACTTTTCTTGGAATGTCTTGTGTCCGGACACATTTTTTTCTTTCTTTTTTCAATGACACAAGTTTTGAATTAGAGCATTTAAGCCACACGATGTGAGATGGACTCTAATAAAAGTATTTTTTTTTTTTTTTTTTTTTTTTTTTTTTTTTTTTTTTTAGTGAATGTGATCACAGTATATGAATAAAATAACAGAAACTGGATTATAGTATTACGTCATTTCATGAAGTAGAGAAGTAATTTGAAAATGTGCTATTATTTAATTGTGAGAAAGTAACTATTTTTTAAAGAAATGTCCATGATTTAAATCATTTTTTTTAATATATGTATAATTTATTTTTATTATAAACTCTGATCTGGCGTACTTTTGACGTCTTGAAGTTTATATTTTTTGCTCTGTTCACAGGCCATAACAGTAAGTTTTAAGCATTTGAAATTTCTAAAATGCAATTACAAAATTTCGAGTTTATAATGCATTTATAATGTATTTTTAAGTCAAATATAGCAAATAAATAAATTATTTTAAATTATTTTTTCTTGATACTTTTAAAATGATATATTCAGACAGACCTGCTTTTTTTTAACCTGCACTGAATGACTTTTTCTACTATTTTTTACACATGGTCATATTTATACAACTTTTCAAAGCATAGCCGGCTAATTATGACCATGCATTTAAAAATATGTATTTATGCTAAAAAAAGCAAAAACATACCAGAATCTATTAAATACATTATATAATTTTTAATATTAATTACGCTGCTGAAAAAATTCTCTTACCGCAAAGTAGCTTTTCAACACAGAACCATCAAATCCGTTAATATAAAATTGTTAAATGTGGTCTGTTTTATAACTGCTGCATTGGAATGGGAGCCTTAATTAAGATTTAAGGCGCCCAAGCACTACTTACGGCTCAGCGTCTGTGCAATAATCAAAGCAAACTGCCCAAACACAAAACACATACACTTTACTGTTGAAAAATTATCAGTGTGAATGTAAAAGGTGGATAACAAGTAATGTAAATAAATGAAAAAAAAGTGAAATTTGCAAAAAGAATTCTAACTGCGTAATTTGGGAGCATGCAGCATGGAGCATGTGCTCCAAACATTATTTTTAAAAGCAGTCCATAATTACACTAGTGTATCATATCCGAAATTGCTATCTTTATTAAAAACTGAAGGAATTGAATTAGTTAAACAAATTCTAAATGTTCAACAAAAATATTAGAAAATGTTATTGAATTTACACGACGCTTTTTCTTAGATCCTCAAAGAATATGTGTATTGCCAAAATAGAAACACAGAAACCAAGTGGTGTAATGGTTAGCGCACCGCGCTGCCGTCCCACAGGTCCGGGGATCGAATCCCGGGCTGGGCAAGGTGCACTCAGCCTTTCATCCCTTGAGTGGGTCGATAAAAAGAGTATCAAGCTTGCTTGGGGTCAAACACTGGAGGATTCGCGTTATTCTGACCACCTGGCCGAGGCATATGCATCCGCACCCCAGAGCCCATGGTCGCGAAGGCGCGGTTGGGCAGAGCAGGCCTTGGCCCCGCAGAGGGGCTGTTGCGCAAAGGTTTGGCTTTGAAATAGAAACACAATAAGAAAATCCATTTTAAATATTTAAATCCTCCATGGTTCAACAGAAAAAAATTCTTCGTTATTTTAATCTCGGAGAAAATACTTAACTGTGTAATCCCGAAGAGTTATTCAGAATTGCTCAAATTACGAATATAGCTAGAAATGCGTGGCAAAGTTGATCAATCTCTCTCAATTTTTAACCCATTTATGCCTAGCGTCCCTTTTTTGGGACGGCATTTTCGCTATCACTCGAAAATGATATTTATTTTTCCTAGCCTTTATTCGCGAGTATTGAACCTCAATTCCACAAAATATTTTAATATGGCCAAGTAGGATATTGACATTTCAATTTTTATACGTAATGATTTTAAATGAAATCATCCCTTGTTCAGAAAGTTGACATCAGAAATTTATCAATTACTGCTGGTGTTAGCAAAAATCGAAGAAAGTCGCAAAAATATCCAGGCACGAATGGGTTAATGTAGAACGTCTGGTTTTTAGCCACACCGTAGAAGAAATCCCTGCCAGTAAACCCACTTCACTCAGTTCACCTAGGTTAGTTCACCCAATTAGTTCTCTAACGAAGTAATACTGAATCTTTCAAGAAAAGAAAAATTTCTTTTCGTAGGGCTGTTATGGAGGGACGTCATCCTACATTTAAGAAATAATAAAGTTTTTGTACGCTTTCTTTAGTTCAATTATTTTAGCACTTGTTTATAAGTAACAGACGCCACAGTAAAACAAGGAAGCCTTACTTCATAATTCAGATGCACACGCTACAGGCTTGTTACGGATCGTGTATTTGCTAAAATTCCGAACTTTTGAAATGGTGTCCTAAAATGGTCTGATAGTTTGAAAGTGGACCTGTTCTTTATAAAATATGGAAAGAAGTTCTCTCAAGTATTTGAAATAGTAGGTCATTTCAGGACGACTTTTCAAAAGTTCGGAATTTTAGCAAATTAAGAACTTTTGAAAAATAGTAGGGCATTTTAGTATACTTTTTCAAAAGTTCTGAATTTTGGCAAATAAAGAATTTCAATTTTAAACTCGCATATCTCAAAAACTATTAGGCGTAGAATGTCGAAACTTTATATTTAGGATTGTTGTCACATCTAGTTGTCCACCTCCCCTTTCGGTTCCATTCGACTGGATAGTTTATGTACAGGACCGCCCAAAACATTCGAAATACATTACGCTCAATGGGCCGAAATTCATCAAAGCGTTTTTTAGATGTATTGGGCTATTTCAAACGACTCAGGAGTGATATATGCTGTTAAGAGTTACAAAATGAATTTCTCCATTAAAAGAAGTGTCTTTATCATTTATAGTTCTGCTACAGGAACACTCAAAAGATTTCCCATGCATTACGGTCAATGGCAATTTTAGGGGATTTATCCATTTCAAGCACAATACCGTCCTACCATATAAGTTAGGTAATGGTCGGACCACGGTCACGGGCCTCCCTCAAGAACTACGCCAAAAGTCGCCAAGCTTGGCGACTTTTGTTGTACGTGTGTATGTATTTAACTCTCAAATCTCAAAAAATTTTAGTCGTAGAATGTTGAAATTTCATACATAAGATTGTTGTAACATGTAGTTGTGCATCTGGATTTTTGGTTCCATCCACTAGAGAGTTTATTTACAGGACCACCGAAAAAAATTTCAATACTTTAATGTCTATGGACATCTTCAATATAATTTAACTGTAGACAGTCATTGTTTGGTTCATGCCCAAAATCTCGTCGTCTGTCGTCGACCTTGGCGATTTTTTTTCCAAAATATCGCCAAATTTGACGATAGTCATTGGGTCCATGCCCAAAATATCGCCATTTGTCATCGTTCTGGGTGATTTTTGGCGATATATCACCAAATTTGGCGATAGTCTGACGGTGGTGGTGGTTTCAGTTAGGTTGACAGACGCGCGATAAGACCCGCTTCACGCTTCGTCTGACTCTTATTTCCAAGGGAATAATCACTGTGCCATGTTGAAGCATACTTCATGCTTGGAACCGACGTATAAAATCTTGTTAGTTTCGTGTGTGAGAGAGATAGTAAAAGCACACTCAAGTGCGTAAATAAAATCTGGAAGAATTTCAGATTTTAAATTCTTTTTTTTTTATTAAAAAGCTGGTTGGGAAAAAAAAAGTAAAAATAAATCATTATAATATCAGGGTCAGGGACTGATTTCCAGCAGGATATTCGGGGTAAGAGCCCTGGCCCCCAATGGAAAGAGGTGCCCCTAATTATCCTTTAGGTTTAAAAAATTTGCAAATTTTGATTTTAATTTAAAATAAGGGATTGAGGGACTAATTTTCTGAAAAATAATAGTACTGGCAATGAATGTTACTATTTATAGAGCCAGCGTTATATCCACAACTTTTTTTTTAGATAAACGATATAGTCTCCAGGCAATTATTCCGCGCGAACTGATCATTTAGGCGTGGCCTGTGCAGTGATAGCGAGAAAATAAGGAGCTATTTTCAATCGGAACACATAAAAGGAAATAGTTTTCTAAGTGAAGCAAAGTGAAGATCTATTCCACTATACGTAAATGCTCTGATATTGATATACACATTAGGAAAAATAAATACAAAAATACTGAGGAACGTGTTACTTGAAATATATGGATTGAAATGAAAGACTGAAAAAAAAAAATAATAATATAAATGAAATATTATTATCCTACATAATATATTACTATTACCGAACTATTGCATTTCACGTTTCATCAAGATTAAATAATCATTGCTCTGCTGTTATAACATACTTCTTTGTATGGTGTGATATGAAAGTTGCTTTGTAAGGTATACGAAAGCTTACGTAAGAACAAGGGCGGATTGAAGGGAAAGGGGCGGAGGGGACAAGGGCGGCTCCAGTGAGGGGGCTATGGGGGCCATGGCCCCCTCCGAAGTTTTCTTTTTTAACCTTAGATTCGCATACTTCATGACTTCATGCATTCAATTTGCATTTTGGACAATGTATATACCCAGCTAAAAAGTTCAATGGCCCCCTCCGAAAATTCAGTCTGGAGCCGCCCTTGGGAGGGGATACCGCTCCCCCGACAAAAAAGAAATTAATATAAAAGATCCTGTTTTGCTACCATAAAAAGGTGTATATGTCAGTCTTTTAGTTAAATTGCCCCGCCGACAAATTAACCACCCCGATAAAATTACATTAATCCGCCACTACGTAAGAAGGGCCCCCATCTCTGCAAATTGGTCCCTGTTCAGGGTCCGAGTCCTTGCTTAGTGAGCATGAGATCGACCCTCTGTTTATATGTATCAATGTGCACATCACTTCCGCCTCTGCAGAATAAGAAAAAATAGCAATTATTTTGATTGCATTCCATTTAATACATAATACCCGCTAACAAGCTGATGGTATTTTATTTAAACAAAAAGAAGTAATCACCTTATATTTGTTTCAATTTCGGGCTCGGACATTAAAATGTGACGTTCAGCTTATCTCTAATATGCACATATTTATTTATGCATACTTAGTTGACCTGTGTGTACGACGTAAGTCAAATAAGTAATTTATTTTTCATAGCCTTCTGAATCACGTACCATCATTGATTGCATTTACCAGCAAGTTATATGCTGTCGCCATCTATTGGCATATGCACTAATAAAACACTCAATTTAAAATTCATAACAATAGCATAATTTAAGTTCTTGACAAATACTGGATGTCCTAAAAAGTATGATAACAAGCTTTAATTATTTATACATTAGAGATAAATAACAAGCTTTAATTATTGATATATTAGAGATAAATAGACAGTGTAAATTGAAAAATATTCAAAATAAAAAAAATAAAAAAAAGACAATTTCAGGAAAAAATATTCTTTTCGTCAATTTTCAAAAAGAACATTTTTCAAATTTGCATACGAACTCCGTACAAACAAAAATCTCAAGCAGTAAAATGCGCCCCATACACTAATGAGGATATTTACAAAACTTCTGAATTATGTCCTAAAATGGTCAGAGATATGAAGTTTAATATATGCTGAGTTAAGCCCATTTTCAATGACTCTCGAAGGGGAAAATTACGTCGGATGATCGGGTTTCAGAGTCGTACAGAAATCACGAAGAAAGAATAATTTTTTGATCCCAAGCAATAAACGTTTACATTCAAACTCATGTATAGCTCCTGACTATCTTTGTTTAATCTCTCAGACATTTTATGATGAAAGACTGAAATTTTGTGCATCACTTTATTAGTGTATGGGGTATTTTTACTAACTAGGAGTTTTTTGTACGGGGGCCGAATACAAAACTAAATAATGTCATGCTTTGAAAATTAACCAAAAAAAAAACTATTTCTTAGCGTAATATTTTCTCTACCTTCTTTTGAACATTTTTTTTACAATTCACATTGCTCATTTATCTCAAATGCATGACGAATTAAAGCGTGTTACCATGTTTTGGGGACACCTTGTATATTTACAGCAGTTATAACCACGGACAGACAGGCAGCCAAACCAGGCCCTGATTGTCGAACGGGCATTTGGAGACCGTGCCCTGGTTATGTAGACGTCGGCCAAAACATTGAATTTAGACTAATGTACTCATTTCCCAAAAGTTAAGCACGGAGCGGTAAAATGCGAAAAAATGGACAAGTACTGCTTTGATTGGCACGAAATGCTGCAAGTAAGTAGCTCTATATGTATATTCATGAAAGAACAGCGCCGACAGTGCTCGAAATCTTCCAATCGCCTTCTGGAAGCCATAGAATCACGTCTAGCTTGAAGAATCGCACAATTGTTCAAGCTAGACGTAATTCTATAGTTCGATTACCTTTCATCAGCACTTCTTTGCAACTCCTGTAACCCTTCACAATGTCGGCTTCTTATATGACGGCCTGTTTGTTTGGCATATTTCTCGACGCGAAGCTGTGATTGGATGTTACCTAACGAATTTGCATACTTACTTCTATCTTTTCGATAAATTTCACCTTTTTAAATTAAGATCTACTTTGGGAAATAAACATTTTCCTATCCGTGCTTAAACTTTGGAAGTGGGTGCACACTCTCAGAAGAATTCGTCTCAATACACTAATATATTCATCATTTTTCAACGAATAATTTCCGCACTCCTTGGAGACGGGATATTTCCGTGAATTCTTCTTCCCGAAATCTGAAGAAGAGGAAAGAAATTCGTTGAATCTGAAGAAGTTTCTTCAATTGACAGGGAAAAAAAAAAGAAACGGATATTCGTAAAATAACGGAGTTATTCCGGCAGCACTGCTGCCAGAAGAATTTCCGTGAATTGAAGAAATAATTTTTGAGGGTGCGTTTATACACTAATTTATTCCTCATTTTGAAACGAATAATTTCCGTACTCCGTGGATACGTAATATTTCGTTGAATCATTCCCGAAAAGCTGGAGAAGAGAAAAAAAATCTAAAGAAGTTTCTCCGATTGTCAGGAGAAAAAAGAAACGGATATTCTTCAATTAACGGAAATATCCCGGCAGCACCGACTGCTGCCAAATTTCCGTGAATTGAAGAAATAATAACTTTTGAGAGTGCACATCTGTATCAGCGTGGTGAAAGCCAGCTGCATGCGGGAATCCTACATTCGAAATGTTTCCTGGACACAAAAGCGTTACAGTCAGCCGCCCCTGAACCAAACAAATCCTTAATTTTCACTGTAAAAAAAACCTTGTACTCACTTGGAAAAGCTTGTTGGCGGAGGCAGTGACTTTCGTGGCCGAATTCTGCAAGGCGGCTGCTGCGGTTGCTTTGGCGTCGTTCTCTTTGCCCTTCCGAGCGATGAAGTTGACGAAGGGGAACTCGAGCAAGGCACAAAACACGAGCCAAGTGCACGTTTCAATCCACACATCGACAGCTTTCACGTAAGACACCTGAGAAAGAAAGACAGTTCATGTCGCATATACGTGCTATGAAAACAAGTTTCCAACGTGATCTTAACGTGATCTTTCACTACTGATTGATGAAAACGTTCACTCTTATCGTTGCTAATAGTCTAAGAGCCAGCGACCGCCAGACCTTCGTCATAGTATAAAAGCTGAAACTTTCTCTGCGCATACCCCCCAACAGAGGTAGGAACCATCGGCCACTCTAAAGTTTGGAGGATCGTGGCTTTGGCAGGTAACAGGTGGCAAAGGTTTAGAAAATTGCCGAAAATTTTGTCATTTCATAAAGCTTCATTTTTTTATAGGTTCTTCTTCGCAGTACTAGAAATCACTTTATCCCTTGCCAGACACTTTTCCATCGTGGCAAACCCCCGCCAGACAACCCCAAAGTCGTGGAAAACTGTTGTGTTCGTAAACTCCCGCGACGAAGTACGTCAAGCTGTCACAAAGTGCCAAGCACATTTTATACTGCTACTTCTGAACTTTCTTGCCTCGCGCTCGTAATAGAATTACGTTTTTCAAGACTCTGAGGTTGTCTGACGGGGGGTTGCCACGATGGAAAAGTGTCTGGCAAGGGATAAAGTGATTTCTAGTACTGCGAAGAAGAACATATAAAAAAATGAAGCTTTATGAAATGACGAAATTTTCGGGAATTTTATACACCTTTTCCACCTGTTACCTGCCAAAGCCACGATCATCCAAACTTTAGAGTGGCCGATGGTTCCTACCTCTGTTGGGGGGTATGCGCAGAGAAAGTTTCAGCTTTTATACTATGACGAAGGTCTGGCAGTCGCTGGCTCTTGCTCTATAACGCGTGCCTTTGTAACGATGAAAGTGCGAAGGATAAAGCTTTTAAGATTCCCTACATAAATCATCACCCACCACCGATCAGACCATTGGCCGTCCATGTTTAAATTAAAACTGGCCACTTTTTCTTTTTTTGCAAACCTTATGCTTAGTTTCTTTTCTTTTCTCCGATTTTAAATTCGGCAGCCTATGTGATGTGCCCCCGCTGGGCACTGTAGGTTTTAAGAAGAAATTCCCAAAGGGCTCCAAGGCCAAGAACGTGTTTCGTGTTCAGAGAACGTACATGTTCAGAGCGTACATATCTGAAATTCGTGCTCGGAGCGTACATCGATAATAAGCTCACACAACCCTCACTCTTAACTTTAAAACAGATTGCATGCAATCGTGCATGGTACAGTTTGAAGAAGTTCTTTTTCTTTTTTCTGCATGTGGCTTCCGCTTTAACGTATGCCTGTAGAGAAAAATTCAGGATTTTGGCTCAGCAGTGAAATTCTAAAAGAATGGAAACTTAATCTGTCATCTCGGTTTTATTGTTCAATTATCTTTAGTTTAAAGTGATTCAGTAACAATCATTATGCTTTGCCGGATATTTTAAATCAACATTTTCAATGCAAAACTAATGATAAATTTGGTGAAACAATTCGGTTTTCAGAACTTTTTTTTAAAAATTAGTCATCGAACAGGTGTTTTAGAAGTGGGTTATCGATGTACGTCCCTAGTACCCATTTGAAATGTACGCTATAAGCACGACACTAGATACCGATTATAGGCGGAGCCTCAGACATTTTATAAACTAGGGGACCCTTTTGGACTTAATCCGGTCCTGAATGAGCAACATTTAGCCGTGGCGGACAGGCTGCGGTGATGCCATTTGAGTCACACCATTTTGCCCCCCGAAGAGTCATGTGACCTAGGAGGTGTGGCCATCTTATAGTGGCTATCTTGGTCTAAGATGTCCACACTCCCTATGTCCCATGACTCTTCGAATTCAAAAGTGTGTGACCGAGATGTCAGCACCGCAGCCTGTCTTGCATCTCGTCAGCCACTATTTAGCCGTGGAAGTGACTCACTCTGGGAATGGACTCCTTGATGCCCCTGGAACTGGTGATGATGGTGAGAATGGTGGTGATGCCGAGGGCAGTCCTAGCCGGTACGGCATACACGTCCAGCCAAAACGACAGCCAGGAACCGATGACCAGGAGGCTGATGGGGAGGTACACCTCCATCAAATAGTACGGAATTTCGCGGCGGAACCGCAGGTGAGCCACCAGGCCACTGAAGTCCCCTGCGAAGAAGAAAGACAAGTCAAGACATCGAATACGGGGCACTTTCCAACAAAGTCTTATTTTGCTCGTGTACTGTTGCGTAGCTCATATCATTGTTGCCAACTGTGCCAGAGGAAAAGTGTTTGAAATCGAAGCTAAAAGTGGCCAGAAAGGGCTAAAAATGTTTCCAAGCTGACAAAAAATAAATTATTCATTCGCGTTTACTCCTAAGTTCTTGTGCTGTTGAAATATGCTTATCTGTAAGTGTTTTTTGAGTCATTTGGACTTAATTTCCGATTTACAAAATACTTCGGTATTGGCAGTTAGCTAAGATCTAGCCACTAAGTGTCTAAATTAGCAGATCTAGCCACAAAAATGGCCAGATCTCGCAACAAAGTAGCTAAATAGGCAATTCTACTCATAATTCAGTGTTGGCCAACCGTTAGCGTATCATTTGCCTGTTTTTTGCACAGACTAGTTCAGATGCGCCATAAAACTCAAGTAACTTTGTTACTTCCTTACACGTTCGCGGGTAGATTCGGAAAATATGAATACTGGTAGGCTTTAATTTAGGGGAGGAAAAAGTTATAAAGTGTGAGCATGCGGTTGAAATTATTGTTCTGAGGAAGATGATTCAAAAATTAATTTTTTGGATAATTGGCAAGGTATCGAAGATGGTTCGATTTTCGATGACAATGTAGTTCGGAGTGTACACATGCTTTCTTTTTCACGCAGCATGATAAATTATAAGAAATAAAATATTTTCAGGAATGAAATTATTTCAAAAGTCTTCAATCTGTCTCAAAATATAAGTAGGCAAGAGATTGCAATATGCCCCACTGAAAATGATTAATGAGCCAAGTTTGGCACATGGGCTATGATTTGGTTTTAGTTAGACTGTTTGCTCGCTTCGTGGGAAAGATACGACATCCGTGATCCCCTTTTAATATCCATCATTGCTCATTGTTATGGCTTGGCATGAAGAAATTCCATGGTGATACTTTCGTTTCTTTGTTGTGGTCATACAAATCCTTTTTTGGCAATCGTTTTTATCGCACTCTAAAGATGCTCTGGAGAGGGCGATGAATTAAACTTAGATACTAGATACTAGACAGTGATGAATTTAGATACTAGACAGTGATGAATTGAGATACTAGACAGTGATGACTTTAGATAGTAGGCAGTGATGAATTAAATTTAGATACTAAATTTGTGAATATATCGATAGTTTTTCCTTTAAACTAAACATATTGGGTGTACTGGAAAGTCATGTCCTTTTTTCGTATGTCAATATTAGCAAAAAAGATTATACACAGCTCAAAACAATTAAACGATGTTGTAAGTTTTATATAAAATAAAGATATAAGCGAAATTTTTTTGCCGAAAAAGGAAGAAGAGAATCACAAATGTAAATTTTTCTGATTT
Organism: Cheiracanthium punctorium; assembly: GCA_038373885.1. Classification (NCBI taxonomy): domain Eukaryota; kingdom Metazoa; phylum Arthropoda; class Arachnida; order Araneae; family Cheiracanthiidae; genus Cheiracanthium; species Cheiracanthium punctorium. The sequence goes on from JAWZYV010016291.1 coordinate 666,590, forward strand.
TCAAACTGTGGAGTATGCTAATTTTGAGTTCGATGTCAAAAACGTCGCTTCAGCGGCAGCGAATGAAATTGGACTTTAAACTGAATAAAAGACAATGAAGACAAGGATGATCGGCATTCAGTGACTGCTTTCTTTCGATGAGTACGATGTCTCAGCGAAGTCATTTAACCGATTCAGAAGCTTGGAGAGCTGTCGGTAGGTTAGAAGGGGGCCAAACTCAAGCCGAAGCATCTCAAGCCATTGGAGTGTCACAAAGTGTGATTTCCAGGATCTGGAACCGGTTTTTGGCGACTGGAAGTGCAGGCCGAAGACCAGAGCAAGGTCGTAGACGGGCAACAACGCCCAATGAAGATCGTTATTTAGTGTTAACGGCTCGGAGACACCGGAATAGGAACGCTACTCTTCTCCAACAACACCTTCGCTCGGCTACTGGCACCACGGTTTCAACTCAGACTGCCCGAAACCAGCTCCATGGTGTAGGTCTGTATGCTCGCCGACCGATGGTATATGTTAGACTAACATCAAGGAATCGTCGCGACCGCAGGGAGTGGGCAACAGAGCATGTGAACTGGAGGAGAAATGAATGGAGCAATGTTCTTTTTTCTGACGAGTCCCGTTTTTCAGTTCATCCTGATAATAGGCCTATTTTCATCTGGAGGGACCGTGGCAGTAGGAATAATCCTGCGTTCGTGCACGAAAGTGTCAGCTTTGGCGGTGGTGTATGGTGGCATCTCCATTGACGGGCGCACAGACCTCTACATCATTCGAGATGGACCTCTGACTGGTCGCCGATATAGGGATGAGATCCTCAGACCTATTGTAGTCCCTTACGCTGCAGCAATCAAAGATGACTTCATTTTAATGGACGATAACTTCAGGCCACATCGTGCTAACCTGGTGGAGGATTTCCTTTTCTAGGAAGGAATCGTACGAATGGAATGGCCAGCGTGTTCTCCAGACATGAATCCAATAGAGCACGTTTGGGACGCTCTAGGAAGACGAGTTGCTGGCCGCCAACCACCCGCACAAACTCTCCAAGAACTGGAAAGAGCTCTTCTGGAAGAGTGGAACGTGATTAATAGCCTCATTGACTCCATGCCTCAAAGGTGTTTAAAGTTGCTAGCCGTCCGTGGAAATCATACCCCCTACTGAAAATGATATCCTTTGAAGAAAACACCTTTTCGTATTCTTTTTTTCTCATATGCACAAATTGTGTTTTTTTTTCCTTTTCTACACAAATACGCAATAAAATGCATTTTTTCCTGCCAAACATGTGTAATTTATTCTCATATAACCTACTACGTCTGTCGACCATGTATCAATCAGCTAAAAAGTTTCCCAGCCACAAGATCCACCTAAAACCGCAATATCCTTTAATTGTTTTGAGCAGTGTAATACGAAATTTGGCACTTTATGATTTTTTTAGCTTGGGTCCTAGATTGGAGAGCACTTACCAAAACTAGTAACTAATAAGGGATAGGAGCCAAAACGTTCATTTTATATATTCGTCATGATCTCAAAGAAAAAAGAGATATCCATGAAGTTCTTTGCAAAATACAACACTCACGAATATCTAAAAATCGATTTCAGAACATTTCGAATAGAATCCTCACAGGAGGGTAGATGTTAAAAAAAACAGATGGGTGACCATTTTTCTTAAAAGAAAAAAAATTATTATTTATAAAATTTTCTCTTTAAAATTTAACAAAAATGAGTCATATGCTTAGCGGCAGCTTGTTTGTAATTCAATACTTGTTGAAAATTTATTTGTTTTAATTTTATGTAAAAAAAAAACATTACTTTTCAGTACGCCCAATGCTTATGAAAAATGTGAAAGATTTAAATAGAGAAATTAAAGAAAGTTATTTTTTTTTCTTTACATGGGATCATTACGGAAGAACGTACATTAAAATGTAATAATAAAATACTCTTATACTCTTAATAGCAGTTAGAATTATGTAATTATTCAAAATCACTCTATACGAGCTCGAAATATTGAACTTTTAAAGCGATGTTGGAAACTTTTCGAAATCATTTCACAGCTATCGATAAAACAGACCCCACTCTTATAAAAGGAACCTCCCATTGATCGTTAGATGAATAATGAGGGAACAATATAATCATCACGGCTGCGTTGCGTTCATTGTTATTCAGATAGGGGCAAAATGCATGGCTAGTCAAGATGAATGCATGCAGATAAAGTCAGAAGTGCCAGACTAAACAGTATTTAACTCGGGTTAATTGGTATGTCAAATAAAACATTTCATCAAACACTCGACTATGTTCAGAAAGTGAAATTCTAAAAGCAGATATAGGGTTTGTAAATTCTAATATAATTTCTATAGTATAGTTCATGTAATTATTTTTATGAACATTTGTTTATGTTCGGTTTTGTAATGCATACCAATGACAGTCAGTGGAGTACATAAATGAATCATTAGTAAGATTTCAGATTTCTGTTATGTAGTTTTTTTAAATAGATAAGTTGTTTACAGAAAGATGCATATGGGCTAAATGTGTTTCGCTGAATTTAACAAAATTTGTTTGGTTTAGCAGTTTGGAAGTTTCTTTTTGTTAATGTAACAAAAATTTGCTTGTTTCCATCAAACTGATTTAACACAATGCCTTTTTGGTTTAATAAAATATTTTGTGAGATCTTCAACCAATCATATCAAATAAAATGTATACGCTTGCGTCAAATGGTCTTTGCAAAGGGATAATGAAAATTTTATTATTACGAGAAAAGTGGTAACGTCCGTTATTAATACGTTTAATCGCGTGTGCGATATCAAATGCAAAACTTAACTAATCGGATGGTTTTCTTCTGAGTGTGTTAAAAGTTTTACATCCAGGTCTAATTAGTCTATCTATTATTTAATGTATTTTAGTTGTTTTTTTTTAAGTATCTATTCATCTATCTGCCATTCCTGTATCCATCAGTTTTATCTTAGTGCTTGTATGCACGTATGTAACTATAGTTTTATTTTAAATCCTCTCAATTTTAAGCGTCAGTTTTTTGTTTTGCTCGTAAGACAAACTTAGTCGAGCAATAAGACTCGGTCCTGTGTCACTGATAAAACAAAATATAATGTACCTTTACAGACCTTTTTTTTTTTCATAAATATATATTGAGCTCTATAGTTTATCTGACCGAATGTGAGATAAAAAAGCTGTATAATACAAATTTAATTTTACGAGATCCTGTAAAAGCACTTAAAAACATATTTCCATTTTTTAACTGGAAAGTGAGCTGTCATAAACTTATTGTATTGTGCTTGAAATGAATAAATGTCTAAACTGTCACATAGACCGTAATGCGACCATAATAACTCTTTTTTTTCGTTCTAATAGCCGGTTCAGGGGCCTATTTGAGGCTTGACCCACAACAAGGGCCGCAGTTGTTGGTCATTTCATTACGGGAGTGCCTATTAAGCAGACCAACGTTGCCCCTTATGAGTTGGTCTCCTAATTTTTGAACCCATTCCAGATCAGTGACCTAGCACCAAAAATTGGTACCCCAGAGACAGAGTTTGAACATGGAGTACATTGGAGCCACGAGCAGATGTTACATGTGCCAAATCCTATTACCGTACACGCTTAAAAAAAAAGGAACTAAATTTCACTCCTGAGGAGCGAGGATGATTCCGAAGGATTTAAAACCGGTGCAAGTTTGTCTCGATTTTCACTCCTTAGGAGTGAATTTTTGTTCTTTTTTTTATTTTTTCCTAAGCGTGTACACGGTTCCACAGCAGTTCAGCCGAGAGAGGTGTTCACCTTCCCAATTACTGGCTAAGCGGGTGCTGCTTCATTTTCCGTGTTCTTACGGGAACTGATATTAGTGTCTAGGCCACTGCGAGACCCGTAATAAGTCTAAAATGCGCATAAGAATGATTACCCGTACAGTGTAATGTATTGGAATAATTTTAAGTGCTACTGCAAAAGAACTGTAAATGATACTAGCACCATTCTCAACAGAGCACATGGAGCAGTACACAGGAATAACATACATAAATTTCTTAGTAATTGATACATACGAGGTCTGTTCAAAAAGTATCAGGCCTTGTTTTTTCCCGCGAAAACCAATGAAACGAGGAAGACTTTCTTTAACCCATTTATGCCTAGCGTCCCTTTTTTGGGACGGCGTTTTCGCTATCAGTCGAAAACGTTATTTATTTTTCCTAGCATTTATTCGCGAGTATTGAACCTCAGTTCCACAAAATATTTTAATATGGCCAAGTAGGATGTTGACATTTCAATTTTTATACATAATGATTTTAAATGAAATCATCCCTTGTTCAAAAAGCTGACATCAGAAATTTATCAATTACTGCTGGTGTTAGCAAAAGTCGAAGAAAGTCGCAAAAATATCCAGGCACGAATGGGTTAATGTAGAGCAGTGATTCCCAGCTGGGTCCAAGTGAACCACTTGGGGGGGGTTGGCTTTGAAACTTTAAAGGGGTCTATTGGGGGTCAGTGATAAATTTTCCTGTTTTAAAATTTTTTATTTCATTTTAAGGAATATGATTGATAGATGATAATATCCGTTCTTATAAATAGAATACAGATTTTCAACTGCGGTGTAATTCACTCATGTAAAGTCGAGGCTGGTCTGCAATTTCTGCTGGAAATAATATGGCCAGTGACACGTTGACAAAGTATCAGTAATCCTTTTTTACACCTTGCATTTTACAGCTTCAATTTTTATCATCAATGTGTCTCTCATTAATAAATCGGTGATCCTGAATAACTTTGTGTGTGTGTGTGCGTAACCTTCTCACTCCGGCGGTACAACAGTTGTACCAAAAAATAAATCTGACTGAAGAACGGCGCTGGTACAAATGCCTTACCAAGGACTTCTTTCCCCTCTTTTGACAGGAAATCCATTCACCCTTCATGGAAGATGGGTAAGAGATTCCCGCCTCTAGAAATTCCTTTTCTTATGCTGTGGGAGAGTCAGGCGTGTTAGTAGATAATTGACTGGGGTGAAAGTGGTAGTCAATTGACCGGCATTGAGCATACAGATTTGTATTTTATTTGCGGACTTTGGTGGTCAGTGATATTTGCCCCCACCTACCAAATAAAAGGCAAGGCGTGCTCTTCAGCTGGGAAGTAGGGGAATGAAATCTTATAGATTCCGCCGCTTTCTGGGACAAAAAATCCTCATGTGTGAGCCGGAGCGAAAAGGATAACATATATTTCGGATTTGTGTGCTTGGACCGAAGCACCCTCTTATAAATCAAGTGACAACACAAGCGGGGTGCCTTCCGTGGGGAGACTTTTCAAGGGGTCCTGCATAGCCCGTATTTACGCTAAGTTTCGGAAAACTCCGAACGGCTCGGTTGGTGGATGAGACCTGCTTTTAAACCAGACACCTTCCGTCTCCCAGCTCAGAGCAGTATTAGCTCGGCCGCTGGTAGGACGCAACTTTCTGATTCACTTATCCCGTATCTCGAACCGCTTTTTCTTAAAAACGGAAGAAAGAAGGCTAACTCTAAATTTAGCCAACCAGGAGGTGCTGTAAGCCTATGCATGTCGTGAGAATCTTCTGCACCTCTCCATTGTAGAGGTAGAGAAGATACTCATGAGCAGCTGTGAATTTTTTCCCGCCCTCGGAAAGCGTCAAAACGCTGCAAGTTGGCCAACATGTGGAAACGAGTAAAGAGCAATCGTCGGATTTCAGAGAACAAATTGTGTCATTTCTTGTAAAATGACAGAAAAACTTGAACATCAATATTGCAACCATAGGAAATATGAATACGAGGAGATGATATTGGCTATCTGATAGTGAAGCCGAAACTGTAACCGATCCGCCATATTGCTTAGATCACATTACAATATGACTGTGTTATTCTATGGTGATAGTTCCAATTTTAAAGAAGTAATGTCGCCAAAGTGGGCGCCAAGAATAATTACGCATTTGACATAACTACAGAATGCTCAGATTTTGTATTTAGAGCTATTGTAACATGTAATTGTGCATCTTTATTTTTTAATCCTTAAAACTGTGCATCTTTCACTGTTATTTAAAAAGAAACCGACAAAATGTTCCGCCATACTTAGACTACCACAGTTACTTCAATTCGTCCAATGCCGAAGATAGCTAATACCATCTCCTTGTACTCACATCTCAATGATTGCAACAAATTTTGCCAAAGGCACGGCGACACTCAAGTGAAAACCGTTTTCAAAAATCAACCGGCTTTTGGTGTTGATGCCATCAGCACCTCATGCATATAAAGGAGTGGTACAACCGCTTCAAACATGGTTGCACATCAGTGGACAGCGAAACATGTTCAAGTAGGCCCTCCACAAGTCGGAATGTCATAGAACAAGTGCAGACTGTGGTCTTGCAGAAACAATGTTGCTTGGACATAGCACATTTACATGTAACTAAAACCTCGAGTGTCAATGAGAAATGGGCAAATTTTTTCTGCAATATCGCTGATTAAGTTTTTCTGACAGTTTACAAAAACTGAAATTCGACGGCAGTTCACTATATGGCTTCTCTTGTTGGCCAACTAGCAGCTGACGCTTTCTGCAGGGAAAAAATTCACAACTGTTCACGAGTGTCTTCTCAACCTCTACAAAGAAGAAAATCTTCCGCACGTCATTGGTGAACGCGGAAAAAAAATAAGGTTTGATACTTTTTGAATAGACTTCGTATTAGCAATTATAGCACGGGAAGACAGACAGACGAACCGAAATCATAAACGCTTTTAACCTTGTTGAAAAAAACTTTTGTTTTATATCATACATTATGGACCTAGGTTCGAATCCCGGCTTAATTGTTAATTCGTCTCTCCCGACTAAGGAGTGACGTTGGGCCACTAATTGGGCTCCCTTCTAATAAAGAAGCCACCACTTCGGACAGTAGTAGTGGCTAAGGCCTGTTTCTAGGCCTGTACCCGCCCTTGGGGGGAAAAAAAGTAATATCATACAGTTGAAGATAAAAACTTGCAAAACACTATAAATAATTCTGACCTTCATCCAGCGTATAGTTTGTCCCATTTCCTCCAAATTTTGTATCTGAAAAAGACACAAAAATATTCAAATTTCTGTTTCAATTGTGCAGAATGTTCCAAAAATATCTGGCACATTTTCGAAGGATGATAGAGGGAACTAATTCGGTTTCGAATCACATGGCCATATGGGGCGGGGCCATCAGGATTCTAGCGGGCCTGGTTGTACACTCCGTAAGAGACCTACGGACGTTTCCTCATTGGTTAGATTCGGCCGTTAGATGACCTATCTAAGTGCTTGAACCAATAAGTGAGCATCCGTAGGCCTCTTTGGATAAATCATCGGAGTGCACAAACAGGCCCGGTAGAATCACGATGGCTCCGCCCCATATGGCCAAGTGATTCGAAACCGACTTAGTTCCCTCTACCGTCCTACCTACGTATGAGGTCACAAAAATCGTTTTCATGTACTTCTTAACCCTTTATAAGGCCGTGGTAACAATACTTACCACCGACGGTCTATTAAATACAGAAATCAATTATCATTAGTGAGTTTTCTGATTTTTGTTCAGTTATATTGGACGTATATTTTTTCCATACATCTAGATTCTAAATTATATTTGGCTTATGAACTTTTCTTTCATTCGTAATTTGAAAGAAAGCTCGAATAATGACTCGAAAATTGAGCATAAGAATCATCGCTTTTAATTATATATTTTTGCTTTTAGTTGCTTGCACAAGCAGCAGGTAGTTTTCCGACTTTGATTTCGTTAATAATTGATGTATTCTCCTGCAAAATTTCTATGTTTATTTAATACTTGTTTCTCCAATTTTCCCGTGAAATATAATATAAAAAGAGGGAAAATATATGAATTCATCCTAAAAAATGGGCTAGAAAAATCCCAAGTACTTTCGACTCTCTGCAGATAAACTAGCCTTATAAAGGGCTAATAACGACTTTGGAAGAAGTGTTAAAGAGTTCATCTAATTTCCTGACGCAGTGTCATACACAAATGGTCTTTCGTTTTGAGAATTTCATCAACGAAACAAAATAGAATTTACAAACTATGAGTATCGTTCAAGTTGTTTCTATGAAAAAAAATCCATTAGTTTTTGAGAAACAATGGTCCTGAGGTTCACTCTTGCTTTATCACCGATTATTAACAGGGGCGTATAGACGACTTTTTTCGACCCCACATTTCTGCTCGATTCTCAATTCCTTGCTTACTCTCTACCTCCCAGACAAATAATTTCGGAACACTCTGTATAGATTGCGAGAGATCAGAGTCATTATTCGTAAAACAAATATCAGACATTCCATTAACTCTCCGACGAGCTTCGTGCCCTGCCGACAGTAGTTTTACATGTAAATCAAGAAAGAACATTGTTATGTCTTTTTTAAATGCTATGTACTCGATGTTTCACTCATTTTGCCGATTCAGGGCAATTACTGGAAGATTCCTCTAAGTCGACAATACCTGCTGTAACTGACGTCTCGTACGACGAGTTGTATGACTGACAGATGACGTCGTCTTTGTCGAGGAAGTGCTCTGGTAGTTCGACGCTCTCCAGGAAAGTGACGCACTCGTCGTGCCACCTCAGAACTAAAGCGTGGATGTCATACGACCCTGTGTGCGAATAGAAAGACATAAGACTCCGAAATAAAGAGACAGATAAATCATGAGAAACGCATTGACTATAAAAGACATATCAACAATTGTCTTTTATGTATATACAGGGTAGGGCAAGTAAAAGTGGTCAGGACGAGTGGATGCGATTGTGAGCAGAGGTCAATCGTTAACGTGAATGTTAGCAGAGGTCAGTCTGGTCTCTACCCTAGCTGACCACCCAGGTCACCGGATCTGTCTGTGCGCAATTACTTTTTGTGGCTAACCCTGAAGTCTAATGTACATCGCAACAACTGTCGAGCTTCAACTGTTTTTCTGCCGTTCAGCATTGTCGCTTCATGTTGCAATGCATAAAGTCGCTTATGTGGAAATAGGCCTTAAAAGAAGTTTTATCAGCCTCATTTAGGTAGGGTCGTATGGGGGAATCATGGGTCAAAAAATAAGAACAGCTTAATATTTTCTAAAATATGAAAGATGAAATGATTTAATTTGCCATGAAGTAAACTTAAATAATTTAGAAATTATTCAAATAATCATTTTACCTGAGATTGAATTACTATTTATTTCATTTAAATTTGAGTGACCAGCAATTATCCCGGATTTTGGCAATTATGCGTGACGTATGGGGTAAATAAGGGTCTCCCCTTTTTTTTATAGTAATGCATATCAAAAGTAAATAAATATTCTAAATTATCCTTATTTAGCACGCTAACAAATTTTTATTTATATAATGTGTTGTATTTAAGAAATAAATTAATTCAAATAATAAGATTATTTTTACGAGCTTGTTACAATTTGTTTTTGCTCCAGGCGCTAAATTCCGGGCAGAATTTCTTGTAACATTTGCAAACAATGTTTATCCTGTTGCTATCAGCAACAAAGGGGTTATTTCCATTTAAATTAGCTGTCCTGTACAATACGCACTTGTTTTGAATTAGCTCCAAAACATCTTGTTTGGGACAGTGAAAATTTCCCGCACCTTCTTTCAGAAATTTCATTACCACTTTTTTCTTGTCCAAAATTTTAGTTATTTTCCAGTTGTAGAATGGGCGATTATCATAATTAAGGTGACCACAGATTTTTGAAGAAAGAATTGGAAACAAATCAGTGCTGTGTCCCCCAATTCTGAAACAAAAATTGGGGACATTTTAAAAATTCAATGCTCTTCTCAAAATAGCTTCTATTTATTCAACTAGAGCATTATTAACATTCATAAAATACAAGAAACATTATTGATTTTTCTCTTTAAATTGGGAAGAAATAATTGTTTCCCTACTAGCAATTTTGCTCGGGCTACCACCGGCCACGCAGCCAGCCGATGACGGCCCGAGCAAAATTGCTAGTAGGGTTTTATTTAAAATTTTGTTCCCAATTCTTGTTTTACATTTTGGGGACAAACTGAAAAAGGTTCTTAAAATGGGGACTATTTCCGAAAATTGAGGACGTTTGCTCCATAGATATAGGAATCTCTAGATTGAGCATAACGAGAGAAAACTTGTTGCCTCCAAATGGTAGCCATGATAGTGGCTTGCGCATTCTCAGAATGGCAAAAACTTAAATTATAATGGTATTTTCAATCATTTTAGAACGATCTGTATTTTAAAAAGTACTCGTATCGAAATATTTTCCCTCGAACTTATTTATTTTTCTGAAGTATTGCCACGAATGTTCTATTTTACATCGACGGCAGCCATGATAGCGGCAGAAATGGGGTGCGTTTTTTTGGCAACAAAAAGCACACGATTAGGAACATTGGATGAGCAATCTAGGTATTCCTAAATCTATGGTTTGGTCACCTTAATCATAATACAAACCAAAATATTTCTGCTCTTCACGTACAGTATGAATTCCTTGTAGCAAATTCTTAGAATCTTCTAAGGAGGAATTTTTTTGCAACTTTTTATTGTAGCTTCTTCAATCTTATTTTCATAGATTCTTATTTGACAGTTCTTTATCACAAAACAGTTCCGAATTAGCTCGTTTTGCATTTGGGGGGAGCGTCTATATCTTCTTGGGTGATTTTACTTTTTTGCAAGCAAGGTTTCTCATGATGTTCACATTTTTATGCGTGTGTTTTGGAGTTTTATTTTTATTTTATTTCGTTCTCTCTTGCAGTTACAGCGCCCGAGAAAGTTTGATTTGTTATAACTGAATAGTTTCTATTAATTTTTCTTCTTATTTAGGAATTCAGTACTCGAGATGTGCTCCTTAATTGCTGACTTTGTATTTTTTCAAAGCTGGAATTGATTTGCGAGCCAGAATCGATTGCTTGGGAACGAGTAAGAATATAACGGTTATAGTAAATATTAATATTATTTATACAAGACTAAATTTAAAAAAAATACACCTAAAATATCAAAAATTTTCCCTGACCAACAATTACCCCAGTCATCCAGAATTACCCCAGTAAACTGTGGGATAAATCAGCATACTTTAAAAATTAATTTTAATTTTCATACTTTAAAACTTTACTTCATACATTAAAAATTAATTTTTTAATAACAATGAAGAAAAAGTACATGTACGTATGAAAAGCTTAAACCGTCTGCAAATAAAAAAACAGCTCCAACAAAATTGTTTTTTCATAAATGTTTCACTGACATCAATCTTTAAAAAAAAAAAAATCGCGATTTTCAGAGACAATCTTTTTTTGAAGATATTTTTATAGTAGTGTAAAAAGTCTTTCTTTTCTCTTATTTGCTTCATAGTTACGTTCTTTGGAACTTGGTATAAGTAAATAGAATGCATGAGGATGACTAGGCCTAATTTAGCTGTTTTGTAAAAAAATAAATTAATTAATTAATTAATTAAGGCAATAAAGTTAGTGACCATTATTTTTCCTGGAAAAAGAGTGACCCGCAATTCCCCCATATGAGCCAGCTTCTTGATGATCTCTTTTGAGCTTTAAGTTAATCAGGTTAAAATTAGAAATCCGTGTTAGAAGTAGCCAAAATCAGCATCTTGTTGCACGTAAATCAGAGTTTCGGAGACGCGGTGCCAAATTTATCGATATATTGTTAATAGCAGACAAACTTGGTAACAATTCAGCGGAAATATGAATATAATCTCCGGAAAGTAGTATTGACTATTGATACGGTTTTGTGAAAGCTTGTTAAAGAACTATGAACATTATCTCCATCTTTTTCGATGGAGTTTCATACTCAATTTATTGGCCTGAATTGAATTACTAGTATCTTGAAACTTCCAAAGACCGTAATTATTAGACCATATCACTTTGCGTACTCCTGCAAAAGAATCGTCATTATGCACTCTTCCCAATAGAGAATGAATTCAGGGGCGGGAATTTCATTGTGAATATGAGAAAAGTCTTTTGATGTGTTAAATACGTCTTTTTCTTTTCTTCCGCTGAAAATTTACAGTTCGCACATTCTCTTGGGGCGAGAGGGGAATATTTCGTCCCTAGAGCGGAGAGCATTACTTTGCAAGCCTCAATAACATGTATTAATTTTATTTTGTTTGACACAAATTAAAATCTTTAAACTGTATGCTTAACGGGGACAGCCTATAGAGCGTAATGTATTAGAATTATTTTAAGTGCTCCTGCAATGAACTGCTAATGCTTTATATATACTATTTTTAGTGGGGTTCATGGTACAATACAGATGGTACAGTACAATGGGGTTACATGGTAACAACAAAAATATGCATAAATTTCGTAGTAATCAAGATATGTATACAATTTGAGCACGAACATACAGACAAACAAACCAAAATCAATCATTTTTCAGTTTTGAATGTTTGTTAGAGAAAAAAAAACTGGTGAATATATTCATGAAACCTGCCTACGATTTTTTTTCTTTTTTTTTTTTTTTTGAGTGACTGACGATACTAACGACGATTCGCTTTATATCTATTATAACCAAGTTTGCTCTATAATATGGCTAAGCAAGTTTTATTTATTACTAAAATTTTGCTTTTAAAAATATCTGTAACCGATAATGTTTTTATTTCATACTTTTTCCTGTTCTACGTATAACACACACCCTTTGTGCTACTTCTCAGTCCAATTATTATTATTATTATTATTTTGTATTGTCCTTTATATTTCTTTTTTTATTCCTAAATAAACTTCAATATATTTCTCCTGAAACAAAGTTTTTGTATTAGTGTTAATGTTTATGGAATGGATTATACTTATGTATAAAATTGTTCAAAAATCTAAGTAATATATCACTAGACAGCTCTTCCATATAAATTGATGAAAACTTATAACACGCATAAATACTGTATAATAACATGCATAGATTGTACTAATCAACAAAATGATCATTTCGGCTGGTACATAAGTTCCGGCCTTCCTCAGCTGTTTTAAAACCAACCATCTACGAGAGCAAAAATCGCTCCCTCCCTCTAAACCATCTAACCGTCAGTGCTACTGCTGGACCAGACCTTTTGCACCGTCCGAACTGATCATTTTTTTGATAATCACAATTTGTGTGTGTTATTACATAAAAGTATTTATTAATTTTACAATCTAACACCAGTTTTTGCTGAGTGTCTTGTTATTTTAGATATTCCCTATTTTTTCCCATTACTCTTCATAGCTTCGAGTGTGTAGTGGCGCCATCTGTAGTCGAATTTCAAACTTAATAGATATTCCATAGTCTCGTGTTTACTTACAACTGCTTACACGGATTCGGCAAGATTGTTTATCAAATGGATAATGCTTCAAATTCATCGGGCAGGATAAAACCAACTGCAGCCTAAAGGAAAAAATAAAATATTAATATACATACAAATATAAAGCTTACATTCAAAGTAGAATTCAAGTATGAGCAGAAAATTTCATAAAGCCATCTTGCTTTGATTAGTTTCATTTAGTAATTAAAATGTTTCCATTTCATTCTTTAAACTAAATTAAAATGTTAATTGGGAACTGTTTTAGCAGTGACGAAAACAAGAAGATTATGAGAGTTTGTCGTTTATATTTTTATTAAATATATATATATATATTTTAATATGTACATTCTTATTTTTATTATTAATTATTATTATTTCACTCCGAAAATATATCTTGATACTTAGTTCTTACTAAGCTCTAGATACGCTTTCCAGTGTTCATCTAATTGACAATGCACTTTTGAATTTTAATAAGTAAGCTAAAAAACCTGCGTTTAAAGGGTAAAATTAATTAAGAACTTTGTAAAATAACACACATAGATAAAAATGTTAATGTGCGACCGTTTCGGATAGTGCCAAAATGTCCATCCTTCTTCGCGCTGCAAAAAGCTCTACCTTCCACACATTTAGGAAAGACTTTGAAGCCTCTGCGGCTGAGGAAGGGTGGACTTTCGTACCACCCTAAACGATCGCAGTGTAACATTTTCTTTTTATTTCCGTTATTTTACTACGTTAATTTTCGCTTTAGAGTTTGTTTCGATAGAAATAGACATTATGTTGTTTCGTCATCGAGACAGTATTATTATTCAGTTAATTTTTTCATAAGGGAAGTGCTTTTATAATTTTTTTCAAAGTGACAATTTTATGTTAGCCAAAAGTTCGAATGCGATTTTTGGGAAGGGAATGTGAACTATATTGCAAAATGCAGTAAGAACTATCTAAGTTTGAAATTCAATTTGAACAATCTTTTCACTTCTTTGTTTTAATTTTTTTTTTTTTTTTTTTTTTTTTTTAGAATTAGGTGGCAAGTCGCAAGTTAGAAGTATTTCGAGAAGCAATTATTTTTGGGGTTGATTTTCTTTTCCGAAAAAATTTTAAAACGTCAAATCGTCTTTAAAAAAATTTTTTTTTTCAGTTTTATATTAACCCATTTGTGCCTGGATATTTTTGCGACTTTCTTCGATTTTTACTGATAACAGCAATAATAGATAAATGTCTGATGTCAACTTCTTGAACAAGGGATGATTTCTTTTAAAATCATTATGCATAAAAATCGAAATATAACATCCTACTGGGTCATGTTAAAATATTTTGTAGAGTTGAGGCTCAATACTCATGAATAAAGGCTAGGAAAAATAAATAACGTTTTCGACTAATAGCGAAAATGCCGTCCCAAAAAAGGGACGCTAGGCATAAATGGGTTAAAAATCAAATGAACGAAGAAAACTTATCAACTTTCAATAAATGTTCAAATTATAATGTTTTTACTTCTTCTTCGTTTTTTTTCTATTTTACTGTGGCTGTCTTGTCCAAGAGATAATTTTTCTTGATATGCTTCAAAATATGGAGCTAAATTAGCTAAGGATGAAATAAATGTTTTTAACGATCTCGATTTAAAAAAAAAAAAAAAAAAAATTAATGTTACGCACAGTCTTTTTCAAAGAGAACATTCTTCAAAATCTTAGCTATTATAGATTGATTTTGCTGTTCTTTTCATGTGTAGATTAAAACTCTCAAGACGTTCTTTAAACATTAGCTACCCTTTATCCATTTGATAAAACTTTTACATCCCTCTGTAAAAAAAAAAAAAAAAAAAAAAAACCTCGGCTGTATGAACCTCGTCAGGGAAAGAACCCCCCCCCCCTGAACACCACTAATTTTTTCGTTTCATTATTGCCATATTAAAACGATATTCATTGACTATGCCATTTTATCTCTCCTCTTTCGTGTATTTCGCCTGGTAACCCTATGTTGAAATTTTTAGGATTGTAACCTATTTATAGAAAAATACTGGTGATGCCTATTCTACAGCTTACGAAATAGTGTAACAATAGATTAAAGCTGTTGTGAACTAATAGTATTTAAATATATCTAAAATTATATCGCATACTTTTATGTCGCATTTTTGGGATACATTTTTGGGACAATTTTCAAAAAAGGGGGTGAGAGATAAAATGACATAGTCATTAAAACTAATATACACATCACTTTCAAAGCATTTGGGGTATCGTTCGAGATGTGTGCCATTCGAATGATTTCCACGATCGATTACTGCTATTTGAATAGAATCAATGATCGATTAAACGAATGCCATTCGAATGATTTCCACGATCGATTACTGCTATTTGAATAGAATCAATGATCGATTAAACGAATGCTGAATATTCACGATTTTTGCTATTCGAATAGTAGTCGAGGTTTCATTATTCGAATATTCGAATGGTAATCGCGATTTCACTATTCGAATAGCATTCGAGATTTCGAATTTTGTGTGCGATTCGAATGCCCTGTGCTGAGTGTTCGAATGAATTATTCAAAATCGATTACCTCGAATGCATTTCAGGGGCGTAGCCAAGGTGGGGGTTAGGGGGGTCATAACCCCCCCATGAGGAATTTTTTCGCATACAAAATGTATATTCTTAACTGCATTGTCACACACACGTATACATATTTATGAGTTGTAGTAGTCGTAACCCCCCCCCATGAAAAATTTCTGGTTACGCCCCTGATGCATTTAATAATCGATTAATTCGAAAAGTTTCATTCATTCATGGCTATCACTAGGTATAGTATATGCCAGTAACAGGTATAAATTTTGAAGCGATTTTTGCATATTTACGACTGCTAGAGCACACACAGATAGGAGAGCTGAAATTCTAAACACTTGAACTTTGTTGGGAGATCTTGAAAAAATTTTACCGCACGTGGTTCGGTCAACAAATATAACTGAATTTAATGTTAAAGTGCTAAAAAAACTCGAGATAGGGCCATGCTTTCCGTTCGGTAAGCGTGAAATCGAGTAAAAATAGAAAACAGATGTCCTATCCAAATTGAAGATTGTACTACTTCAGACATTTCGAAAAGGGGCAGGGTTGCGCCATTATAAAAAGAATATGCTTACTTGGACTAAAACTAATAATGTACGTTAGAATTAGTTTCCAGTATGTCGCGTTTATCATCATCATTATCATAATTATTATTATTATTATTTTTGCCTTCCAACTTCTGATGAATAACACAAGAAGTAGTTTCCTACAAATTCACATATTCTAACTAAATGAAGATCAGTTATTGGCACTTGCGCTTATATAAACCCGAAAATTCACAGAACGTGTTTAACATATCTGTGTCAAAATTTAAACGATAGTTTATTTAGAACTACTCAGTTCTCTATTTTAAATTCAATAACCACAGACGGCTAATTTTCTTCTAATTTGTTTTGGAAGTTTTCACGTGATCCCCTAACAGCGCTTCCGATGAACAGACAGTCGATGTTTCCCCCCCCCCCCCAAGTAGTTTCACTCATTTTCTGCATTCTATAATTTTCGTTCACCACTGAACTATTTCATGCAGGCAAATATCACAGAATAAATCGTATGGTCGTGTAAATACTGAACTCGACCCAAGCACTATCGTATCAAATTCTGCTTCAATCTTGCCTCATTTAAGAAATTTATAAGGTGCCACGGCGAATGTTGCGGCTTTAACCTCTTTCAAAAACCAGGAGATTATCGATTCGTCGGAATCTTTTTTGTATGCATGTTCAGCAATAATTTTTTTATCACGTAAGCCGATTTCAATAATTCACTTTTTATTCGAAAAGGCTCTGTATATCGAGTCCCATATTAATTTGGTCAGGGTATATGTTCAGTCCCATATTAATTTGGTCAAGTTCTGATGATATTTTTTTTTCAGAAAATATGGAAAAGCCGTGTTTTTAAACTATTGCCTAAAAGGTTCTCAGTAAAAATTTGAAGTTATAAACCAAAAGTTGCCGAGGTTGACCACTTTTGGCCATAAATTTCCAAGTTTGGCAGAAAAAAATAAATTTCCGAAACCGAATCCAGCTTTCCAATATCTTCTATATTTGGCGAGGAGTTCCCAAACCTTACTATTCACTATGGAGGTGATATTACCATTACAAAATCGAAAAAAGAAATGTTCTTAAAGCATTGCCTAATAGGTTGCGACAGTAGCGACGTTCATAACAATACGTTGAGAGTTGCCAAACTCGTGCACTTTTGGCGATTTGTTGAAAACTTTGGCACCAAAACATAAGTTCCCAAAAATGAATCGAGTTTTTTCAATATCTTCGACATTTGGCAGGGAATTGCCAAACCCTACTATTTTACACTGTGCATAATTTTTTGTGAAGTAATTTCAAATCCGCTTCCTTACTAAAAACAATAATAATAATAATACTTGTTTACAGGACTTTTCAAGCAGCAACTCACCTGAGAGCGTAGTAGACGTTTCCGTCCGGGTCGATCTGCACGTAGATGTTGTCCCGCGTGCTGACGACCAGCTTGCTGTCTTTCTCGTTGATGAAGAACAAGGTAGGCGTCCAGATGAGGTCACGCAGACTCTTCAGGCCGACCACCTTTGAGCCCATCGAAGCGTTGTACATGAGTCGCTCGTCGTGCCACCAGTGGCGGATGGTGGCCAAGATCTCGAACGTCTGCGTTCAAAAAAAAAAAAAAAAAAAAAAAAAAAAAAAAAAAAAACAGAGAAATAGTTTCAGACAAAGCAGAAGACCAGCTGCAAATGCTTGAAGCAAAGTTTCTCAAACATTCTTTGAGTATACAGTTCGATATTTCGTCTGAACTACCACTGCGTTTTGATGGTGGACAGGATCTCAAACGTTCGCGCCCTAAAGATTAGAGAAAGGGTTTTCAGACGAAGTGGAGGAACAACTGCAAATGCTTGAAGCAAAGTTTCTCAAACATTCTTTGAGTATACAATTCGATACTTCGTCTGAACTACCACTGCGTTTTGATGGTGGACAGGATCTCAAACGTTCGTACCCCAAAGATTAGAGAAAGGGTTTTCAGACGAAGTGGAGGAACAACTGCAAATGCTTGAAGCAAAATTTCTAAAGCATTCTTTGAGTAGACAATTCGATATTTCGTCTGAAATACCATTGCGTTTTGATGGTGGACAGGATTTCGGGCGTTTACGCCCCGAAAATTAGAGAAAAGGGCTTCAGACGAAGTGGAGGAACAACTGCAAATGCTGGAAGCAAAGTTTCTCAAACATTCCTTGAGGATACAATTCGATATTTCGTCTGAACTACCACTGCGTTTTGATGGTGGCCAGGATCTCGAGCGTTTGCGCCCCAAAAAATTAGAGAAAAGGGTTTCAGACGAAGAGGAGGAACAACTGCAAATGCTGGAAGCAAAGTTTCTCAAACATTCTTTGAGTATACAATTCGATATTTCGTCTGAACTACCACTGCGTTTTGATGGTGGACAGGATCTCGAGCGTTTGCGTCCAAAAAAAACCAGAGAAATAGTTTCAGACAAAGCAGAAGACCAGCTGCAAATGCTTGAAGCGAAGTTTCTCAAGCATTCTTTAAGCAGACAATTATGTTTTGTCTGAACTACCACTGTGTTTTGATGGTGGACAGGGTCTCAAACGTTCGCGCCCCAAAGATTAGAGAAAGGGTTTTCAGACGAAGTGGAGGAACAACTGCAAATGCTTGAAGCAAAGTTTCTCAAACATTCTTTAACCCTTTGGAAAGCCTTCCCAGGCCTTGGAAAAGGTGCCGGCACAACCAGCCGGCAAAAGTGTGCCGGCACAGCCAGCTGTCGTCAAAAAAGGGTCTCTAGATCTGTATCACGCGATGAACGTTTCGATCGTCCGCCATCTTGCTGGTAGTTAAATTGAGCGATGGCAACGGCCGCCCTTTTTTCAGCATTGGGCAATCTATGCAGCTGTTCTCACATTCTTCCATTTTTCAGCTGATGTCAGTGTTGGAAAAAATAATCGTGACCAATTTTTTACGGAAAATGACGTGCCAAAAAGTAAAGGTGGAGCTATGTCACCCGCAACTAATTTTATAGAAATCAAATCTATACTTCGTGACTGGCAACAGTCAAAAGGTCAGAGTTTGGTGTTCCCAGAGCGGGAGCACTACTCGTTAAAGGGTTAAGTGGACAATTCGATATTTCGTCTGAACTACCATTGCGTTTTGATGGTGGACAGGATCTCGAGCGTTTGCGCGAAAATTAGAGAAAAGGGTTTCAGACGAAGTGGAGGAACAACTGCAAATGCTTGAAGCAAAGTTTCTCAAACATTCGTTAAGAAGACAATTGGATATTTCATCTGAGCTACCATTGCGTTTTAACATTTTGTATGTTTTGTTATTCTGCATCAGATCTGAGCGGGGGGGGGGGTAGTGTACAACATGTATTTATTACAAAAAATGTGACATCAAAATACTATAAATAGTATTCTGCTGACAAAGCTAGCTTCTGAAAATACAAGCAATCATCTGGCGTTTTATTTTTTTAACGCAGAAAACGGGGTTTTTTAGTGCTAGAGGTTCATAATTATTCAAGGCTACTTGCTATTATTATGCCACTCAAGAATATAGATGCTCAGCTTTCAATGTAAAGTAAAAATTGCGAAATACGGGCAGTACGTGAATGGATGAAAATTAAAATACAGACCTGTAGATACATACTTTTAAAAAGAGGGCATATACCATAGAGGGCATATCGATCGTTTGGATCAATTCACTTATGAAATTATCGGTTTAACGGAAATAACGTTTATAGATCCAATGTAAGTGGTGTAGATATATTCCAACCACAGAGTCTGATTCGAATTGTTCTATGAAACAAGGCAGGCACGCGGCGAGTAAAAAATTTCGGGGCTGCCCAAAGTTGAAAAGTGCAGAATTTCTATGAAAATTCTTGATTTATTGACGTCCTTGTTAACAAAAATCCAAAATTTCGGAGGCGCTCGGGCGGTCTGAAACCCTCCTGACTAAGCCTCTGACACAAGGCTATAGATGAACTTGTAGTAATGACTGGAAGAGTGAACTATTCAGTAGCGAATATTGTTTTGAAATTAAGTTTTTATTACAAGAATTGTCCGTTATGTCAATTTAAATTCAAGTTCCACAACAGTTGAGAAATACTATTCATATCCAATATATTCAAAATATAGATGTAAAAATGACTTCAGCAAGTGAATATCGAACAAAGCCTTTTTTTATATTCGCATCGAAATCCATATAGTTTATGCAGTATTTTAAAATAATTTTACATGGAATAATATTGAAACAAAATATTACACGACAGAATGAAAACTGTGCAGTTACCATTTTCTTTGTATCGATATCACCCATGTACCCTATTTCCATCTGAACTTTCATCGCCACCGCTGTTCCTGAAATTAAAAATATAAAATTGGGCTTTCAGTGTAAGATATCAAAGAAAAAATACAGAGAGGCATTATTAAAATTCTACAGTTACTCAAAAAAGAATTTGAGTGTAAATCAATATTCCTGTTTCCTATGTGAAAAATTCTTTATTTTGTATAAATTTCGTAAACAATATTTTATTTTGAATAATTTACATTCTCTATTAATGTTTTTTTAACTAAAATAGTGAAAAGGACTTTTACTGGAACACTTTGTTTGGGTTACTAGCAGATACTTTCCGCCTTTAATAGAAATTATGATGGTGAAGTGTCCACTGTTGCTTTATACATGACAGTTCTTTGGCAGCGTATAGATTATACCTGAGTTTACTGGTGGGTTTTCACATTCTGGCTCAGTATCAGTTATTTGCATACACAATGCCTGAACTTTAATAAAAAATACTTCACATACTTATTAGGCAAGTTGGAGTGTATAGGCTGATTAATTTTAGTTTTCACCAACTATGCGAAAAATTCCAGAGCTGGGATCGCAGAGCTTTTTCGCATAGTTGGTGAAAACTAAAATTAATCAGCCTATACACTCCAACTTGCCTAATAACTTGAAAGGTTGATGGAATCACTTTCTAAAAAAAAAAAAAAAAAAATACTTCACATACTTTCTCTTTTTCAGGACAAGAAAAAAGATATTTTCAGATTGGTCATTAAGATAACATGCCGACACAAACCAAAATGTTAAAGGAAATTCAAATACTAAAACATGCATTTCTTTCAGTTTTTAGTGTATATGTGTGTGTGTGTCATAAATTTTCACATTCAAAGAAATTTTGCATTGTAAAAACCAAAATATTTTTTTCAAAAAGGTTCGTGACTCTTTATTTAGTTGCAGGAATCCATGGTCTATAAAATAAAACCTTTCAACGTAAACCTACCAATAGCAGAAAAATGCTTCAGTTCCTTTCTATTTTGTTCACGATAAAGCATTACTGCATACGAAATTACACATTTAGCAATACAGTGTGGTCATAAAAAAAATTTCCAATATATGGACCTATCGTTGCCGATCGTGTTCAACGGATAGTGATGAAATTTCAGCGAGAGTTATTCAGAGGTATGGGCTCGACTTTCTGTGAACGGCAACAAAGTGGCGCTCACGGTTACAGTTATAAGTACACAAACTCGAAATTTTCGAATGACAACACCTACTTTATACCTTCGCAAAATTCTCAACGCGTGCAAAAACCCAAACGAGCTTTGGAATGGTGCGTGTATATCAAAAAATGGACGCGTTATGCGCGCAAGAAAACAATTCTGTGAACGTCCAATACAAACACGATCGGGGTACATGGGGAGGAATTCGCATATGACAGAGGCAAAGCACCCATCACAGAGCGACGCTCGCCAGATATTCAACGTAAGAAATCGACAAAATACAATAAGAGAGTGTTGGTTCTTAAGACAGGAACGGTCACATACGAACGCAATGGCAGCAAAAGTTGAGCTGTGCTTTGTGCGTGCATAATGGTTTTTACGCTGAATATCTGGCGAACGTAGTTCTGTGATTGCTATCTTGCCTCTCTCATATGCAAATTCCGTGTGCTCCGATAGTGTTTCTATTGGCCGTTCACGGAGTTGTTTTCGCGCACACCTAACGCGTCCATTTTTTGTGACATACGTACCGTCCCAACGCTCTTTAGGGTTTTTGCATGCAACCCAAATCGAGCATTTTGCAACAGTAGCACCTAAAACGTAGGTGTTGTCATTCGAAAATTTCCAGTTTCCGTTCCTATAACCGTAACTGTAAACGCCATTTTATTGCCTTTTACAGAATATCGAGCCCACACCTTTGATAGTTTTCTCTGAAACTTCATCTTGAGCGGTTGAACAAACCGGGTGCTAGTGATCCGTAACTGGCAAAGATTTTTATGGCGACCCTATATAACAGTTGTAACAGATTTCATACGAGTTCTGAATATGCTAAAATTCCGAACTTTTGAAAAACTATTCTAAAATGTCCTACTATTTGAGATGCTCGAAAGAACTTCTTTCCGTATTTTATAAAAAAAATCAGGACCCTTTTTTAAATACGAGACCATTTTAAGACAATTTTTCAAATGTTCGGAATTTTAGCAAATCCAGGACTTGTACAAACCCTGTGTAAAATAAAATGAACGTTCCTGTAAAAAGAGCGCAAGTGAGTTTTTTTTAAGAAAGTCAAGTCAAAGAATCTTTTCACTTTTAAAATATTCCTGGCAATATCCTTGCGTGTATATTTTAGCAGAATAATTTTCACTGCAAACTAAAGAACATTATAGCAATAAAGATTAAAAACATCAATGTCCTTGAAGTGTTTAAGCACATGACACAAGTTCTTGTTTTTCAGAGACTCAAGAGATTCGTGCCATAAACTGATGCATACTTCAGGCATGGTAGTACGTCTCATGCAAGGCAACTAGAACAACACGCACTTTATGAGATTTCAAAAGTAATCAAAACATTTCTGAATTCCATGGCTAGTTGCTACGTTATTCTGTGCAACACACCTTGCACTATTTAGTCATATTATTGTTGGTGATTTTTATCGAATAACCTGCAGGTGTTGCAGTTCTTGTAAGATTAAAATTAAATAAGGTGCAGGATTTTCGTGTGAAAAAGCATTAACGCGTGAGAAAGGAGTCGGGAAATTGATTCTATAGTTAAAGATATATAACGGGGATATGCCAACTGTTTCAACGCTATCTACCTATCTATCTATCTATCTATTTATCTTTCTCCTATCTATCTATCTATCTACCTATCTAGCTACCTAACTATCTACCTATCTATCTATCTATCTACCAATCTATCGATCTATCTATCTGTCTACCTATCTATCGATCTATCTACCTATCTATATATCTATTTATTTATTTACTTAATTGTTTATTTACTTATTTATTTATTTATATTATTATAAAGAGCTCCACCAGTGGCGTAGAACTAGGAGACGGAAGGTGCCTGGTTCGAAACCAGGTCGCGTCCGCCGACTTAACCGTTCGGAGTTTTTCCGTGATTTTCTCCTAAACTATGCGTAAATACGGGTTAGGACCCTTTATGAAGACCCTCACGGAGGGCACCTTCTCCCTATGGCCTAGAGCCCTCGTGTAGCTGATTGGCCGTAATCGCACAATACATACAACTATTGGCTGTGATTTTTAATCTAAAAATTAAAAATCAGCCTTTTTCTGAAAGAAATTAACATTCAGAAAAATCTATATGCAGTTGTTAAAACAATTAAAGTGCTAAAGTATGTTATTCGTCTCATAATGCATGAAGCAGCGCATTCCTAAAAAAAATATTACATAATTCAAAGAAGGGAATTCTATATTAACACTGAAATCAAACATATTCACACAAAAAAAAATTTCGATCTTAAAATGGATAAAATGGAATGAATGCGCAAATCTTCCCATTTTATCAGCTTTTCTTATTCAATACCTCCACATTTAGTAGTTATATCCTATTTTATATTTGTATTTCAAATAGTTACAGCACATAAAACTTGATTTATTCTAAAGCTTTTATGTGAACTCCTGAAGAACTATAAATTATACACACTCCATTTCTCACATTCTGTTGTATGAGTGAGTAATATTTATTTTATCCATTTTGTTTAAAATTGAATAATGTAATAAAATGTATTCGAATCATTACATTTATAGACTATATAACAATTATTTCTTGTACTTGGGGAGAAAACGTCTACACATTATTTATTATAATAGATATGTTGATTTTTTTAAAGTCCACTCACATTCCTGGGCTCCGTTCTCGCACTCAACCTTCCGTCTTTTGGGTGAGTTCACAGATTGAGTACCATGGTTGTTTTGGAAACAAACATTGGAGTCCCGCTGCAGGCTAACAATATAGTCAGTGCATTTCCCGCTCTAGAAAGCATTAGTTGGAGTAGCAAGGCCGTATGGATTATTGGGCTGTTTTTTTTTCTTTTTTATGAACAGTTTTTAAACGTAATAAACATATGCAAACATACACGTACCAAATCGTAAATTTCTATTTCGCGTCAGTAACATATTTATATTTTGAGACAATTCAACCATATACAATGAGGTTACAATACGTTAGAAATTAACAAGCAGAAGTCATGAACACTTTTCAACTAAAGTTAAACCAAATTTTTATAAAACACACGCTTAAATCTATTGAGTAAAATAATAATCAAACGGAGTATATTTTTACTAAATTTTTGACTTCAAACAGCCATTCTTCCGATTGAGTAAAATTTGCTCCATTTATCGACAAAAATCAATGGAGCGAAAAATTCTCAATTTTTGAGCATTATACAACAGCTCCATTTAGGCTAAATAATAATCAAAAATGAGGAGTGTCTGTCCGTTTTTGAT
Source organism: Cheiracanthium punctorium (assembly GCA_038373885.1). NCBI lineage: Eukaryota > Metazoa > Arthropoda > Arachnida > Araneae > Cheiracanthiidae > Cheiracanthium > Cheiracanthium punctorium. The sequence goes on from JAWZYV010016291.1 coordinate 691,604, forward strand.
TAATACTAGCGGCTACCCGCGACTTCGTCCGCGTCGGCTTTAGAATTAGGTCCCGAGAGAAACGAAGCATGTGTGAATAATAAATATGTTTGCGACTAAAGAAACTGCATTTAAATATTATTTGCTTTTTACTTATTTTAAATGAAGTACTAACTGCTTGCCCGTTCTCCGCACGGTGGGAAACGAATATTTTCCTCACACATATAATTCGAATTAAACCCAGTAATACGGAATCTCAAAACGTGAAAAGAATACTTGAATCGTGACTAAAAGTTGACGTCATGAGTGCAAATCTGAGATGATTGCAACCTGATGACACAAAAACTTCGTCAGTGTCACTGGCGATCAAAAAAGAAGATCTTTACGGTATGCAAATGAAACTTCTCTCTTTCGAAAAATGCCTGATTTCTACATCATATAATTTTGTTTTTTAAGCTTAATTATAGCATTTAATATATACCAGATGAATAAATTACATGATGTTGACAACTATTTTATTTTATCTTGCATTTCCTAAAGCGTGGACAATGCATTAGCGCAGTTATTTTGCAGATGACTTTATTGAATTTCACCTAAATTAACAAAACCTACATGAAATAATAGATGCACCACGTACGTTATAAGCCAAAATTGCACACAGTTTTCGTGAAAATCGTCACATTTCAAATGAAAACATTTGTGACGTAACTTCTGCGATAAAGTTTATCACCCTTACTAAACTCTTAATGCAGTATCACACTTGTTACATAAAACTGACGTTGAGTCTCACTGTCAACTCGCTCTAAATAAATAACTAATTTCATGTTTTATTTTTAACAATTTACAGTAGACCCCTTCATAACACGGGTCTACAACACGAATTCGTAGAACACGGCGAAAAAATTGTGATCGTTTTCGTGTAACACGTTAAAAGAGACTCGTACAGCACGGTAAAATGAGACATATGTTCTGATATTATGACGCTTTAGCTCCTGTAATTAACATAACTTTTGAATGGCAATACCAAACATCATTGTATTTCTACGGGGTGCAAATAAGTTTTGCCGCGATTATCTCGCGCAATCCGCACTCCAGGTGGAGTATAGCGCAGGACCCGTACAACACGGATTCCTATAACACGGAACGTATCTACCGTGTTATAGGGAATCTACTGTAGTTGCATAGTGTCAAATTCAAAAGAAAATTCTAGGTTGCCGAATTTAGTAATATTTCATCTCACCTTGGTGGCAAATATCCGAACTGTATCAAAAGTAAACTTTACAAAATTTTTAATTCTGTATAACCCTCGAAAAAACTTCGGTGTTTACCATCTACGACGGTTTTTCATGACGTGACAACTTATGCTTGCGTGTAGTGGCGTTGCCAAGGAGGGGATAGGGGGTCACAACCCCCATGAGGAGTTTTTTGTCATACAAAATGTATATTCTTCACTCCCTTATCACACACGCGTATACATACATATATGTGAGCTGCAGTAGTCGTAACACCCCCCATGAAAAATTTCTGCCTACGTCACTGCTTGCGCATAATTGATGATTTTTCTTTTCAGGTATCAGTGATCAATATACTTCAGGATGAGAATCTCCATTGAAAAAAAAATTTCTAAAAAATCTGACCCCAGAAAACTCTGATTAACACAGTGGGGTTACCATGGGCCCAACCCAGAAAAAAATTTCGGGGGGGGGGGGTGTACAGAAATTAAATTTATAAATTCATAAAAGATGAAAAATGCCCAATTTTTCACACAAACGCTTCATTATTATTGTTTTGTTAACAAAATTTTAGATTTCGGGGGGGGGGACCCCTGGTCCCCCCCGGGTACGGCCTGGGGGTTACACAAATACGCGCCGGACATACGCTCTTGTTTATGTCCGGAGGAGCATGTACATTAGTGCTTGTGTATTGCTCCGGATAATATGCCAGCAAGACAGCAAAAATTGACATAAAAATGGCACCCACACGCGAAGGAAATAAAATTAAAGGTATATAGAATTACATGAAAACTTCGATTATTTTTAAAGTGCATGCCTCTTACAGTTCTATTTGTTTCACATTTGATGCGTTTTCACTTTTACGAGTCTTAAAAGCTGTAGAAATGAGTGGTTTCACTTAATTGTTAAATTTAATAACTTAAGTGGCAACAATGGATTCCGTTGCTACGGAAACTATAAAAATGGAACATGAAATGAGTTATTTATGTTTACTTTGCTAGAACTGCCGTATTGGTGTCAATAACGCCACCAGTCGATGCCAAATAGCTCAAATCACAAATTAAACTTGACACTAAAGGCAATTCGCAATACCCTGTTTGGCGGAATTTAAAAAAAAAAAAAATCTATGCATACGCTAGTGACATCGGCTCATCTCAATTGTGGAATGGAATTAATAACATGTACAGAGTTGCACTACTTTTCAATATTTTTCGCCAACTTTGCTAAGAAATGTACTAAAGTAGGAATCAACATACATTTCAATTCGTAAACAAAAAATATATTAGACAGTATTAATTACGCCTTTCTCACAGCTTTTAGTAAAAGAAACTTCCGTAGCGCTAACAAATAAGAATCAATTATTTATTACACAGTACTTCGATCGCCAAATGCCAACATACACCATTTTGCGAGATTTTTTGTTTTCAGGGAATCATTCGAAGCATTGATTTAACAGCAATCAATATGAGGAAATAGTTATCTATCATTTATATGGTCGATCGCCAAAATTTAATGCAGGCATATTATTGATAAGTAGCAGTTATTTAAATTATTGTTAACTATAACGGGTTTTAATCACCGTTAACTACCCTGTACAAAATGAGAGAATTTCAATTTTCTGAAATTTGGCGGAATTCCTCTAACTTAAATCAGTTTACTTAATTTGGTGAAACTTCTATAGATCGTTTAAAATCGCCTTAATAACTGCATTATTTCTGTATGAAAAATCGAAGTATAGCGCCGTAAAATTTATACTTGTTATTAAAAATGCTATTTCGTTACGCTCTCAGTAATTTGCGCCAAGCCCAAAACTGTACAAATCGGTAGAACCTATTACTTTCTCAAAATCGCCAAATGAGCCATTTTTTTTCGGCCAAACTAAAAAATATGCATATTAGTCTCGGAAATCTCTCAATCCCTTATTCTTTTACACATAAAAAACATTGAATTCCAGCTCTGATTTAACATGAACGCAATATTTTAATTAAAAAATAACTTTGTAAATAGTCTAAATAGAAAAAAAGCATTATTCTTTTATTTTTACTGCAGGAGTCTAAATAATTTAATAAAACAGCCAAACATGGCAACCTCGATGCTTATTTCTCACTTTTTTGACTACAGGGGTTACAATCACGGAATTGCGGAGAGCAAAAATTAGCGTTTTTGATGGGGTTTTTTATTAATATCTCCTAAACTAATTCGAATTTCAAAATTTAAATTAGCGGAGGTTCTTTCTCGAAATTTTCTGAATTCGTGTATACCTCGTTCGAAACTCAACTCCCCGCCGTTTAGGAGGAGATGATGTTATATATACACACACACACAGACAGACGCGCACAGATTTTAATAGTATAGATAACTGTACTCAATTATGATTATTATTCAAGCTATAGAATGAACGTTTTTACAAAATCAGCCCTTTTTTAATTAATATATCTGTACTCAATTAAGATTATTTTAAGCTATAAAAAAGGTGTTTTATTAAAATTTGCTGTTTTTGATTAATATATTGAATTATTCGTTTTCTTCATTTTTTATTATCAGAGCTGTAATCTATGATTATAAGCCCGAGAAAATAAATTTTAGATCAAGGCAAATACATTACATATATCTTAATACACTATAAAAAAGTATTTTTTTAATAAATAGAATATAATTTCACTATAGTCTCTAGTTATAAAACGAATTCACAGTACAGTCAGAATACAGGAATGCAATCATGGTTAAACCAGCTGTAAGATTTAATTAAAGCAGCAACCAAATTTATTTACATGAAAAAGGTAAAATACTACTTACTCACTTTGAGTGAAGATATCATAACTTCATTTGTTTTACAACAGCTTTTTATAATCCAATCGTAAGAAACTATGTCATAAAGCGAAATCTTTACTTAAAGCATCTCCTCCATATCTAGGCTGAATTTATTTCACAATTCTGAATATGAAAAAGATGCATTTGGTATTCGGATATAAAACCAAATTATCACAAGCGAATACACACACAACTAAGCATCCCGCGTTTGTGACTGTGAACCGTTATCCGTTGAAGAGCGTTGGTCACGTGATAGTAATAGGATATGGGTCGTGGGGTAGAAGAGACAGAATACTCAAATAGACAAAAATATTGTGAAAATTGAGCTAAGTAGAATCTAGCGAATCGGGAGCATTGGGCGAATGGAGGAGATAACAAATTATTTTCTTTAATGAGAACTTTTATTAAGCGTAAAAGGATTTAAATCAGCCGATAAGAAATTGAATAAATAAAGGAGTGTTAGTTTTAATCAATAGATTTAAGCGTGCACACATCACTAAAAAGTATATGTGTTCTATTAAAAAGTTTTAATTACATTTACTTGTCTTTCACTCCAGATTTTTCAGTATTTTACAATGTGTTGAAAAAGACATAAACTTCGTAATACTTACCTTTAGATATCTGTGGCCTCTCTAGAGGATCATAACTTCTGTTTACAAGTAGCTGCTTGAAATTTGTCTCCGATAAATGGACGCCATTGCTGCAAGAGAGAAAAAGAAAGTTCGCAAAATTAATAAATGTGTGGGACTCCCATTCTAAGAAAAACATTGATGAGCTATCTTCGATGACATCGCAGTCAATATCCTTCAGCTCAAGAATTCCTATTAATAGGATTTAAAATGAAGGGTATTATCAATATTGGCGCGTGAAATTTGCTGTGCAGAATAAGTTTTATTCGAATTATTGAATAAAAATCGTTGCATGCGTACAACTTTTAAGTCATGCTTTATTTTATGGAATTTCTATTTAGGAAGTCGAATTATCTTGGTAAAATTTCTAAGACTTAAATTAATTGTTTCAGTGATATTTAAAAAATTAATTCTATCTAAAGGAAATGAGCTTTTTTTTTCTTTATTTCATTCGTTATTTTGAAATATTTTTTAAAGTTATAATTGAGTAAATTAAAATGCCGCCGATGCTTTTTTTCTGGAGGAATGCAAAGGTTGGCGCATCCTTACATGCATATATTTTTTTTTCCTTTCTAGTAAAAGAAATGGAAATGTTATGGTGTTATATAAGCTTATGCAGTGTAATATAGTGTATCGGGTGTAGAAATTTCCATCCTTTGATACTTATTTATGCATTTTTATTTTTCGCTTTGAACTATAACACTGGTCAACACGATTTTTGGGTCTGACTTCTACATGATAAATTTTAGTTTCTCCTACGCCAAAACTAAGGAAAATAATTTTTTTTATGAAAGTTTGCTTTTGTAGAAATTGAAGAAATTTTTCAATTTTTTGGCAAAAATCACTGATTTATATATATATATATATATATATATATATATATATATATATATATATATATATATATATTTTATAATTCCACTCTGAATTATAATCAGAAAAGTTTTTGCTGAATATAAAAGTCTTTTTTTATTCAAGATTTGTGATAAACAATAACATATAAATGTAAAATAATAAGAAATGAATGTCTAAAAGTGAATTTTTTTCGTATTTCTTTTATGTTCGTATGAGCAAATAATAATACAAACGAATAATAATATTATAAATAATACTACAAATAATACTACAAGCAATACTACAGAGTTACAAATGATAATACAGTTTACTTTCGGGTTAATCAAAGTGCTGCCATCTTTCGTTAATGAAATAAATTAAAATATACTTATCGACGTAAATGGCACAAAAGCAAACTTTAAGAACTAAAAATGAAAATTTAAGTGTTTTTCTATGTCTAGAATCATAATTTAAGCATGAGAACAGAACCCTCCCCCCCCAAAAAAAAAAAAAAAATTTTTTTTTGTTGACCGGTGTAATCTTTCACTATCTTTCATTAAGCTGAAAGTAACCCATATCCATTTTCCCCCAATAAATCACATATATATATATATATATTTATTTATTTATTTATAATGCAGCTAGCACACAATACATTTTCCTTGGTCAAAAACACATAACAAAATACACAAAATACACTCTTATTTTTTACGTATTTATTTATTTATTTTCACAAAATAAACTGTAAAAATATTAAAATGCAAAGTTATTTCTTAGAAATAAATATATTTTTGTATTTCTTAACTCCTGATTAAGGGAAAATAATGGGGGCCATATTTAACAGAGTCATAATTTTTATGCGAAGAAAATTTATAAATTAAGAAACAAGAAAAGGTCATGAGAAGCATCACAAAGGAAATGATTGCAATCGTTTCATGCCCTACGGTTGATTAAAACAAATATCTTCAGTGCTTGAGACTGAAAGTTAATGTCTACAAACACTTATATCTCATAAAAATTCAAATGACACTACAAACAACAAAGCTCTTGATTCCGACAGATGATATAAAAATATCACATGGTATCCGTCGATAGGGAAAAGAGGAGGTTTTCATTTCACTGCATTGTAACTCTTTATGCAGGAAAAGGAGTTTTGCAGGCTAGGAAAGTTCAGGAGAAACTTTCTAACTCGTATATCAGATGACGAAAATATCACTTGGTATCCGCCTATAGAGAATGAGAAGGTTTCCATTTCACTGCATTGCAACTCTTTATGCTGGAAAACGAGTTTTACAGGCACGGAAAGTTCAGACTCATTTAATAGATTACAAAAATTTCTCTTGGTATCAGTCTATAGAGAAAGTGAAGGTTTCCATTTCACTGCATTGTAATTCTTTATGCAGGAAAATGAGTTTTACAGGCAAGGAAAGTTCAGTATGCATTTTCATAGGAAAAGGCATAGGAATTGAACATAACCGGCATTATTTTTATTTTATTTTATTTTTTCTAGGGTTTTGTACCCCTTCCTAATCATGATGTGAATCTTTGTCCACTGAATGAATCTTTCCACTCGTATGAATGTTTGCTTTTTTCGATTTTACACATAATTTTTTTCCGCTGAACCTAAGATACCCCTCTTTTTTTAAGTACTGGAAAAGCACTTTATGGAACACAAAATTAAAGAAATGAATAAATTAAAAACACTTCCACAACTTCTGGGTTGCGAATCTCGAAATTTTCATAAGAACATCTCGGGCGATATTTCAAAAATTAACAGCAGACTCCTTTAATTACAAAATACTGATATAAATTTCAACACTAGTCAACTACCAAGCGGCTGACTCAATTCAGATTTTCTATCAAACTAAACTATCTTCTATACTCGCACATGTCTTTCAGCGTCTACGTGAGAGATTCTTCTGCTGATTCCAGAAAGCGTTTTTTTTTTTGTATTTTCTCTCTTTCATCAAAACTATCTAATTCAAAATTCAGTTATAGACTACATTGCGTGGTGCGTTCATAATGACATCAAATCTTTATTCACAATACAAATAAAATTAGTACACGCGAACACAGGTCAAGACTTCGTATGGATTAAGATAAAAAAAGTTTTTTTTGTTGTTGTTGTTGTTTTTTTTTTTTTATTGTTATCAAGTTCGCGAATTTCAAGGTGCGAACGAAAAATATCATAGCCGAAATTCAAGCACATTTCTAAAATAACTGCTTATATCTGCCTATGCGCAGTCGAAAGGTAGAATTGTATAAGAGTAGCAAACAGCTGCCGTCTTTTGAGGAAATTTAAAAAAAAAATACAGTCAGGCTTGTCTATCTCGAACCTGTATAACTCGAAAAACTCTATATCTCGAAATTTTAAAATTCCGAACATTTACAATCAAAATTCAATTATTTTCATTTTTATCTCGAAAAAATTTCTTTCTAAACCTCTATATCCCAAATTTTAGTTGGTGTAAATTACAAAAATCGATGCTTACAGAGCAACTTTCTTTAACAAAGATTGCATTCCGATGCGTTTAAAGAGACAGCGAAAGAAACATAGAAGGCCGTATAACTCTAAACTTTCTTAAGTCTCAGGTAAATTTTGCTATAAGGGATTCACAGCCCTTGGTAACCTCAGAAAGCTAGCTGCAGCAAAGGAAGTTAGACAAAGAAAGTCACTGAAAGACTATTTTTATTGTTAAAGGTGCATATTTATATTTTTAAAAGGGCTATGGATGTTTGTAAAATATATCTGAAACCATACCGCTGTATTTTTCGACAGCAAATGCAAATAAATCCTTTCTAACTGAGAGCCTTTAAAACCTCTATAACTCGAAACCGCTTTATCTCGAATTTTTTTCCTTTCCCATGAGATTCGAGATAGATAGGTTTGACTGTATTTCCAAACCAACTTGCAGTGCAGATTCACAACTATGAATTGAAACATGTTCTTTACTTGCGAGAAACTGAAAATTCACTATGCATGGTTATAAAAATTAGAGAAAAGCTTTCTTAAATCTAAAACTCCCTTATATTTCAGCTATTATAACTCATAAATTCATAGACATATAGGAAAGCAACAATGAAATTCTTAGTGAAAGAACAACTTTTTGGTCACGCAACATAAAATAACTACTACTAATGTTTTTGAGAAATCCATACACCATTTCAGAACAATATAAATGTTTACTTCAGTGCAGCATTTTTAACTTTTAAAACAGGTACTTTGAAATTTCCATAATGGCCTAATACTCGTAAACTACAGTAACAATGTCAGTATAGTAAGTTTTACAACCCTCATTTTTTATAAACAGTCAATAATTTACTTTTTCGAAGAAAATAACATTCTTCAGTATCTACTTTTGGAAAAGTTGCCAATGGAAATGTTAAAAATATTGATCACAAAACACTTTCCAGAACAAATTTAGTATTTTAACTACTGCTTAAAGAAACTTTTTCGCTTCTTTGTTGTAAAAAGCCACAACGGCAAAGGTTTCCTTTCTGTTGTTTTAAAATTTTAAACGCAATATTGCTTAGAGAATTTTTTTTTCATAATTATTATTTCAGTTAGTAAATATTCAAACAGATTATTAGCTCATTTTGTCATACGAAATCCAGGCAAATTTGAATATTCAAAAGATATGAAAATCTTTTTCTTTTCTTTTCTTTTCTTCTCTCTCTCTCTCTCTCTCTCTTTTTGTAATAATTCAAAAATATTCCAAAAGTAAAGTTTTAGCACATATTCGAAAGAGAAATTATAGAAGTTATTTAAGCTTTGTTTGTTTGCTTTTTAATTTTCCTTTCAGTGTTCGCTATTTATTACTATGTACTGTGAGTAATTTCAATTCAAAATATTTTAAGGTGTAAATGAATTACATATGAACATGCATTTATATTTATGTTAATGTTCCAAAATTATAAAAATGTTAGTCTAAATTTTTTTCTTTTCTTTTTTTCATTTTGCTGTAATTTTTTTACTTACAAAATTAAGTATTTTTCTCATAATATGAAGCTCATATTATATCAAAGAACATGTAATAAAAAGTATTTTTATCTAGCTTAGACAAACATATATTTTCAATAACTATAAAAAATTTCCAAGCATGTATCACTTCATAAATGCTTTAACTTGCAAAAATGCTTTAAATTATATAGTCTATTATATCAGAAAAAATTGAAGTCAATAAACCAATTCCTATAAAAATTACGAAATTTAAATTTTCATACGGTCCCTCGGTCTCATCAGTTATATTTAGAAAAAAAATTATACAATATCATGCACACTAAAAAAAAAAAAAAAATTCGTCCTTCTATGACCAAAATTCATCGATTTATGAAACAGCAAACATTGTGACTTAAGTCACTTTTCCGCGTTTAAAAATGTCCTATTACGATAAATCGTTAATGGACCATAATATAGGTTTTAATTTCATTTTCTGGTATAATGCGGAAAAATAAGCAAAACTAATTTTAGACTACTGATCTTCAAGCAGACAGTGCCTTATTATCGTATGTGCTATTCGGGACTTTGCCCAAGGCCTCCGGCTCGAGAGGGCAACCGAATTTCACATGTTGTTCTGAAATATTCTTTTTTATATCAAAATTTTATTAAAACTAAAACAAATTTCATTGATCGGGTCCCCCCCAAATCCATCAATGCAAGGGCCCTCGGTCGGTCATAATCGGGCCCTGCAAGCAGAGGGTTATAGTCAAGCTCTATTAAAAGGTCAGACTTACTAAATCGTATGTGTGTAGTATGCAGATGCGCAACATCAGAGTGTGCTACGCAAAATACTGGAAGAGTTTTCTACACAGGTGTATATTTAGATTGCAGTCGAAGAAAGTTATTTAACGCCAGTTCATTTAAAAAACTGTTCATGTTAAAAAACTGTTCATTTAAAAAACTTTAAAATTCTATTTTCAGCATAAACTATATTTTATTGGAATAACAATAACAATAACAATACTAAATTGGTTACTTTATTGGAAACGCATATTTCAACGTTAATCTATCTCCTTTATTGCAATCTATATTCATAAAATAGGTAATGAAATTGCTAGTAAATATTACAAAGCTCAAAACCATGTACAGCTGCGGGGAAAAAAAAAAGGCCCACTTGCTCTTTATTTCGCCGTCGTTCGTCATACTGGAAAGTTATATATACCATTCGTTTGCAAATAACGCATAATTTGCTATTAATTTAATTTGCATAAGGGGCCGTCTTCATATTTAAGTCTGCATCAACTTCGTTTTTCTCAATGGCAACACTGTATTTTGACTTCATTAAACGAAAGAAAACCTTCAAATTACCCTGAATATAAATTTTCACAAATTTTCTATGATAATTTCCGGAGATATTGCGAATTATTTTTTGCGCGTTTTTAAGGGACTTTCTGCAAATTGAAAAACGCTATTTGTAGGTTCCGAACTTTTCGCCTTTCATTCATTTCGCTCAAGAGAGTTAAAAGAAATAAACATTATTTTGAAGGAAAATATTTTTCCCTCTCTCTTAAAGTGTTTTGTAGTAAGAATATCAAGGGTAGAAATTAGAATCTTTAGTCAGTGGTCCAAATGACCCGTGAGTTCATAAGTTCCTTGGTTCGTACACATTATTTAAAGGAAAAATTATAAACGACTGCTAACGATTTTGAAAACCTTTCTAATTTTGAAATTGTTATTGAGTATTTCCCTTTATGGTTCTCTTAGACAGATGAAATCTTGGCAGGTGTGAGAGGCTGCTCGCTGCTCTTCTGACTACAAGCATGAATGTTACTACGGTCAAATTTGAAGAATGGTTTCATGATTGAAAATTTATTTGTTTTAATTCCATGTAAAAAACGCAATTACTTTTTTGCCGACCCAATATTATCACTGTGTTTGTTATTTCACTTTCTTCATTTAATATTATCGTCTGCGATGTGCAATATTCTTATAAGACTTTTGGCGGTATTTTAATTTATAGTCAGAGATGAAAATTTAGACAGAAAACGTGATTTTGAATGTTTTTTTGAATGTTTGATAAAGTATGGGGAGGTCCCAAGACCTAATGTTCCCAATGTTAAAAAAGTTCAAAATCATGCCTGGAATCTTGAGGATGTTAGTTTTTCAGAAATAGGACGTTGTATTAAAAACCATACATCTACTGCACCTAATTCTATACCTGGAAAATATTTTATTTGGGGTAATATGGTAGCGGACGCAAGAATAGACGCTTTATAGAATCACCATCAAACTGTAAAAACCTCTAATTTATTCGCTTCAAAATTTGATATTTTTTAATACCGCTATGTTTTACTGTGTTTTTGCACAAAAGAATCTAATTTACTTTTATTTTAAGCAATTTTCAAAAACTTTTCACTTAATAAATTTATATATGGTCCCTTAACTCATGAAAATAACATATTTTATTTAATATAAATTAAACTACCGAACGTAAAAATTTGAAATTTTGTACAGCCATGTAATATTACTTTCTGCATCTATTTCCATCAAAATTTGGCTATGTTTCTACTCATAATTTTTTTAAATATTAATTTAATAATTCATAATTCATATTAATATTTTATTAAAAATTATAATAATAATAAATTATGTTTGGGTCGTTTAGTTCTAATAGTACGAATAAAAATCAGCTTCTTATTATCAACATTATATGAGGTATGATTTAAAGTATGAAAAAATATTTTAACATATGGGGAGGGGGATTTGGGGTGCTCATAACTCACCCATTTTCAGCTCAAATTTATTGAAAATGGGTATACGGGGTTAAAATGAGCTAAATTTTTGAAATATGTAGTGAAATCCAGGGGTTGCTATTGGGAAAAAAAAGTTGGTGTGAATTTTAATATGTAGATGGCCCCTTATGCAATTTTTATGCATAGCAAATTAAAGTGCACGTCAATCGAAAACGATTGGTATCTGTAACTTTGCTGTATGACGATCGACGGCCGAAAAAAGTACAAGTGGGACTTTTTTTTTCCGCAGCTGTACATTAAATTTTCTCAAATAAATTTTGTATACAACCCCTATTTCACAGCTCGAAAAGTTTTCTAAGTTGCTGTGAGTCGGTGAATTTTAGTTTTAGAAGGAGTAATTTTTTTTTTTTTTTTTTGTGCATGAAATTTCAACCTGAGGACAGTATAAAAACCTGAAGACAACCTGGGGACAAACCTGAGGATAGTATAAAAATTTAAATTTCATAATTTTTATAGTTTTGCTTCTTTTACGCATTAGGCCAGAAAATGAAATTTAGAAAATTGTAAGAAATGAAAAAAACAGATAATTTAAGATTTCAGTATTTATAGGGTCCCCTAACGGTTTACCATAGCGTGACATTTTTAAAGGTGGAATAGTGGCTTAATTCACAATGTTTGCTGTTTTATAAATCGATGAATTTTGGTCATAGAAGGACGAATTTTTTTTTTTATTATTGTGCATGATATTGTATAAAGAAAAATTTTCTAAATATAACTGATGGAACCGGGGGACCGTATGAAAATTTAAATTTCGTAATTTTTATAGGAATTGGTTTATTGGCTTCAATTTTTTTCGGATATAATAGACTATATAATTTAAAGCATTTTTGCAACTGGAACTATGTGTCTCTGACTAACGGTTTAGGAAATAGCCGGGAACCGTTAGCACCGGACACCCTGTATATATATATATATACATAATACATAGAAAATTAAATAGAAAACACCCCCCAAGCCAGTCATGTAACTATATATATACATATATACTACGTTTACTCGAGTAACATTCCTACCCTGGTTTTGAAGCAGGAAAAAATCGTCAAATATTTTCCCCGCATAAGAGTCGCAGTACTTGGCCTTCATAATAGAAAATAGATAAATATCAGCTGCTCTCTTCCCAGATCTAGCACTCATAATGGATTGATTACTCTGTGCTGTCACTCTTATTGACTTTCTTACTGGTCACTCACAAGCGAACGTATGCGCCTGCTCTAAACTTACTGAGTTGCACATATCTATTACAGAAAATAATCTGTGCCAATATTTTATTTTACGTTCATCCCTGGATTTAATATATAGTTGGATATCACAAAGCTGGATTTTTCAATAACAAGCTATATAATCTCGAAAAGTTTTAACAGTTCCAGTTATCTCTTTGGAAGGGCATTTTATAGAATGAGGGGCGCCCATAAACATTACAACAGTGGTACCCATATCTTCAGTGAGAGTGATTTATTACGAATTGTATACACTGTCTACCAATAAGTATTTGGACACTTGTGATAGAAAAGAAAAACTAACTTTATTCAAAATCAATAGTTGGTAAAGCCTCCACGAGAGGCACCCTCCGGGGGGTGCCGCGTGAGGGACCCGGGGGGAGGGACCGCGTGAACCCTCCAGGGCATACTTTCCACAAGTCTTTGTATTACAGCTAGTGGTATTGTCTTCCACTCGGATTGGAGTACACATAGAAGTTCCTTCACCGATTTTGGACGGGTAGTGCACCCCTTAATTCGGCGATCCAACTCGACCCAGTGGTTCTCGATAGGGTTCAGGTCTGGGCTCTGGGCAGGCCGGTCGATTCGATGAACTCCGTTGGCACCGTACCAAGCCTTGGTTAACCTCGAAACATGACAACTGGCATTGTCGTCCTGAAAGTAACAGGGGTCCAACCCGTAAAACTGCCACAACGTAGGAAGCACATTGTCATCCAAAATAGTGCAGTAGGCATCGGCGTTGAGCTTACCATGAATGGGGACCAAGGGTCCCAGTCCATACCAGGAGAAACACCCCCAGACCATAATTCCATCTACGCCGAACTTGACTGTTGGCACTATGCAGTCTAGCAGGAGACGTTCTCCAGGCAGACGCCAGACCCAGACATCCGAACGGTAAAGGGTGAACCTTGATTCGTCGCTCCAAAGAACCCGTTTCCACTGATCTACGGTCCAATTTCGATATGCTTTGCACCACATTAACCGAGCAGCGCGGTTGGACTTTGTGATCAAAGGCTTATGGGCAGCAGCACGACCATGAAAACCAAGCAGATGTGCTTCCTTACGGATTGCATTCATTGAAACAATACTCCCGGATGCCTGTTGAAACTCCTCGCAGATGAGGGCCATCGGTTGGGTGCGGTTCTTCCGAATTTCTCTGGACAGCACTCGTCGGTCTCCCAGTTTCGTTGGTCTGCCCACTCGGGGCGCATTCCGACAATCACCGCTCACCTTTCACTTCTTAATCACATAGGCCACTTACGATTTTGGGTACTTCAGATCGCTAGATATGTCCCTTAAGGATCGGCCACATTTGTGATACCCGATAATTATACCTTTCTCGAAATCAGAGAGCTCCGAACTGCGCGGCATCTTTCATGTGACTAATGCCGATGCTGTTTCCTACACGATATATAGCGGCGGAGGTCGTGTCATACCTCAGGACCGCAGATATCGTCATTTGCATAGGTGTCCAAATACTTATTGGTAGACAGTGTATAAACTGTTATCGGTTATATCATCAGTTTTAAAGACAACATTTTATCAAATTTTGTGAAAAAGTTTCCCAAAACTCGCAAATTTTTATTTGCGGCATTTGTTTGTTTGTGTGTTATGGCAAGCCTGCACGAAGGAACCTGCCGAGGGATGGAGTGCTGCCTTGGGTGGGGGAAATTTTTAAGAGGTCCTAACGCGTATTCACGTCACACCTGTAAAAAAAAACACCCAAAACTCCTGATCGTTCATTTGACGGCCGCGCAATACGCCCGAACCCGGGAACTTCACACTTCAGCGATTTACCATGTTTAGTGTCTTATCCACTCGGCCTTGTTGGGCCGTATGGTGTAGAATTCAGTGGGAGACATTTTATATTCTTGAAAAATAATTTATTCTATTCTATCGTATAGTGGAAGCAAGCAATAACCTGGAACTCCATGCCGATAGAGAGTTGTACTACATTTTATTGACATTATCAATAATTAAAAATTATATACGGTTAGTGCGGTGGCTGGCAAAATAGTGACATGAAACGCCACCTTACAGGGCAGAGACCAAAGCGTGAAGTGTGTGTGGAAAAGGTCTGAGAACCGAAAGCCAACCTGGCGATGGAGCTGAGCGCTAAAAGGAACTGTCGCCAAATAAATCGCCATATTGTAAAAATGAAAAGAAAGTTGCGCTTTAGATGTGTATGCAAAAATTTAAATGTGACACGCCACAGGGGGGATCCATAGATATAAAATGTAACCTATGCAAAATTATTAAAGCCCAGTGGGAACGAAGAAAATAAAATGAATTCTCAGACGAAAGGCACCAACGAACTGTAATGCAAATGCTAAAACCAAAGTAATTTAAGAAAAAGTTAAATAGAATTATGTATAGATGGGAGATTTAAAAATGGCAAAGAGTATTAAATTTAGAATAGGTGAAGGGAAAACAGTAGTAATTATAAATGTGTGAATGAACTGTGAGAAAATTAATTATAAATATATGATTAACTGCATCCTTTTTTGTATAATCTACACTTCGTATTTTTGTATAATCTGCTCTTCGTATCTCCTCTTCGTCGCCAGATTTTTCAACAATGTAAGGTTCATATGGTCAATAAGGGCTACTACTGTTGCCGACTGGTAGCCATTTACCAGGAGGCGTGTGTTTGTGGTCCGGTGTTCTAGCCTGGACTTCGCCCCATTGTTGTCATTGATGCGGAGGAGAGTGGAACGTGGGGGAGAAGGGAAACTAGGGGCAAGGTGGCGCCGGCCCTCTCGATATCGGTAGGCCAATAGAGTGCTGTCCCGTTGGCATATTCCCTTCTGGTGCATCCTTGAAGCAATGCGGTGGAGAACACTAGACACTTGACCACAGTGGAATTTTTTTTTTTTCTATAATTCTGGAATATTTTTTTAACTATATTTTTACTTCCCTCTACCAAGTAAAAGGAAGTACAGTGATCCCAAAATTTTCGGTATTCAGATTTTAATGAAAGAATTCGATTTTTACTATCTCTAAATTTACTTTGAAGAATTTTGCATGACTCAACGTTCACATGAATGTCTTTTTTATGCCTGTACAATCCATCTGGACTAGTTTTTTCCTAGTCTTGACGTCTGTTCGTCCGTATGTATATAACTCGCATATATCAAAAATTATTAGCCGTAGAGCGATGACATTTTATACTAGGATTTTAACTCTGCACTGTCCACCTCCCTTCCTGTTACAATCCACTGGACAGTTTATTTACAGAATCTCATAAAAATTTTCATTAACCCTTTGAGGCGCAACCCTTTCCCAATGCTGTAAAAAGGGCAGCCGTTGCCATTGCTCGACTTAACTACTAGCAAGATGGCGGACGATCGAAACGTTCATCGCGTGCCACAGATCTAGAGACACTTTTTTGCACAGCCAGCTGTCGTTTTTCTGGCACAAATTTGGCACAAAAGAAGTCGATTGTGTTTCAAAGTTTTTTACAACTGACGTACTGACAACTTGGTATGATTTACTATTTCTGTTCAATTTGGATTAGAGAACCTAATTTGTACTTCTTAGTTCAATTTTTTAAGATTAAACAATAAATAAATTATATTTTAAAAAACTAGAGAAACAAGCTTTTAAAGTAAAATGAAGGAAAATAAAAAAAATATGTTCTGTAAACACAATGCACAGATTTTGTCCAACAACAGCACGCTGTCATGCAATTTGGTAAAATTTAAAATTTTCGATTTAAGTTTAAAATAAGAATAAAGTGACTGACAAAAACTAACTTTAATGTTAGATAAAGCGTGGAATTACATTTTCATAATGAGACATTACAGGGAACTCGAAATAAATTTTTAAAAATTAAATCAAGACAATTTTTATCAAGCACCCCACGCTTTTTCTAACATGAAGTTTGTTTGTTTTTTGTCAGTCACGTTAATCTAATTTTAAACTTAATTCAAAATGTTAAATTTTGCCAAAAAGTGTGATATCATACTGCTGCTGAAAAAAATCTGTACATTTTCAAATTATGTTTTACTTTTTAGGTCATGCTTTAGTTCACTGCTTTAAAAGCGGGATTTTTTTTTTTAGTTTTTTAAAACTATATATATTTTCTTACTTTTTTATCTATTTACACTTTAGAACATAGTGTGCTTTTGAATTTGTTTTTAAAATATATAACATAGTTGAGTAAAGTTTGTTTAAAATCTGTATATAATATTTTAAAAGCATATCGTATTTAGTATGTACAGTATGCATACATTATTATTGTATACATACATTAGAAAAACGTATCATTTCACAAATAATGCAGCATCCTAAGAAAACTTATATATATCTGAAATATTTTGAAAATTTTTATACAGAATTTTTTCAACAAACTTTGTTCGGAAGAAATTTAGTCTGTCTATCGTTTAATGCATCGATCAAAACTCAATATTATAGGAAATATTAAAAGGAGAATTTTCAAAATTAAATATTCTGAGAAAATCGCTTGGAGATGAACGTGAGCTCTGTTTAAGAAAGCTTGTGCAGAATTTATTAATGTACTGAACACTGGAGCACAGAAAGACGCACAAATTCCACAGTTCGCTTGTTCTTTTAAAAATTATACCATAAATATTTAAAAGTGTATAAAATTGATTCCACAGATCTTCGGCTCAGAACATACTTGTGGTTGTAAGAAGGAAGTAGCTTCGATTATCCAGCTTGAGTCATATCATCTGGGCGACATATTCGTGAGTGAAAATACTTTCATAACGTGTAGGAGCATCTAAGTGGATTGACAAAAAAGAATATTTTCGCACAATCTGGAATTTTGAATTCGTTAACTTTTTTTCTTTTTTTTTTTTCAGTTTTTCGCAAACTTGAACCGTTGAAGTCAACCTCCTCTCTTCAAAAATAAAGTTTTAAACCATGTAAACTAGCGTAAAATAAGGTGATTACAATTAAAGTTTAAGTTTCAAAACGCTACAAAAAAAGAACTACTGATCAGAATGACGTCAAATTGAAACGGAATATTATTGAAGAAAGGGGAAAAGTGTATGGCATAGGGAAAAAAAAATCTTTCCCTATTTTAGCAGCGCCATTTGTTGTTAAAATTTAGAACTGTAACAATCGTAAAATGACGTCAAAGTAACGTCATCCTTTTCAGTTAAAAATCCATCCAACTAACTCCATGGCGCGGGCTCGCGATTTTCATTTATCCAGTAGTTCGCCTACTGTTGGTGTTCGAAAGTTTTTTTTTTAGTGTAAAAGATGTTTGCAAGAAAATATTGTAAGATGATTTTATAATAGTTGTGAATAATAAATGATGTTTACAGCTATAGAACTACATTTTTTTTCTTATTCCAAACGCTTTCCTCCTTCTTTAATATTCCATTCAAACTTGAATGGGATATTATTGAAGACTGGGGTCATTCTGATCAGTGTTTCTTTTTTTTTTTCCAGCGTTAATCACTCCTTCCCACTTAGGTGTTTACAGTTATGCTATAAAAAAGGAACCACTGAGCAGATTGACGTCAAGTTTGAACGGAATATTATTTTGAAGAAGGAAAGCGTATGGCATAAGAAAAAAAAAAGTTCCGAATTTTAGCAGCGCCATCTGTTGTTAAAATTCCGAACTTCTTTTTTCTTGTGCCATATACTTTTCCTCTTCTTCAATAATATTTCGTTTAAACTTAACGACATTCTGATCAGTGGTTCTTTATTTAAAGCGTTTTGAAACTTTAACTATAATCCCTCTGTATGTGTAGGGGGAAAATATTTTTATTTTATGCAGGTAGATACAATAAAAATATAATAGATAATCTTTAAAATGTTTATTCATTAGTGCAAGCGCGAATCTTTCATTCATTCTCAAGAGCGGTAATCGACAAACATTTTTCATAAAGACAACCCGTCGACAAAACCAAAATAACTGTACCCCAGATAATATAGTATAATAAATGTCATTCTATGTAACATAAAAACACTCAAAACAAACTGGTGCTTAAACTATAAAATAATTATTAATTTTTAAATAACAATCATAAAAACTACCTATCAATCTGTACACGCGTTTCGTTCGACAAAAATTTCGATCTTCTTCAGCATATACGGCCATACACAGACCTGGACCCACAGACCATATCCTCTACGTATAGAATTTTGCGGCCTCTGAAGAAGTCGATATTTTTTTCTAACGAAACACGTGTGCAGTTTGATAAATGAGTGTTATTTTCAAAGTTTTAATCATTTCATCGTTGCATGTACTCAAAAATTAAATTATTGATTTTGTTTTGGCGTACACCCTTTCACGAGTATTACATTATGCACACTATATTTCAGAACATCGTTCTAGATAAAAGTGTGATAAAGGATATAAAATCTCCATGGGAGTGAAATTAAACTTTACGAGCATTTATTGAGAAAAAATGTTTTTTTTTTCCGTTCAGAATCAGTATATCTGCTAAAACATACTCTCGAAAGTAAGAAAAGTTTATTTTATTTTTTATGTGCAATTATTTAAACTAATTATTTTTAACACGAGTGTTATAGTGTATTTTGGGGGGAAATATTGTTTATTTTGGTACTACTTCACATGAAAAACTTTACATTTTTGATATCATAGACCACTTATCAAGTTTTTCCTTCAAACTCCTTAAAGTGAAAAGCTCTTAAAGTTCAATACATCTTTGTCAAGTTTCTGTTTTTGACAAAGATATTTCATTATACAATATATAATATTAAAGGCAAGACATTTCGAGTGTCTATTTTGAAAAGGTGCTAACAATGAAGATAAAAAACTTATTTTCAGTATTTCTCTCCTAAGCTTTAAAAGTATAATTCATTCAAGTATACCCTTATGCATAAAAATCTATCAAAAGGGGCGCCAGTAAATGGTTTTAGAATACACCAATACACCAATTTACCACCAATTTACACCAATATAAATACACCAATTTACTTTCATTGCGTAATAGTACAATTTTCAAATAGTAAAAGGGATGTTTTAATTTTCGCTTTTTCTCTCTTGCATCTAGGACAAATTTATCTCCTTTTTCTTTCATATGAAAATTTTTCTACTTTACATGTACCAATTCCAAGTAAAGTAGACTCTCTCTTAACCGGCCTCCGCTTTAGGCAGTATTTGATTTAAATTTTTGAAAAAGTTTTTAAAAATTAAAATATTTACGACAGTGACTGACACTGACCCCTGTCATATTATATACAGATGAAGCAAAAGCCCTGGGAAAAGGCCTTATCATATGTAGTACAACAAGCATCAGCTTTCTCCATCGATGTGATGCTTTAAAAGAAAAAAGAAACGGTGCAGTAAGTTGTGAAACTTCCAGTCTTCAGCAGAAAGAAAAAAAAAATGACTATGTTTTTTAAAATTTTCTTCGTAATTGTAAAACTTTTGCTATAAATTAAAATGTAATTTTTAATGTAGTTACATCAATTAATGATACAGGGTGTCCCAAAAAGGTGGTAACGGGCTTTAATTCTTTATATCTTAGAGATAAGTGAGCAGTTTATGTTCAAAATAAGTCGGAAATAAGACTCCGTTAAGAAAAATTCCTCTCGTTCATTTTCAAAAAGTTACACCTAGTAAAAATATTTTTTGTAGCATGTATTTTAACAAAAATTAACATTTTATTCTTTAAAAAAGCTTTTAAAAATACCATAAACTTTTTGAATTTAAATAAATGTACAAAATTCTTTGAGCAGTCAATTTGACTGTTGCTGGCGCTTCTAGGTAGAAAGAAAGTGTGGCGCTTCTAGTGTTAAAATTTGTGTACTGCTCCCGTACAAAACTTTCCCCCATTAGTAAAATGTGTCTCATACACTCATGAGGTGACATACAAAATTTTACAATTATACCTTAACACGTGTCAGAAATATGAAGATAAATATAACGCTGACTTGAAGCATTTTTCCATGTCTCTCGAAGGAAAACAATCATGTCGAATGATTGCATTTCAGGGGTCGTACAGAAATTACGGAAGAAAATCTTTTTTTCTCTACTCTAGCAATGAACGTTTACATTCAAAATCATGTATAGTTCCCGATCATCTTTCTTTAAAGATATCTCTGCGACGTTGTATGATGAAAGGCTCAAATTTGGTACATCACCTTACTAGTGTATGGGGGACATTTTTGAATGTTTTGTACGGGGGTCGTACAAATTTAAAAAGTGCAACATTTTGTAAAAGTACGAGAGGAATTTTTTCTTAACGGAGTCTTGTTTCCGACCTTATTTTGAACAATTTTTTTGATTTACACTGCCCACTTATCCGTAATAAAGAATTAAATCCCGTTACCACCTTTTTGGTACATCCTGTGTATAATTTTTTCATCCGCTTTAACCGTATTTTCGCATAAACGGCTCAACCCCGGTCGCATTTAGGCCGGTTAACCCTTTAACGCGCAGTGTTCCCGCTCTGGGGACACCAAACTCTGACGTTTTGACAGTTGCCAGTCACAAAGAATAGATTTGATTTCTATAAAAATAGTTGTGGGTGACATAGCTCCACTGAAATCCTTTACTTTTTAGCACGTCATTTTCCGTAGAAAAAATTGTCACGATTATTTTTAACAGCACTGACATCTGCTGAAAAATGGAAGAATGCAAGAACAGCTGGATAGATTTCACAATGCTGAAAAAAGGGCAGCCGTTGCCATCGCTCGCCTTAACTACCAGCAAGCTGGCGGATGATCTAAACATTCATCGCGTGCCACAGATCTAGAGACGCTTTTTTGACACAGCTGGCTGTGCCACACAGCCAGCCTTTTTCTGCATTGGGAAAGGGTTAAGAGGAAGTCTGCTCTATTTCAATCTAATTAGCGTATACATTTTGTATTCAGAAACTGATTCCCCCTCCGCCGATGCATGATTGAAATATTTCTCCTGAAATTTCCACACCTTTCCACGCTATTTTACATCGATCTCATTTCTAGCAAATATGTTGAGGCACCCATCCTTATCAGACTATTTTTAGGTTTGATGTGCCTCCTAAGGCATCTGCATTAAAATGAAGACGAAGCCATCGGGGTTTTATAGCAAATTAAGAGAACGTCTCTCTGAACGTTCCTCAAACATTGTCGGGTTCTTTACGATTGGACATATCCTTTGAAACTCCGGAGCGAAATTGGTGACTGGATGTCTGGCAGCTATAGCAACTGCGATTAGAGCCTTTTATGTTAGGCACTAAATAAAATTGAAACTGTATTCTCTGGGATATTTCTCTGGAGCTCTTCCTTAAATGACATGTATAAATCATTGGGATACACTTTTCGCTAATTCATTTGAATAAGGCTTTAGCAAGGGCGACCTTTCTTGTTGGAGACTGAATGATGTGAAAACTGCATGCATTGGTGAATTTCTAGGCTAACGATTGTTAATTTTAAGATAGTAATCGCGTCTTTAAAATAAATTGTAAATCAAAATTCGGAACTTTTTTTTAAAATTATATAATTTCCGTCTTAACCTTTTGTATCTGATGCCTTTCTAATATTCGTTTGAAAGGACAACTATAAGTTCGTCAAAACGTCAATGTTTTAAAGCGCTTTTCGAATTAAATATCACCATTTTGTTGCTGCTAGTTACATCTTGTGTGCATCGACTTCTGTGAAAATCTGAAATTTAATGGCAGTAGCATAATTATATGCAATAAATACAGTAGACCCCTTATAGCAATGTAGATACGTCACACAGGGGCGTAGCCAAGGGGGGGTTAGGGGGTCATAACCCCCCATGAAGAATTTTTCCTATACAAAATGTATATTCTTCACTGCATTGTCACACACACGTATACATATTTATGAGTTGTAGTAGTCGTAACCCCCGCCATGAAAAATTTATGGCTACGCCCCTGACGTCACACGTATATGAATCAATGTTGTACTAGTCACAAATACATGATCAGCATCAGCAGTGTTAGCAGGTAATACAGAAACATCTGTCTCATTCCTTCACCATGTTGTACAAGTCTTTTTTAACGTGTTAGAGAAAAAAGATTACAAAATTTCCGCCGTGTTATACAAATCCGCCTTATATAAACCATTTTATAGAGGGGTTTACTGTAAAATAATATCAGTGCTTCAAACATTCAAGGCTATTCTTGCTGAGTGCGTTACGAATCGCTAGTACAGCAATCTTCGTTGAAGGTGATTTCTAGCGTACGCTGATACTCTAGAACTGATGGCATAGTCACTTGCAGAAAAAAACAGGGGCTCAGGGGTACGTGCCCCTCTGAGAACGAACTAAATTCACACGACAGAAGATTGATTTATTTTGTAAATTTAAATGAATTCATGAGAAAAGGGGGCAGAAATATTTTGTGCCCCCTCCGAAATTTGTTTTCGGGATCCATCACTGAACATATTCGCCACTGGGGAGAAAGGGGGGCACGTGCCCTCTCAACTTGTTCTAAAAATATTTATATTTAAAGCATTTGCTTCTGAATGTAAGAAAAATTCCCTTAGCTACTTTCGATTTAGGTAAGTGCTCCTACCCAAAATTTTCAGTCACTAACTGGTGGTATGAAGTACACATGCAAAGCCATTCGCTCGACTTGTCAAGAGCACCAGCAAACCATTTTCTGTTCACATACGATTTCAGCTTGATTCTAATATTTTTGTGACGTCATAAGTTACATAATGCTTACACACGCTCTCTGAATACCCCTGCCGTACAATATGGTAATTCTCCTTTCGTAATCTACCATCTAACACTGAGCACGTTATCTGCCTTGAAAAAAAAATGTTGTGCGTCAGTCCGATCTCGATTGAATTTAAAATCCAATTGCCCTATTTTGTTTCTTGGAACTGGCAACGGTTCTCCATCTTCTAAACTGCTGCATTTTATATTTTTTATGATTACTTATGTGTATACATATATTTGACAGATTAAAGAACCCACCTCGTAACAACCAAATTGTTGCATTCTTCAAATGAAAAACTTCATCGAGATCACCAAAAGAATTGCTTCCATTGCATATGACTATGTAACTAGAAAAAAAACAGAATGTCCAAAAGGCAGAAATCTTTAAATAGAAGCTTGACAAAATTTCAGGAGGAGTAGCCCCCGGTCCTTTTACTGACGTCGTTCGTACCACAGCAGGTTTCCCACGACTTTCATATCAGTCGAAACAGATTTTGTATTTCTCTGAGGTTATTTAAGAAATATTCAAGTTTTAGTGAATATCGATCTTATATTATCTGTAAAAAGTTCCCAGAACGTGCATCTTTTGTGCAAAGAAAATTAAAAATTAGTGTCACTATTGAAATTAGAAAATTAAGTTTTCTTCCTTTTTTCATCAAATACTATTTTTTATATAATACACATATAAACGAAGTTGTACCCGAAACAAGTTGCACCGTGCTTGGCTCCTATGGATGTCATATGCTCACCTTGTCTATCAAGGAAGCTAGATGTCTAAATTCGGTTAATTTTCTCTTGTATTAAAATTTCAGAATTGGAGAAGATTGACTGACTGACTAAAAATGGGATCTTTACAGGAGCACCTTGTGAAGCGCCTATTTCCAGTATTAAGCCCAAAAACACGACAAGACTGTAGCTTGATAGATATTTGTCTATTTGAGACCCAGGAAAGGCTGCTAACGAGGCTAGTTGCTTTGCTTAAAAAGCCTAGAATAGGCAAAAGGAAAAAGAAATTTCTGTATTGACTTTATGCGTTACTTTATTCAATTTGTGCGTTATCAATGAACTTCTCTACTTTCTTCATAACGCTGGAAAAGAGCATACTGAAAGCTTTTTGTTTCATAAGTGTAGATGGAGCATAACATTAATTAGCACATGAACAAAAAGTAGCCTCAGTACTTCTTTCTACGGTAATAAAATAAACGCGTTAACTATAATCCTTAAAAACATTTAAATTTGATGTCTTCTAAAGATGAAAACAGTTCTCCCTTTGGATACAGGACCATCACAAGCCAACCATCCTGAACAGAAGTAGGAAAATTCAGAGTAGACTATACGGTATGTTAAAACTGTGAAAAAAATCAATTTTAAAACAAAAAAGAAATTAAATTAAATTAAAAAGAAACGGTAAATTTAACTGAAAATCCAATATGTAATAATAATAATGTAGTGTGTAGTAAGGGTAAAAAAAAATGCAAAAGTGATAGTGTGCTTGAACATGTGCGGTGTCGTAGTTGGACATGCAGTAAATAAAAGTACTTAACATTTCACCATAAAATGGTGCTCAATTAGGTGCAACTTTTCTATGGAGAAACGTTGAACCGTGATTTGGAGATTAAATTGATGAATGAAACTAAATCATGGTGAAACGTTTCTCCGTGGAAAGGATGCAGATAATTTAGCTCCATTGTATGGTAAAACGTTGAAGTGTATCTATTAAGGGTGCACATCACATTATTTTTTTTTAGAAAGGAAAGAAAATTAATCCTGCAATTTTTTTTATGGGGGAGAGTGGCCTAAAGCGGGTAGGTTAACGATAAATATCCAAAAATAGTCGTTTTGGGGCTTTTATCATCAAAATGATTGATTCATTTCTTAGGAGGGATCTTAAACTTCAAAACAAAAAGGAGCATTGCGTTATTTTATTTATAATAATTGTTTATTATGAAAAATTAAAAATGCTTAAAAAACCCACTTTGCCCTACAAGGGGACCTAAAGCGAGTAAGCCGTTCGCGCAAAGCGGGTAAGTACAATATACTTTACAAATCTGAGCCCATATTAATTTCCTTGAGGATTACTATTGAAACTTTAATTGAACTTATAATTATCATTAAAAATAATCTTCATAGAACAATTTTTAACTTATTTTATCAGCCTTATTAAAAGTGTCAATGATATCAATGATTATCAGATTAACTTATTTTGATTTGGTGCATTTGTTAATTAAATATAAAGTAATAAATGATTAAATTATTAGTTTAGTTAACTGTCAATATGAAAAAATAACCTTTCAAGTTATACTTATGTCATTAATACTCAAAAGATCATTTGGTATGTCTATTAATTAAATAAAAAAATAAAAAATGACTAAATCATCAGACTAGTTAACTGTCATTATAAAAAAATAAATTTTTAAGTTATAATTATCTCGTTAAAATTTAAAATCTCATTTGATATATTTGTCAATAAAATAAAAAAATAAAAAATGATTAAGTTATTAGACTATTATTTATTATTATAAAAAATAACTTTTTAAGCTATACTTAACTAATTTAAATTTTATACTTATTTTGAATCAGTCTCAACTTATATTTATTAACCATCTATAACAAAATGCAGAAAAATTAGAATTAAAATATATCTGGGCAAAGCGGGTATCTACACGGCAGATACCCGCTTTGCCCGAAAGCACATTTTTACTTGAAGAATAATAACCTCAAATAAAAAAATAAAATAACCCATAATCATCATGATATTTTATAGGTAGATAGCATCAAAATAATGTAGTAATATTAGCAATAAAAATAATAAGCTGGTTTTCGACTAGTCAAGAATTACATACCTTCAGTTTTTTTAACGAACTCCGCAATTATTTTATTTTGTGTCTGGTTACGCCATGTTGCTACGACGGTAGACCGTTGGGACAGGATGAAACTCGGGAGGGTTCAGGTACTCACGGCACATGTCGATATTAGCGCATGCGCACTATGCGGAAGCATACGAATGCCTACCCGCTTTGGGCGCCCTACCCGTTTTGGGCCACTCTCCCCTAATACTTTTTATAAAAGTTTCATAATTAAAAGCTCAATTTTTAAAATTCTAATAAAAATTTAGCATCGCTAAAATGTTGAAACATCATTTTCAATAACATCCATGCCATGCTTTCATAGAAAAAGTATCTTTCTTTAAAAAATTATAAAATGTTCAAAAAAAAATCAATCTCTCACATCCATTCAAAACCATTGAATCGCACCGCTCGGCTCTTAATAAAATGAAAAATAATATCCTGATAAAAATGAAAGCAATATTTACAAACCCCGTCCTCTCAGCTCAGAATCCACGGATAAATTTCTTTTTGGCGTGTTAAGCCAAATGTATGGAACGGTACTCTCACGCAAGAAACTTGTGTTCAGAGTTGTTTGCACTCAGCAAATCCTCTTACGTGAAACCAACAATGGAAGAAGTCCATTATATTACTTTAACGTGGGTAGAGACAGAAAGAAGGATTACTTCTTTCAGTGGGAGTTTGGTGACATCGTCATACTTTATTTGTTGCTTCGAGTGCAAAGCATTTACACGTAAACGGAGAAAATATTTTCGGTGTTTTCTAACTCTTTTTATTTTTCGTTTGTTTAATTTGTCATAATATAGTGGTAGCATACAATGCATATCTATTTTTTTTTCTGCAGTGACTTACTAAATCTCATAGTAATATCGGTTAGTTGTCTGTTAAAAGACCACTTCCTATCCACTACAGTTTTTCAGATTAAAACTCACAAAACTATGAAAAACTATTATAAAAATGAAAATGATGGAGTTAATATTTGCATTTAGTAAAATTTAATCCTCCGTTTCTTTAGTTAAATAAATTTTATGATTAACAATTGATTATTTGTTAATTGTAAGGTCACAAGTAACGATTAATTAAAGGTTAATTGTTAAAGTTTTGCGTTTAGCAGTTCGTGTATTATTAATTGTAAATTCAACAATTAGTTAGTCGTTACTTAGATTGATTCATCCAATTTTTTGATTGATTAATTAATTGTCAATCGTTTTTTCACCCAACACTGTTTGCAGGCATAGCGCAGTTGTCCTTCTTTTCTAAAATTATCTTTTAAGAATTATGTACTAAAATATACTAGTGCCTCGGCAGTTGTTAAAAATTTCTTTGGATGTTAAAATTTCTCCTATCAAACTATTTAAATACTAAAATAATTAAGTAACACTTTGTTGAAGGTGATAATTTAAGAACCAATAAGAATATTTCGATGTCTGGTATTTTGTATTTGAATTCGACGTTGTTTGTTATACGCATTTTTCTGGTACCTCTTTTGTGACTTCAAAATAAAATTCGATTTTTTTTTAAGTTCTCAAAGATACTTCAGAGATTCAAAGATTTGTATCAGTTTAAAATATCTCTTCTCCCGTGAATAAAGCAGGTTTTTGGGTATATAGTATATTATAAAACGAATGGTCATAAATTTATACTAATTATTTAACTCGGATTATTTTATGCCTCATAGTCCTTTGTCATAATATAACTTTTTCAAACTTCCTATATTTTTAAAATGGTTTAAAAAATGCATTCCAAGCTATCAAATGCCGTGTAAATCACGCATGGATTTTTCTTATTAAAAAGCTATTTGTTTTGCTTCTACGTGCAGAAAAATGAGAATAATTTCAAATATCTTAAAGAATCCAAATAAGCACACCTCATTTCATTCAGAAAATACACTTTATTGTTTCGTTTCTGAGTGGATTGCCATTTGTTGGTACATAGACTATGACACTACTTTATTTATTTTTATCTTTAGAAAATACTTAGCCTTAGTAATCCACTGAAAGTCTAGACACAAGGGAATTCAGATTTAATACAATGAATTACGCTTAAGTGAAGGCAATGCGGATTCATCAAGAAATTTACGCTTGGTATATAATGTAGCCTAGAAATTTACGTTTGGTATATGACGTAACCAAGAAATTTACGCTTGGTATAAAATATATTGAACAGAATGATTTTTATTGATTTATTTGAAGCAATTGTGGATCACAAAGCAATATTAGTTTATGAACAAAGCTCATTCGATGACTTTTTAATTAATTAATTATAATTAATTCATTATCTGCTTATAAAGAACTTTATTTCTTAAAGATATATCAAGGATTTTTTCAAAGTTCTGTTTCACATGATGTTTTTGTTCACTAATAAATGAAGCTAAAAGTGTACTTGACAAAAATAAAATTAAATAACGTTCTTTTTTCTTCACAAGGACTTTTCGAGGTGGTCCAGCGCGTGTTTGCATTACATCAGGAGAAAACCGATTAAAAATCCAGACCGTTCGATTTACAGCTGCGCGGTGGCTCCGTAGGCGGGACCTTCACACCTCAGCCGTCTACCATGTTCAGTGTCTTCGATCCTGGTGGGATCTAATAGTCTATTCAAAAACCATCAACATCATCAATAGCATGATATCCCAGGGTCTACCAGGCGTTTCCTTTGAAGATATCTGCAGGCATTTCTCTGGGTGAGATATTCTCCATATTTTAACCCCACCATAGCCGAGTGGTAAGACATTGAACATGTCAAATGGCTGAAATGTGAAGGCGCAAGGTTCTGGTCTACTGCAAGGCTGTCGACCTAACAGTCTGGAGTTTTGGGCGATTTTTTTTCAGATGTAACGTGAATACGCGTTAGAACCTCTAAAAAAATCCTCCACCCAAGGTACACACCCCTTACCCTAGTCAGATACCCATCGTGTGTAGGTTTGCCTTAACACAACACAACTTAGCCACCACTATTCCAAAATCTCACTCAGCTGTGTCAATCGATCTCAGTTCAGACAGCATTAGCATTAATTTTATTTTAGTTACGATATTTCGACAACGAAAATCAGATGAAAATACTTTTCATTTTATTACACTAAGTTTTCAAATCCCCTTTTCAGTTTCCTAAGTTGTTCTCAGTTTCTTATATTCTTTTTAAGTAGCACTGCATGTTTTATGGCTAGTCATGATCGTATTTTGAAAATAAAAGTGTCAATGAACTCTCGAAACTCCTACACAATTCTATTCAAAAATATATCTTCATGGGGCTGTTTTTCTATTATAAGTCTAGACATGCTTTTATTTTGTCTCTAACATTAGCATCAAGGATCAAGTATTTTTTTTAAATAAATACCAAAAGGTTGAAATTTATTTTTAAAATACTTTTTGTGATGTTTTGTTCTCTCATGATTAAATTTTATTTCCTTTTGAGATTTATTGCGATTTCATTCAATGTATCAAAAACGCATGATCAAAGATCACAGAAAAATTCGGTGTGCCTTAAAGTAATTCTTAATCACATAGAAATCTTCATGTACTAATCAAGTTATAATCACTTCAATTAATAACACATGCTGGTTAAAAAATAATCACATATATGTTAGTAATCAATGATTTCCGAAATCTTTTGATAACTATTTCGTGAAAGGAGCTTACAGTTACATTTTATCACTACAGATTGTTATTCGTATGTGAACCAATCTACCGACACATATTTAATTAAAATTAATGATGTATAAGCAAAACTAGAGCTTTCATAGATCGGAACTGTAGCATTTTTCATCTCTATCTAAGTAGATACAAAAATGAAGATAACAACAAAACATCATTTTACCATTTCATTAAAAAAATGTGTATAAAACATGCGTAACACTCACAAAAAATGAGACGGCATCCAAATATATCTGAACGGATATTCCATAGGCTTTTGAATGCATACATACTTCACTCTCGGAAAAACTCGTGTTTTTACACTAATTTATCCTTCATTTTCAGTGCTCCTTGGAAACGTTATATTTCCGTGAATTCTTCCCAAAAATCTGAGTAGGAAGAAAAATTTCGTTGAATCTGAAGAAGCTTCTTCAACTGACTGGAGAAAAAAGAAACGGATGTTCGTCAAGTAACGGAGATATTCCGGCAGCACTGCTTACGGTAAAATTTCCGTGAATTGAAGAAATATTTTCTGTAAGTGTTCGAATTGTCTTAGAAAAGCATACTTAGTTCTGCGAAAAAAGTACTGCAGTCCAATTTAAAAAACAATTAAGGATTCATCACTCGTAACCTTGTGTGTACGCTCTTATCGGCTTTTAGGTACCATGAACCTCGAATTTTTCTAGTAAGCGTGTAATTGTTAATTCTGAAGGTGGATCAGTCTCATACCCATAGGTCCTGATTGCCTAATAGGCCGATTAGTGCCGGGTCTATAGTAAAAATAATATGAAGCTGCTGAAAACTGCAATACTTGTTATTTAAAAAGTACATATACTTTTATAATGCCAAAATTCATGCTTGGAAACATGTTTTTTACAGTTATTGTATTTTCTGTTGTACAAACAAGTTTTCCTACAATACAATGCATTTTCGATTGAAAATGACTGTTTGAAAGTTGTCAGAAATTGGCATTAGATTTGATGAAAGCTTTAGTTAAAACGTATAATTGAGTTTCTGGTTTTCCCTGCTCAGTTAAATAACATTTGTTGGAACCGTCGAAATGATAGCGGGGCTACAGTATCAGAAAGTCTTAATCGGGCCCTGCATACTCACATCTACACTGCCTTTGAATCGAATCGAGATTGTCAAATTTTCAGTACCACTTAAAGCTGAAACGCCGATTGTCACTAACTGGGTTGCGCAACTAAATCGGTATTACTGCCACATCTTCAGGAAATATAGCATTGTTTTTTCCCCAGAAATTTAACAAAAGGTATGAAAACAAATTTTCGATTTCAATTCAAAGAAAGTATGCATTTTTCTCAAGCATACTGTAGAAGTTGGTTGATCAGTAAAATATCTGCTATAAAACTTCGATGAAACCATGTTATTGCCAACTTTGTTTAAAGTCTTAAATTTTACTCCTAAGAAAGATAACTTTGATTCACAATTTGAGTTGGTTAAGTCGGACCCATTCTTGTCACTGCACTGTATTTACCAACGAGGAAAACAAAATTTAAAAGATAGGAATATACAGGGTTTACTCTAAAAGTTTTAATATTTAGAATAGTGTACAGCGAAAACTATAGGTCAGAATATCACCAAACTTAAGGACATGACAGAGAGATTCCAGTGGAAAAAATTAGTTCAACAAATCCCCACCATAGGCGTTTCGCAATTCTATAGTTTCTGATGTGCCAACTCTTCCACCAAGTAGAGGCATAGAACATCTGCATCACAACCACCTCGTTGTTATTCTCACTTGAGAAATATTGTTAGCAAGATCATGCATTACACGTGAAAACAGAGATTCGGCACTTGCAGCTTTAGGGTGGATGCAGGACACTAAAAGGAATTCCAAGAAGGTCCAATGATATGGGGCTAAGAAAAATGACGTCAAAATTTGAAGCAACAGGATCGTTGAATATATGATCCAGAAGACGATGGAAGAGTTCCTTATACACTGCGAACAGATATAGTGCCTTGTACATTTCGATCAGCCGTGGAGTATGCCGTTCTAAGGTTTCAGATGGTGGCTACGAATAAAGGCAACCACATTGAGCACGCTTGCATAAGTTAGACTACAAATTCATCTGGGATATTTTCTATATTTGTCACTTTTGTTGATATTAAAATATTGTGAAACGCCATCTGGTGGTGTTTTTTTAAATACGTTTTTTTCCACATAAATCGCTCTACAGTTCGTGTAATTGGTTTTCCTGTATTAAAACATGATATTTGAGACTTCGTTTGATAATTTTCAATATAATGCCCTCTAAGCTTTAGGATTATGAATTTGCTTTCGTCGATGTTAGAAAAGTTGAGTACTAAGTGAGTTCATTTAAATGCAGATTTCTAAGAATATGCGTGACATCATTAACCTGCTTCGTCAGTGAAGTTCTTTGATAAGTAAATATTTACGTGCTGTACTCATATAGTCAGCGATGAGTCTATAATGCAGTATATTCTTTTGATGTATGTAAACCGATTCAAACCGATTTTCCTTGCTTAAACATCGAAAACTGCACGTAGTTCTTTGTGATACCAAAATTTATTTTTTCTTAATCCTTTATGTCTCAACAACTTAAATTTTTTTACTGCAATGGGCAGAAACAGAATATAAATATACTGAATTTTTTTATTTCGAGTTTCGCAATTCATGTAAAATTTATTCACCAAAATGTTTTTGTTGTGGAGCTTAATAAAACGGTTATTTTAATTTTTGTATTTCTTGAAAATATATGTGCAGTATATATACCAAAGTGTTATTGAAAGGTTTATGAACAGTTTAAGCTGAAAACTGTTTCAAAAAAGTTATTAAACGTTCTAGTACCGTTGACCAACGAAAATACACTATAAGTGCTGCAATAAGCAATAATGCAACTGTTAAAGGACAAAATATAGTTTCGTATAACAATATTAATTAAACATCATAAACTTTTCAGTATTTTTTTATAAAATCATTTTATTAAAAAAAACAATCATTCAAATAATTTTAATACGCTATGATTAATTTGTACTGCTTTAGAACTGCAACACGATCATACAAATGGTTAATTTAAAAAACTGCATTGAATTTCCGATAAAAGATAAAATAATCGATTCATATCACACCATCAGCCATCATAGTTGTAATCATTAAGACTTTTTTTAATTTATTTCATGTGTAACTGATTTTTAATGACTGTGTTTTTAAATAAAAGAACGCATTAATTATTTTATGTCTAGAGCATGTAGTTTCAACAAACAACTACAATTTTGAATTAAATTTTTTTTTTTATTATCAAGTGCGATAACAGTTTTAAAAGATTAGTATTTTGGAATTGAATGATATCAGGTAGCTTTATAGTTGGCATAGCAAATATTGCGAAAATATGTAATCAAAATGTAATTTTGTATAAATGAATAGCAATTAAGCTTTTTGGAAGCTTTTCCAAGTGGTTGGAAAGTCATTTTGATTTTTGTTCTAATTTCCAAGATTTCATACATCGATTTTTTAACTGTGCAGGCTTTATTATTTTTATATTATTTATTCTCAACTACAGATTTATACTCTGTATAGCACTATGACACTGAAATATCGTGTTTCATGCTCTAGCATCATATTTTTCTGCTATATTTGCGAAACCCTTCGAAATTAT
Organism: Cheiracanthium punctorium; assembly: GCA_038373885.1. Classification (NCBI taxonomy): domain Eukaryota; kingdom Metazoa; phylum Arthropoda; class Arachnida; order Araneae; family Cheiracanthiidae; genus Cheiracanthium; species Cheiracanthium punctorium. The sequence goes on from JAWZYV010016291.1 coordinate 725,793, forward strand.
TCAATAAGATTTTTCATCACGCAAAAGTTATTTAATTGTCTTTTTAAGTCTGGCATAGTCAGAGTTTAATTGTCTATCAGATGGAAATTCGTCCTTTGAATGACAATAAAAAATACATGGTCATTTTAAAATACGAGATAGAAAAAGCTCCTGGGTGTATAAAAATCATCCTGTCTTCCAAATGCTATGATAAGGAGGCAGCAAGTGATCTTAGCAATTGATTCAATTTGAATTTTAATTGAGAGCTATTAATTCTATTGATCACACTTCCACCAACAGGAAAATGGCGAATGTAGAATGTGATACTTTTTTTAAATAACGCATATTAAATAACTGCAGGATTTTTCATCAGCTCATTTCGCTTCAGAGAGATAACAATCGTCTTAAATTAGAGTTTTGATATCGCATTATGTATGCTGTGACGTTCTCAGATTGTTGTTCATTTTAATCATCTGTTCTTCTTTAATAGAACTTCGTGTACAAAAAACCAAGCTTCGTTACGGAACTGTTAGAACCAAACAATTAAAATGATAACTTTCAGCCTGTAATTCTGCTCTTAAAACGCAGAAATCTTGTCAACTTTCTTACTTAAGCATTCGGATTATGTTTCATCAATACTATCAGTCATCCTCCGACAAACATAAGCTGAGCTGAGTGAATCTAAACTATTGTAGGACACCAATAACTGGCACAGCATCAGCAACCGATACTGAGTTTAAAATCTTAATTTTAATATCTTATTCCCCCTTTAGGTAAACGAAAAAAATGCATAAATTTGAAGATGAATGTCTAAATTGGAACTTGATAGCATCATTTGATAAAAATTCTGAAATGAAAGCTTATTATACTAAGCTATCTGGCAAAGTGTCAGTTACTGGTGTATCCACCCTATCTACTGGTAGTTGCCTTCTAATGCTGAGAGCATTTGCTGCCTCCAAAATGGGTTATTCGAATAGTGTGATTTTCAAATTCAAATATTTGATCACATTCAAGAAAGGAAAAAAAAATATCCTGATATTTCAAAGCCGAAAGAAAGCAAAAATATTGACACTTCAAAAATTCAAAATCCTTAAGGTCATTAATAAACGGAGAAAGAAGATCTTACATTTTCATGAATGTATACACTTAATTTCTCTAAGTATAGCTTTCTCTGAATACCTAGATATCAGTTTATTAAAGCTGAATCGAATTCATTATAACTATATTAGAAAAGAAATTGTGGAAACAAAACAGCAAAAACACCTTTTTTAAGTAATGATTGATGTTAAACTCGTTCAAATCGTTTTTGATCAATGCGTCTGTTGAATTTCTCGATTTTCAAACTGCAATCTTCTGCTGTACATCAATCTTCCAATCATTTTCCTGTTGAAAATTCTCAGAAATGCCGATTCGCATACTAACTCCAACAATAGGAGATCTTCGCATTTATATTTGCAAATATCATGCTAATTAGCACTGCTAATTATAACGCTCTTTTAAAGCTTGATGGTATAATGAACATCAAGGATTTGAATCGAAAAAAACCTAAAATTAACTACATTTATGGCATGTTTCCCATCATGATGAAGATCTTCTCTCTTAAAATAGGGCTATTTAAGGAAATAAACGCCTTCTGTTGGCAGAAAACATATTGCACATTCATTCTATTGGCAATCTATCATTTGTCTCTACCCAAGACAAATGCGCCAAAAGATAACTTCTCCAAACCAGAATAAATGCGCCTTTGTGCTGGAGGCAGACAGATAAACAACTACAGGGCTTTGACCAGAAGGTAAATATAACATAACATTCTTTGTCCTTTGAAGCTCTTTGCGCGTGTCAACAATTAGTTATATGATTTACTACTGCTAAATAGTAAATGTGTGAAGAAAAGAAAAAAAAAATATGTGTCTTTTTGAAATATGTAGAACTAAAAATTAAAACCAGAGAATAAAATTACGCAATAGGAAATGTTGGAAGCAGACAAATTGCAAGAGCCTCACAATAATCGCCTTTGCGTTTAATATGAATTGTCGAAGGGTCACTTTGCTGACTTGGCATCTAGTCCAGCCAAACTAAAATAAAAATACCATTAGTAATGGAAAATTGCAACAAAAGATTTTCGCGCTGATTTTTAAATAGGCAATCATTGCAAATCAACAAATCCAAAATCGGACGAAATCGGATTACAGGAAAACCCCGAAGAAACGCACTTCAAAATGGATGAGTAGTTTTTATCAAATCAAGCAGGCATCGCAGTTGGTCCTATTTTTTTTTTTATTCCTACCATCATCAAAGTTTTATTATGTAGCCTAGTATTTTAATGGTTTGATAGTCGAAACCTTAATATCTAAAAGAACATTTAACAATTGTTGAAGCAGCAGAACATATTACTCTATTACTTATAGAGGTAGAAATTTAAAAAAAAAGGGGGCGGCGACTGCGAGGCCTGAATCAAGGCAAATTCTATGCACTTTTTTCCTGTGTGTGTGGAAATACACAGGGGGACCTGTCTATTTTGACCACTCTCGGAAAGACCTAGTCGCCTTATACAGGGGGCCACTTTATGAAGGCGTTAAAGTGTGGTGGTTGTAAAGTGAAATTGTACCAAAGTGGTACATATACACAAATGGTCTCTTTACCAAGATGGTCACTTTAGCAGGTTCCACTTTAGTTTAATTTTCTCAATATTTTAAGCGTATTTAAACAGTAACATAAATCTCTAGCGCATTTTAAAGAGTGCATATCATAAAAAAGGCTTAAACAGTCTACACAGGCACGTTGGCAGAAAAATATTTCGAGGAGAGGCAGACAGAATTTCTCACTTAAAGGCTTGATTATTGACTTACTGATATCCAGTTAACAAAAATAAAAGCTTCGGGAAGGTCTCAGGCCTTTATAGGCAACCCCTGGCTACGTCCCTAAATTTACATATCTTATAGAGTAGAGCCGACTAGTGGTCAAATGGATAGGATGATGAACATTGATTGATGACTGAAGTGTGCAAGCCCACGGTTCTGGCCTCTCGTGCGGCTGTCGATCTAACGGTCTACGGTTTTGGCCGGTGTTCTCCAGACGTAGCATTAGTAACAGTTAAAACCCCTTAAAACCCTCCTCCTCAGACAGAGATAACTCTCGTTTAGCTTTGCCTAAACAAAAAAAAACCCAAATAAATCTTAAACAGTGTATATCTTCAATTGCTTCTTGAATGTTCGTTTGGTTTCAAGAATGTTTCAGAAAACAAAAACTTTAATTATGTGTTTTCAGCACTTTCGTCATACTCATCAGCTGTTGTTGTTTTCACATTCATTCATTTGGCGAGTTCCACAAGCTATGGAACAAAGCAGCCTATCATGCTTGCATCTGCATAGTAAGCACAACTTTTTGGGCAGGAACATCCTATTCTATTGAGTAAAGGATCTAGAAATAGGGAGTTGCAGGATTAGGAGTTCGAGCCCCAACCCCCTGTACCCATGGAGGAGGGGAGTAAATAGCCTCATATCACCAACATGATGCATTTAATATCATCAGTTTCTAGAATCGATGGCAACATAAGTCCCCCCCCTCCCGAAATTTATTGAATTGCTACGCTCTTGGGGTAGTACGAGTTATATATATATTTTTTTTTCCGCATTCTAATCCCATTCTTCTGGCGGCTGGATTCTTTTCCATATATTTACCTTTAGGTACGTTCGATAGCTATAATAATTTGTTGAAGAATCGGTGGCGTTCTGTTGTAACAATTGATTTTGCTGTAAAACCTTTGTAATCAGCACTTGGTGGCGCAATTTGTCTGTGAATTCCAATAACCTGTAGTCGTTCAAAAGAAGCACTGCTTTTCTACTAGCGACAGTGATATCTAAATGTCTAGACATGAGTCGGAACAAAATGTTTTCGCAAGAGAGCAGAGCTGTGTCTCTTTCATCAGTGTGACAAATGCTGAGGATTTCCCAACTGAAAAAATTCTGGATGTGACATTAGAGCTCTGAAAGCAGACAGAAACAGGAGCAAGTTGCAGTTTTCTCGACCTACGAGAGATTGTGCGTTGTGGCTATCACATTGGACTTGGAGTTGATCCTCAGCTTACTTCAGTATGATAGAACAAATTAGTTGACAAGGAACTGTTCCTTTTTCCGCGACGGACTTCATGCATTTGTTAAAATTAACATCTCTGCAAGTCTTTGTGTACTGTCGTCTGTGACTTGAATCCTCCATTGTAGAAAACCCAATGTAGCCATCATAAACAGCGACAGCTTTTTCATTTGTTTGAAATGTAAAATCAACGTACTGAATCACAATGTTCGTATGTGCCATTAATGCACGAAGAAATTCGGTGTAAAGAAATAATCAAGACAGAAGAACGGGGTTGGTATGTCAAAAATAACTCGTACTACCCAATACTCCGAAACTTACAACCGTCTCCAGAGTATTTATTAAATATGATATCCTGCGTTCTTGCATGAAAAACTGTCCTACATTACGATGCAGATGCAAGCCTAATGACTGTCCCGTTCAACATCTTGTGAAACGTAACAAATGTATTGATGTGAAAACAACAGTTAAGAATATGATGAAATCAATGAAAGTTTTTTTTTCTTCAACATGTCTGAAATTAAATGAACTTTTAAAAAACATTTTACGATGTGTACAGTTTAAAATTTGTTTGGCCAGTTTTTTTTTTCTTTTGCATAGGCATAGATGCACAAGGGCTACCTGCCTGAGGAGCAGGCATTTTTAAGGGGTTTTGTATCCATGTTACATCCGTAGAAAACTGCCCAAAGCTTTATACCGTTAGATCGACAACCCCTCCAGAGGACACAACCATGGATTTCTACACTTCAGCCATCCAAAATTCAGTGTCTTATCCACTCGATCATTGGTCGGTCGTACTGTTTAAGATATGCAAACTCTGGGACGTAGCCAGGGGGTGGACCAGGGAGGCCTGGGTCACCCGAAGAATTTTTTATTTTTGTTAATTGGATGTCGATAAGTCAATATTCAAGCCTTTCTGTGAGAAATTCTATCTTTTGCTCACCTTTCCTGAAATTGTTTGCTGACTACGTGCTTGTGTTTATGGTACGACCTATATACGACGCCGACTTACACTCTTTAAAATGTTCGACTTGAATTCATTATATTTAAATACGTTTAAATTATTGTGAAGATTTAACTGTATTTTCAGACAAAAACGTGCATTATATTGACCTAGCCTTGATTTGAGAAAAACTACTCATGAATCTGTTTTTCAGGGGAGGGGGAGGGGATTTCGTTCGATTTTGGATATGTTGTTCAGCAATGACTACTGTTGAAAATCAATTCACAAAATCTTTGTTGCAATTTTTGCCCTCTATTCACAAATTCCCTGGACTCGGGTAAGAATCTCATTGTAAGTCTTTTTCAGTGTAGAAGTATATGTTTTATTTTACCCCGAATGTAAAACCTCCGCGTAAACTGTTCAAATGGGAATAATTAAAAGCAGAAAGCCTTATTGAGTTTAACCCTTTAACGCGCAGTGTTCCTGCTCTGGGAACACCAAACTCTGACGTTTTATCTATTGCCAGTAACGAAGAATAGATTTGATTTCTATAAAAATAGTTGCGGGCGACATAGCTCCACGAGAATGCTTTACTTTTTATCACGTCATTTCCCGTAAAAAAATTGTCACGATTATTTTGAGCAGCCCTGACACCTGCTGAAAAATGGAAGAATGCGAGAACAGCTGGATAGATTGCCCATGCTGAAAAAAGGGCAGCCGTTGCCATCGCTCGACTTAACGACCAGCAACATGGCGGACGATCGAAACGTTCATCGCGTGCCACAGATCTAGAGACCTTTTTTGACGACAGCTGGCTGTGCCATGAACGTTTCGATTGTCCGCCATCTTGCTGGTAGTTAAGTCGAGCGATGGCAACGGCTGCCCTTTTTTCAGCATTGGGAAAGGGTTTCGCCTCAAAGGGTTAATTTTGAACTCAGTGTACCCTCATCCATTCGCAGTTCATCGTTCGAGGCCCCGCATTCTCGCTGATTTTGCACTTTTTTTTCATAATTTCACCAATTTCGTGAATTTGTTATTTTAGGCCATATTTTAGCAGAAAAATGCTCACATTCACCCTGACAGGCGAACAATTTTACGATAAAAAAATTCTGTTAATATAAAATAAAAAATTAGAAAAGAGAGAGGATACAGTATAACTGGTAAATATGTAATTTTAAAATAACAATGTCAGTTATGCTAGTTTTCCTTTGTACTATGTAGAGATGCAGGGGAAAAAAAGCCCACTTGTACTTTATTCGGCCGCCGTTCGTGAAACAGCAAAGTTACATATACCAATTGTTTACGATTGACGTACATTTTAATTTTCTATACATAAAAATTGCATAAGAAGTCGTCTCCATATTAAAATTCGTACAAACCATTTTTTCCCAACAGCAATCCCTAGATTTCACTTCATATTTCAATAATTTAGTTCATTTTAACCCCGGGTATATATTTTCAATAAATATGAACTTAAAACGAGTGAGTTTCCAAAACCCTCCTCCCCCTATGTTAAAATATTTTTTCATACTTTAATTCACATCTCATATAATATTGATAATAAGAAGCTGATTTTCGTTCGAACTACTAGAACTAAACGACTCAAACATAATTTCATATTATTATAACTTTTAATAAAATATTAATATGAATTATGGATTATTAAATTAATATTCAAACAAATTATGAATAGCGACCTATCCAAATTTCGATGGAAATAGATGCAGAAAGTAATATTACACGGCTGTGCTAAATTTCAAATTCTTACGCTCTGTTGTTTAATTTATATTAAATAAAATGTGTTATTTTCATGAGTTAAGGGACCATATATAAATTTATTAAGTGACAATATTTTGAAAATTGCATAAAATAAATGTATATTAGATTTCTTTTGTACAAAAATAGTAAAAGTTAGTGTTATTAAAAAATAGCAAATTTTGAAGCAAATAAATTGGAGGTTTGTACAATTTGATGGTGATTCCATAAACCGTCTATTGTTGCTTCCGCTACTATTTCCCCTCCATATAAAATATTTTCCATGTATAGAATTAGATGTAGTAGATGTATGTATTCCTATAGAACGTCCTCTTTCTGAAAAATTGACGTCCTCAATATGAATTTGAGCTTTTTTTATATCTGAAATATCAGGTCTTTGGATTTCCCCATAGTTTATCAAACATTCAATATCACATTTTTCTGTCTACATCTGAATATAAATTAAAATACCGCCAAAGTCGTATAAAAGTATTTCACACTGCAGACGATAATATTAAATGAAGAAAGTGAAATAACAAACACAGTGATAATATCGGGTCGGGAAAAAATTAATTGCGTTTTCTACACGAAATTCAAGCAAATAAATATTCAATCATGAAACCATTCTTCAAGTTCGATCGTAGCTGAGTAATATTCATGCTTCTAGTCAGAATAGCCGAGAACAGATCCTCACTTCTGGCAACATTTGTCCTAGTAGTGGCTGAAACAACTCATATGCGGGTTAGGGACCATATAAGTTAGGACCCCTTTGAAAGACCCCCCCACGGAGGTCACCGCATCCCTCGGCTTAGATCCCACGTGTAGATAATCGGCCGTAAAAACCTGGCAGCATTTCACCTGACTAAGAGAACCTTCAAATACTCAATAACAATTTCAAAGTTAGAAAGATTTTCAAAATCGTAATCAGTCGTTTTTTAAACCATGTGTACGGACCAAGGAAGTTTTGGAGTCACAGTTCATTTGGACCACAGACTAAATATTTTATTTTCTATCTCTGATATACTCAGTACAAAATAAATAAATAAATAAATAAATAAAAGTATAAACATTAATTCTCCTGTAAATAATATTTATTTCTTTTAACTATCGCAAGCGAAACTAATGAAAGGCGAAAGGTTCAGAACTACAAATAGCGTTTTTCAGTTTGCAGTCCCTTAAAATCGCTCAAAAAATAATTCGCAATATCTCCGGAAATTATCGTCGAAAATTGATGAAAATTTAAATTTAAGATAATTTCGAGGTGTTCTTTCGTTCAATAAAGAGAAAAATAAAGTGTTGCCATTGAGAAAAACGAAATTGATGCAGAATTAAATATCAAGACGGCCCCTTATGCAAATTAAATTAATAGTAAATTAAAGTATACGTTATTTGCAAACGAATGGTATATATAAATTTGCTGTACGCCGAATGGCAGATAAATATAAAGCAATGGCACGTTTTTTTATTCCGCAGCTGCACGTATTATACTACATTGTTACTGTTTTTAATTTATTATTACTACATTGTTACTGTATTAATGAGTATATTTAGAGTGTGTTTGGGAAGCATATTTTAGCGTATATATCACACACACACACAGAGAGACGCTTTAAAACTGCATCAATAATTCGGAAATTTTCGGGCTTCGTGAGAAAAAAGAATATTTTAATGTTACTGAAATTGCCTAAGTTGAATTTCTGAATAATTTTTTTTTAATTTACGTAGCTGAAAAGGACTTGTAGTACATTACTTACCTTGATAAGTTTCTGGACTGCTTTTTCATTTCAAGGAGGTAGCATTTCTTTAGTAATGTGTGTTGTGTTGTTTGATTACGGTCAATTAGCTACAAATTGGCTCTGGGCCGAGGGGATGCGTGCCCTCTGTGGGGGTCTCTCTAAGTAGTCCTAGCCCGTATTCACGCTACGTTTCGGAGGAAACAACGGAAAACTCCGAACGGTTAGGTTGGCAGACGTGTCCTGGTTTTGAACTTGGCACCTTCCGTCTCCCACTTCAGAGCGCTGTGCGCTCAGCCACTGGTCGGGAAACAGAGATTGGGAATTAGGCTTTTATTCGAAGAATTATTTGAATATACACTTTCCACCTGTCGTTTTTAAGTGTAATAGGGTTTATAAAAACAATTATGTGATTGTTCTTCAATTTAAGAAGTGAGATTTATGTCTTGTCTGAAGAGGATTTATATACATAATTATATACGGACATAATATCAGTTGTTGAGTTTAAATAGTAATTTTAACTGCATTTATTTCAAAAATAACAATTTCCTATAAAAGTAATTTGCATATTTATAAGCACATAAGTAGTTTAAAGTAGTCACGGTGTATTCGTATAGCATTCATGAATATTTACACTTTATACATATTCATAAACAATTTGTAGATGCAGTAACTATCACAATTTCATTCGTGAATAGTTTATTTTCGGAAAACTACTCGTGCTGAATTTTCTTTTCTTAAAAAAATCATATAACAATCATTTATAAAATATTTTAAATATTTACTGTGAAATGGAGTATAAATAAGAAGAAACAAGGTGGTTAATTTATATTCATGAGAATAATCCGAATTGTATTGATGCCTGAGATATTACAAGAAGATTAAAAGATTTTCAAGCATCGCAAAATCATTTTGCTAGCTAGAGTTTTTTTTTTTTTTTTTTTTTTTTTTTTTAATAGAAGAAAAGTTTACTAGTCTAGGAAAAATATCTAAAAGGAAACATTAATAAAACCACAATATTTACTTTAAAAAGAAAACACATTAGAAATCGCTCTTGTGCAAAATATGAAACCTAAGTTTTTGAAATGTTTAAATGCTGATCATCAATACTAAATGAAGTTTGAGGTTAGTTATAACAACCACGGAAACTGGCATATGACCGGGGTAATAAATAAGACTTTATATTAATCAACAAACGTAGATCCCTTACACTAGACTGACTATATTATGTACTTTAAAGAAATCGGATATTTTGGTTCTCTGGGACATTTTTTTCTCCATTTTCTAAAGAGCTACTCTATGCTCTTTTCCTGCAATGTATTCTTCCATGTAAAGGATAGATATGTTTGATATCACACTTCCATGTAGCATAGCGAAGTGAGAATATTTAAGGAAAACCCATAGAAAAAAAATTAATAAGAAAAGAAACTCGCCCTAAGAGTGATAAATCACTGAAAATGATTACTAATAATTAAGGAGTGCTTTAATTGTTCTGATTTATATTTGTACGTAATTTTTTATATGCATTCACGTGAAAATATAAAAGTCAGCACACAAAAAATCAATTTTTTTAATGCATGTTGCATGCATAGTCGGTACCTTTGTGAATTTCCAAGAAATTCATCTGAATTTGTATGTAAGTTTATCTATATTATTGGAAAAAAAATTCGACGAGGAAGATAAATCGTGCCTAATGCATAAGTTTTAAGAGCTTTCTACCACATAACTCTTCTCTGTACAATTACTACTACATAACGAATTCTCAATCTGTTTCTTCTCATTGTTTCAAAGACACAACAGTGGTATCTCCTGCCCTCCGCCATTCCACGCTGGAAGTAAAAGGAGATAAAATAATGTTACTGCAGTAGTAATTACTTTAAACCTTACCTTCAGGATATATAGATAGTGTGTGAGTTTTTAAAAGAGTTATACAGGTTATGTCCTTCCTTTTACATGGAGAACATTCTATCTGCATTCAATCAAGAAAGTAATTCATAAGAAGTTTATTTTGTTTGAAATGACATCGCTAAAATGCACTTTAAATAATGATTGTCTCCTGTACATAGTATTGCATTGGAATTGTTTTGTGCGTATATAACTTCTTAGAGCCCAGAGACAGTCATTGTTTGAATAGCACTTTGTAAAGTTTATCTGTTTTAAATAATAATAATAAAAAATCTGATGTGTCCAACACATGACTTCCTTGCACGTCTATTAAATCAAAAATATTTTTTACGCACTTCCTCTAAACTTATTTGTTTGAAAGATATAAAATATCAATAATAGTAAGACATAGCGATTTCTAGCCAAACATTTCGACATCGCCAAGCTGAGTTCAATTTGAAAGATTTCTTTCTGACACTTTATTTGGCGATATTTCACCAAAAGCCGACAAACTTGAGATAGTCAGCGAGATTTTGGGGATAGCCAAAGTAGTCATTGACCACAGACCTTCAATGAATTGAATGCATCTATACACCTCAATGTATTCAAAGTCATTTGGCTCACCATGTAAATAAATTCTCAGTCGATTGCTGTCAAAAAAGATATTGAAAACAGTTAGATATTACAATAGTTCTAAATACAAAGTTAAAAAATCTACGGGTTAAAGTTTTAGAGTTATACAAAATAGGAAATAATTTTTGGCGCCAAATTTGGCGATATTTCGGCGAAACTCGTCAATGTCGACGACATTTGGCGAGATTTTAAGCATAAACCAAACAATGACAGATTATCGCCAAATTTGGCAAAATTTCGCCAAAACTCGCCAAGAACGATGACAAATGGCGATACTTTGGGCATGGACGAAATGACTGACTATCGCCAAATTTGGCGATATTTCGGCAAAACTTGCCAAGGTCGAGGACAGACGGCGAGATTTTGGGCATGTACCAAACAATGACTGTCTACAGTTGTATTATAATGAAGATGTCCATAGACATTAAGGTACTGAAATTCTTTTCGGTGGTCCTGTAAATAAACTCTCCAGTAGATTGGAACCAAAAATCGAAATGCACAACTAGATGTTACAACATTCTTATATATGAAATTTCATAATAGTTTTTGAGATTTGAGAGTTAAATATGCACACACGTACACCAAAAGTCGCCAAGCTTGGCGACTTTTGGCATAGTACTTGAGGGAGGCACGTGACCGTGGTCGGACCATTACCTAACTTATGTGGTAGGACGGTATTGTGCTTGAAATGGATGAATGCCCCTAAAATTGCTATTGACCGTAATGTATTGGAAATCTTTTGAGTGTTCCTGTAGCAGAACTATAAATGATAAAGACACTTTTTTTAATAGAGAAATTCATTTTCTAACTCTTTACAGCATATATCACTTCTGAGTCGTTTGAAATAGCCCAATACCTCTAAAAAACGCTTTGATGAATTTCGGCCCATAGAGCGTAATGTATTTCGAATCTTTTGGGCGGTCCTGTAGATAAATTATTCTGTCGAATGGAACCAAAAGGGGAGGTGCACAACTAGATGTTACAACTATCCAAAATATGAAGTTTCGACATTCTACGCCTAATAGCTTTTGAGTTAGGCGAGTTTAATGAATTTCGGCCCATTGAGTGTAATGTATTTCGAATGTTTTGGGCAGTCCTGTAGATAAACTATCCAGTCGAATGGAACCAAAAGGGGAGGTGCACAACTAGATGTTACAACTATCCAAAATATGAAGTTTCGACATTCTACGCCTAATAGCTTTTGAGTTAGGCGAGTTTAATGAATTTCGGCCCATAGAGCGTAATGTATTTCGAATCTTTTGGGCGGTCCTGTACATAAACTATCCATTCGATTGCGACCAAAAGGGGAGGTGCACAACTAGATCATAGAACAATCCTAAATATCAAATCTCAACATTCTACGACCAATAGTTTTTGAGATATGCGAGTTACATACATACGTACGTACGTACAGACGGCATGGAAAAACTGGCCACAGTAGACTCGTCACTGGTCAAAATGAGTTGCAGACGCGTTTATATGATCGTGCATGCTAGCCTACGATGAGATGCATCGAAAAAAAATTTTAAATTAAATTTAGAGGTAGTCAAAATCGGTTTTTATGTCGAAATTTGGCCCCCAAAATTTTTCGGGATCACATTACTTCCTTATACTACGTACAAGGAAGTAATAATAATAATAATATATGAAGATTACAAAACAATGTGCTTTGTCAAAAATGGTGTAAGTACAATTTATAGCTCTTTAGTTAACCAGGCAAACTGAAATCGATTTTTCAGACAAAAAATGTCATAGATTTAAATTATATTCTTTATGTAATTATTCACAAATGCTGAATATTAATGCCTAAGCCATTAGTGAACGTGCCTTCCAGTATTTCTAACAATTTCTTCAGTGAATACTTAAAATCATACTTAAAATCTAAATCTCAGTTTCATACTTAAAATCTAAAGGCAGTGATTAAAAATAAATACTGAAGTGTGTTATTTGCTTTAATTTCCGTTTCCATCGTTGAAAAGACGCGGCAACTCAGGTATGAACAGGTTAATCATTCGTTTTGCTGTAGCACATGGACGAATACGGTTGTGTTGGAAAGCGCTTTGTAATCGATGTATGCACATACGGCATGATATTCCTTTCTGGTTTCCATTTCATTCTGTTTTCATAAAAAGCATTTTAGGTCATTAAACTTGCAAGACGTATTGAGTATTTCAAATAGCCAATTTTTTCTGTTCAAGTAAGCTACACATCACCCAGAAAATAATTTAACTTTCATGGATTTTTTAAGGTACCACTGTTTAATGCACTTTCACCTAGATGTTAGTTATATTGTATATTATTCAATACATATAATTCACCTTAGTTTTTCACCATCCAATGACAACACATTTATGAAGAAAAGAGAATCAATATTTAATCTTTTCTGTTACAAAATTGGATCAAAAGTTTTCTAAAAGGTTTTCATTTATAAATAAGCTGATATGTGTTTTTCACAATGCAAGTGTCATTCATTTTTATTTTAGTTCGGGGTTTTTTCAGCCGTATACTACGTTTTTTATAAACATAAATAACAAATTAATGTATTCTACACAAAATATGGGCATTGCTATTCGTGTAAGTATTCCTAAAAATTTTTTGGACGATCTGCTCTATTGAAGTTTAGTTCAAGTTAATGTTCTAAATTTAAATAATCAAAATTTTTATTTTACTGAGTGTAAATCGGTTGATGAGACGCGATTTTGTATATCTAAAAAATTCCCAGTCGATTACATGAAGGTTAGGGGATATCTCATCAAATATATCAGATATCACCAAGCTTTGTTCAGTTTCGAGTACATTGATGTAGAACTTTTTTCGCCAAGCTTGGCGAAATTTGGCGTGATTTTTGGTATGATGTCTGTTCAGCTAGTTTTTCACGTAGCAGTAGTATTTCACAAATGAGTTATAGAAGAAATGGAATTTTCTAGTTGTGAATTTACAATTTTGTATCTCGTAGCAATATTTTGATAAACTTAGTCTCCAATGTAATTTTTTCAGAATTCGTTTTTATTTTACTCATTGAAAATAAATCAATTTTCTAAAGGTACTCAATTTGTCCCACTGTGCCCCATATAATACGCTTTGCGAAGTCGATGCATTAACTGCACCGGATGTGTGTGCAAACACGTTCCTCAATAATTTGTTGCCAGTCGTATAAACAAGCCCACTTTCATGAAATGTAATAACTTGAACAGAGTTTTTTGAGTTGGGATTGGGGTTGTTCCCGAAAGGGCAGCTAACGGTTAGGTAAAATTACTATATTAGCGTTAAATTTTACTTAAACCTTTGAAGCTCAACCATTTCCCAATGCCGAAAAGGGGCAGCAGTTGCCATCGCTCGATTTAACTACCAGCAACATGTGTGTGCGCTATGTGTGAGCACAGCCAGCTGTGTCAAAAATGGTCTCTATATCTGTGGCCCGCGATAAACTATTCGATCTACCGCCATGTTGCTGGTAGTTAAATCAAGTGATGGGAACGAGTGCACTTTTTTCCAGCATTGGGCAGTCTATTCCGTTATTTTTTTATATCAATGTGTTTCCATCGTATTCTCCAGTTTTCAGCAGATGCCAGTGCTGTTAAAAATAATCCTGACAATTTTACAAATAATAGACAATTTCTACAGGAAATGATGTGCTGAAAGTAAGGAATTTTCGTGTAACTATGTCACTCTCATGTATTTTTTATAGAAATCAAATTTATTCTTCGTGAGTGACAACAGTCAAAACGTCAGAGTTTTGCGTCCTCAAGGCGAGGACACAGTGCGTTAAAGGTTTAATGCAAATCCACGGCCAGTGACTCCCTATAAATTTGCAAGTTTTCGAAAATATAGGCTATCTCATACAATCATTTCGAATAGTAATGAATCCTTTTGAAGAATTAATTTAAAAAAAAAAAGAAAAGTAAAATGTTCGATGGAATTCTATAAAATATTACAGAGCTTTCTTATCAAATTTCACGATAGGGCACTATAGGTTAAACTACAACACACAGACAACAATGTCATCAACACTATAGGAATTTATCGAAAGATGTAATAAATGTTTACTTTTGTGGACGTCACTGAAACACATGTAGGGCAATCACAACTCATGGACTGGGATCTATAAGGTTTTAAAAGATGTTTAAGCGTAATGCCCACCATTGTCTATGGCAACCACACTATTGCAAACGTTGTTGTTACTTATGCCTCTAACACCGGGGGGGGGGGGCACCTTCCATTTTTTAATGGGCCCCAGGGAGAGGGAGTCCGACTTTTGCCCGTCCCTTAATTTTGAACCAATTCCAGAGGAGGGACCAACCTCCTAAATTCGGCAACAACTTTGGGCAACAACTGGGGGACATTGGAGCCACGAGAGATTTTACGTGTGCCAGCTCCCATTAGCGTAACGGTCCCACAGCAGTCGAGCCGAGAGAGAGTTGACCCTCCCAAACACTGCCCAAGCCGGATGCTGCATCACTTGCCGTGATCTTATGGGAATGACGTTTAGCACCCAGACCACTGCGGGACATTTTGCAAACGTAGACAACATGTACAAATTTCGTGGCAGTCCAATCTTATTAGCGGAAATTAAAGCACGTATTGAATGTTTCTAATTTACATACACGCAAATGTTTACATGGAAAGGTATATATGGAATAGATGTAATTCAAAAGGACCTTTCGATTCTTGAGGAATATGTTAAAGTTACACTTAACACACTTACAAAAAGAAAATTATTCTCAAAACTTATTTAAAATTTTTTACAAGATGAAAATCGGACGACACAAGATGAAAGTGTGATTAAAACGGCTTCGTTAAGAACTCTTTTTCTAAGAAATAGAATTTTTCGACTCAAATCAATATCGTGGAAGGATAATGAGAAGAATGCAAAATTCCAATAGGTTAATTAACATTCTTTATTTATCACCTCGTAGGATTTAGTTCGACGCTGGAAATGACGTAGAATAAAAGATACATTCATCAGCTATACCAAAATAGAATGTTCATGCAAAATTGTGAAAAGGAAAGCAAATACTAAATTATGCATGAAGCGACGGTGAATAACGGAAGTGGTGACAGGTGGAAGAAAGCGTTAAATTAGTAGAATTATATGGAACCATATTTTCAAACAGATGGAACACTGTCATAGCAAAGAATATTTTCTTAGGAACAATGCAAGTATAGAAAAGTAATATCTGTAAAGATTTATGATCTTTTAAAGTATTTTAAGAAGGCTTTTTACTTTCCGAACATGTACCATGTAAGGAAAGTATTGTAATCATGAAAAAATTCGAATTCGAGATTTTGGTGTATTGACACGTTTTGAGGTCTTCTGAATTCATTTATGCTATTTTTCCGAGATGTATGTATGTATGTGTGTATGTGTGTGTGTGTGTGTGTGTGTGTGTGTGTGTGTGTGTGTGTGTGTGTGTGTGTGTGTGTGTGTGTTTGTGTGTATGTGAGTGAACACGATAGCTCCTGAACAGGGCATGTGATTGAGCTCAAATTGAGTATATATGTTATAAACCACCGTCGCAAGACCGGTATTGATTTTGGTGTGTATATGACTTATAGTTTTTCTACAGGGCTACGACAAAGATTTCTTTTACATTATGGCCTATGGGGAGAAATTCTTGTAAGTGCGCTAGCGTTTAAACGGTACATTCGATTGAGCTCAAATTGGGTATACATGTTATAAACCCCCTTCGCAAGACCGTTATTGATTTTGATATGTATAGGAATTATAGTTTTTCTACAGGGCTACGACAAAGATTTCTTTTACATTATGGCCTATGGGGAGAAATTCTTGTAAGTGCGCTAGCGTTTAAACGGTACATTCGATCGAGCTTCAATTTGGTATATATGTTTGAATTATTCATCGATTAAAATTTATTTAAATGCTTGGTAATGATATTAATCGTAAGTGTTCGGAAAGTCGAGTGGAGTCACTCCAGATTTTTTATTTAATGAATTTGTCCTTGTGATAAAACTTTTTACTCTACTGAAAAAGCATCGCCAGTTGTCAAAACAAGCGAAAAAACCTTAAGCTGAAATTATTTGGTAAAAAAAAAATCATGTATATTATTGCAAGAATAATAATCATAACTTTTAAAGCATTTTAGCTGTTTCAAAATTCTTTGCACTTTTGCATTCAAACTGAGCATTGAGAGGGCACGAAACTCTTTTCGGACTTTTATTTTTGATAAAGTGAATTTACAACAACGAAATGGGAGAAACGCCAACTTTTAATTAAACATGTGTTGAATAATTTCTTTAAAATCTTCTAGGAACGCCAACCTGAAGAAAAACATGTTTTGAAAAATTTTCTAAAAATATGTACATTAAAATCTCCAAAGAACGCCTACTACTAACAGCAAACTACTCAAATTAATATTAACTTCTTCCTTTAATACACTGGTCGTTGGAGTGGAATAACATTCCTTAATTGTAAAAGAGCTCGCAAATGGGAAAATTTTGGGAAGAACAAATTTTAAATATACTTTGGCAAACTGTTATTCAGAGTGCGAAAGTACTACAGTTCCAGAGGTTTATTTTTGGAAACTTTAATATCATATTAATTTGATTTTACTCGAAATTTCCAAATTTACTTCGCTTACTTGGTACTTGATATATTTACATACGTATTAGTAAGTAATATATACATTTATTTTAGAAAATGGATCAAGTATGTTTAATCTGTTTCCTAATACATGAAAATGAGATAAATTAAGCTTTAATATTTTTAAACCAATAAAACGTTCAAGTAGTCTTTTCTCTTGAGACTATCACGGGATTTGTTAATGTAGCCTTACAGATAGTTTAGTCAGTTGTAAGGCGGCCGGTGAAAAATGATAAATGTAACAATTTTAATTTAATATGCACAAAATGTTTATTAACACATCATATTGTACTTTAATCCATGTTATCTTAATAAATCTACTAATATTGTCTATTACTTTTACTAATTCTATCTACAATTCTCCCCCTAAAATTAAATTATTTAAAGATTTAACTTCTCTGTGATTCATCAAAAAAAAGAAAGAAAAAAGGAAGAAGAAAAGGTAGTTTAATCATTATATCTCGTGAAAAATATCAAACAGTGTTATCTTGAAGAGCTATTTAGAATCGCACAAACTGCGAATGTAACGTAAGTTTTGTGGCACAGTTTATAAATCTTAATTTTTATTTTGACTGCCTTTTAAAAAAAAAAAAAAAGTGTATGCGTGTAATCTTTACGCGCGTTTGAAGTAAGACTTCTTTGACGTTTACCACACATATCACTGAAATTATTAAACTTAAAATAAATATCATATAATAATTTAATTATATTTATTATTCATGTACTTTACAAAGATTATATAAATGTTGTATTATTCATTGGAAATAGGTACTTGAATGTCATCATAATTTTTTATGTATGAAGATATAGGTTTGTGGTAACTATAATGTGAAACATAAATTTTACTCTCTAAATTTGCTAATTTTCTTGAAAATACAGCATCTATCGTTGTACCGAAACACGTTGTTGATTGAAATCGAGAAGTATTCATAGTTAGATCAAATTTTTCTTTTAAAAAATAAACTAACGGCTGAGATTCTTGAGAGCGAAAATTAACATTAAAATCTCTAGTAAGAATCATCGGTCATTCATGATAATTACTTACAATCCAGGAAGTGTCCATGTTGTAGTATTATTCTTTAACTGTTTTCTTATACCATTGTTCCGTCTGGAGGTTGGGTTTGAATGGGGGGAATGTCCATAGTCTAGTAATATACTTTAACTGTGTTCTTTAACTGATGTTTTCCTCTGTTAGTTGGGTTCGAATGCTTTTAGTGTAATTTTTTTTGTGTGTGTGTTTTTCTATCACAGCATTCTTAAGCGTTGATTTCGTCTGCTGGTAGGTTTCGAATTATTATTCTGCATCCGTGTTTTTAAACTGCAGGTTCTGTCTATTGTTTGGGATTGATTGCAGCCAGGGTCCGTTTCTTTGTGGTGTTCCATCCCTGTTTTAAACCGTTGCTTGCTCCGTCTTGAGGTTGGGTTAGAATCCACGGAGTGTCTATTTGTTATTCTTTTATTTTGGTACTAAACCGTTTGCAGCCAGTGTTTTTTACTTTGTGGTGTTACATACCCGTATTCTTAAATCGTTGTATATATATCAATATAAATATATGTATCATTACTATATATAAATATATATATATATCATTACACTACATACATCATTATAAATATCGCGTTCATACAAACTACATTCTTCTAAATTTACAAACATTTCTTAAAATACAGCTTTTGGGCAAAATAATAACAGACATGACATACATAATATTTATGAGTTTAATGGCCTAACGGCCAATGTAACTGGCATTTGACAAATAATAATATCACTTTCCTTCGAAACTATTGCCTATAATCATTACGAAATAGTATTCTAAGACAATTATGTAATTAAAACACATCTGAAGCCAGTAATTACTATATATCTGTTCTTAAGTTTATGTATTTAATTTTTTGAAGTTCTGCTAATTCAACGATCTCCATTTATTCGCCTCGATGCAAATATAAAAAACCTGAGATGTTCTGTTACCCAGTGTGCGTAGCGCCATCTGTTTGCAACTACGGCGTTATCCAACTTTCTAAGAGAAGTGTCCCCTCCTATAAATTTACCTTCGTGGGATCGAAGTATGATCCTCCACCAGTGTTCTTAAACGAAAATTTTCCTCTGCTGTTTAGGTTCGTTTGCAGCCATTGTCCCTTTAATTGTGGTGTTCCATCCCCTTGTTCTGTCTGGAAGTTGGGTTAGAATCCAGGAAAAGTGTTCTTAAACTGACGTTTCCATCTACTGTTCCCAGGGACCGATCTACACACTTGGGGGCCCAGGGCACAGATACTTTTGGTTGCCCCTGCACAAAAATTTTCCACAGAATATTACTTAATTAAATTAAGTTAAAACCAATTATCATCCAAGTTAACCATACCTAAACATTTACAAATCAGTAAAATGTCACGACAGATACCACTTATATGAATTTTTCGATTTTGAAATGTTTTTATGGGTATTTACAGCCGTCACACACCTTTGAAAAGATAAAAGGAGGAGCATGCTGAGGTGTCCGAACGAATTTGCAAATATCGAATTTCTCGAATGTCGAATCGAATGCATAATTTTTAGCGTTACAAGTTACATTAAATTAAAAATTTTTGAATATTTGTGATGAAATGAAGTAATCAGAAATTTTTCTCTTGAGAGATAATTTTAGTAGCTATTACGATTACATAAAAGGAAGTTTTGGGGGCCCCTAAAAATCGAGGGCCCAGGGCACATGCCCTGAATGCCCCACCGTAAATCAGTCCCTGACTGTTCCGGTTCGATTGTAGGCAGGTTCCATTTCTTTGTGATTTTCCAAAACCATGTATTGTATATTATTCATCTAAAAATAAGCATTATCGAGAACCTCCTGTGAGGTTGGGATTACATGTAAAATATTATGTTCAATGAACCTTCAAAACGCTTATTGATATATAAATAAAGATTGACGTCTCTAAGATACGGCTCTTGACTGTTTTTCTCTAACAGGTTCCACGTATTTTTACACGATGAATTCGGGGGAACGGCGAAAGCAGGTCGAAAAGGTAAGTTTTTCAATGGTTCTTCTTTTCCGGAGCGCGCACGTCACTTCCTTTACTGAGCGTTACTTCCGTCAAAAAAAATTCTGAGTTACTCCCTAGTCGTCACTAAAGAAGTTTTACTTCAAAAAAAAGAAGATCCTGGTTAGTTGCATTAGTTTACCGTGCTGTTTCGCACAGTTAGTTTTCAAACGAAGTAATACTGAAATTTGCAACAACGCCAAAAAAAAGAAATATTCAGATAGAACCGTTATAAAAGAACGTAATCCTACGTTAAAACATGTGTACAGCAGCGGCTATAAATTGCGAACAAATAAATTTTAACTCTTAGCCCATCTTTAAAACAATTTTCAGTTTTTTTAAAGAAATGAAGCTGTTAAATTAATCCATGTTGTACAGTATTCTGGGAAATGCTTTTGTCTACCCTAATACGTGCCGATTCGTTCTTAACTAGCTGCATAACCCAGCGTTGCCCGGGTGAATTAGGTGTTATGTCGTAATTTGCCAAAAAACTACTAATTTGGAGCCACTAAAAAACTAATTTGCCATATTTCTGGAACTACGCAGTTTAATTCAGTTGGAACAAAGAAATCCGCGTTCAAAAACTGCAATTAATACTCCATCCCTTGCTACTCCTTTGTAATTTTGTCTACGGTCCCGGCAGCCAGCCACATTGGCGTCTTAAAAGTCATAACAAACCCTGGGAAAACATCTGCCCAGTTTTAGCTTTTGGCCAATGGTTGCAACTAGTTCGAGGTCATGGAACACGACGTTTTTATAAGGACCTGCAACAGATCAGGAGCAGACTTTTCGTGCGACACAGCTGCCTAAGAAAGATGTATCCAGTCGTCCAATAAAATTATGTAATCGCAGTTGGAGTTCGACTCATTTTCTTCCATCGACGGCCGCTATGGCCTAAGGATTTCCGCCGAGCTCTCTCTGCCAACGGTGATCGGCCGCCAATAACCTCGACCCATCCGTCCCGGATTCCGCAATGGCGACGCTAATCCAGAGTACCAAGCCGCCTAATACCCAACGCCAGGAGACCTCAACACCCTCGCCATGCCTCTCCCTCTGGTCCACGACTACACAGCAATCCCGTAGCGTCCGAATGATACACACACACAGATATATATATATATATAATCATCAGCTAATGTTAATTACTGATGCACTGATCTGTTAGGCTTTCATAAATACGCGTATTTTTCCTATTTCTAACTGCAGATAATTTTGCTGTATAAGGCTAAGCATTTTGAGTTGAAGTATTTCAATTAAAAAAATAATTATTATTTAGTTATAGATTAAAAATATGACCTTTTAAACAAAATTGCTGCTAAAAAAATAAATGCATATTCAAAATTATGAATAGAAGTCTGCATTGCTACTGTGCTAAGTTATTGCTATCACTTTCATGCGGTAAATCAGCGCCATCTATCGGCACCTGCAGATAAAAGATGGAAACGGTGCTTTTTTTTTTCCTCCGATATAAACGGTAGCCTATGTACTAATTCAGGATATATGCTCTGCTTTATAAATTTCACCCAAATCTGTCCATCTGTTCCAGCTTGAAAGAGAAACAAGCATACAAACTGACAAACTTTCGCAATTATAATGTTAGCAGAAATCTGCCTCTTCATATGCATGTTTTTGATAAATGTAAAAGCAGAACTCTTGGGAAACAGAAGGCTATCCATTTGGTCTTCACTCATTAACTGTCTCGATATCTCAAGTCCTCAACAAGTTCTGTCAATCAACGCGTTGCTAAAATCCATTGTTAAGGGGTTTCCATCTATCTGATAGAAATGCAATGGATGGTGGACGTAGTCATATAGCCCATTACCTTGTGAAAGGAATTTTCTCAAAACGGGATCCTTAAATATGATTAATTAAATTTTAGACAATGGGATTTTGGACTATTATACTGAGTGGAAGGTTGCAGTGGATGACCACTTCAAACCATAAGGCCCTCCAAATAGTTATAAATGACAGCTCAGTTTGATAGCTTCGAACAGGTAGAAGGTTATTGAAGGTGAAATAGTATTTAAACTCAATAATAGACAGGAACAAATTTACGATTTCCTGTCCCCCTTGGAAAAAATAATCAATAATTGCTCCATATGTATTCCATATATGTATTCCAAATACAAAAATTTTTCAAATCATACATGGGTCATCCTCAATAAATATTGCAGTTTTTTCTCGTTCAATGGGTGTCGAAAAAAAGAATTTCTTTCTCCTACAACTTTAATTTATGATTAGCCAGAAAACTAGTTCTTCGAATAAAATGTATCAAAATACGTACAGTTCAATTCATTTTCATTGTAAGTAACAACATTCATTTTTTCTTCTGAATAAAAGATGAAAAACGTCCACTCGCTGTTACCAGACATAAAAAAGAATAAAAAAGAAGGTAAAATAATCTTTCTAGTGCTTATACACATTTATCTTTTCTGGTAGGAAATATTATAAATGCCCCATGTATACTCTGTTGCCTTCAATGCAGACAGTTACAATTTTCCTTGATATATAAAAAAGAAAATATATTATTTTACTAGTGGAAATTTATTCTTTTCCTAGTTCTAGATATTAACAATGTGTGTAAGCTTTAAATATCTCAATATACTCTTACATTGTTAAAACCTCATTCAAGTTAAACTCTTAGTGGGCAAAAGGCTTCATTTGGGGTTTACTCATTTCGTTTATTCTATTTAGGCTTGACCTTTATCTAATTATCCTCAAGTTCTGTAAGGCTTTAAAAAGGTACTTTACTTTGATCTTAGTGTTGTAAAGAAGTTATTTGCTTGGGATATTCTAAACTATAGAATTGCGTTGTGACGTGAAAATCCAGGTTCGATTGCACTTAGTTGCAGTAAAGAAAAAGACACTGAATGCTGAAAACAATTTATTTAAAATATACTATTGAAACATTATTATAACGGGCGGTAGTGGCTCAGCGAAAATAAAATGACGTCCTATATGGACAGTGAAATTAAGGTGGAATGAATTAAAAATTACGCCAGCACAGACTGACACATTGGCAAGAACAATAACTTGGCTGAGATTAATAGCGCCAATTCCAGAGCAACCCTAACAGTTAATCCAATAAAATTACAGTGACGTAATCGCGATCCAATAATTTTAAAGTCGTTGCAGGGGAACAACTAAACAACTTACGCCAGCAGGATGCCAAGAGGAAAATCAAAAAGGCCGTTGATTTTGCAAACAGACGCAATATAATCTATTTTTAGCACACCGGTCTGGAGAGACAAAACAATTAAGAACAAAAAGAATAGTGCATACAGGGAAAAGTAAATATACAGATTTAAAAGCCGAAATGGCAGAAAAATGAGAACAGAAGTGATTTAGAATTCTTGAATTTTGGATAGATTACATTAAAGAAAGCCAAAGTAAATGATAATTAAATTAGATATGGGATCTTCATCACAAGTGTCATAATAGTTCAACATAAAAAAGGTAACACAGTGGCTATTGAATAAATGGACGTATGTCCAAAGTTTAATGTATTCATTTTCTTCCAAAAATGATCCATCCAAATGCAATTCGCAGCCATGGTGGAAATCATTGACAGCATAAGATAACTATTTAATAAGGCAGACACATATGCTGGGAAATTCAGCGATGAAAAATTTGGTATAGATTCAAAAGTAGAGGCAAAAGTAGAAATTTTCATTAGATGTCTCATTAATTGAAAATCATCTTATTTTTTATAACTTCATCACAGTGTGTTTTTTGAATTTATAAAGATGAGGTAAGGTACAAAATTACAGCCTTTCATAAGACAACGTATCATTGATATCTATAAAATAGATGAACGGGGGCTATACAGGAATTTCAATGTAAACGTTTATTGCTTGAGTGAAAAAAAAAAAAAATTCTTTTGTAATTTCTCTGAGGCCCTTAAAATGCAATCATCCGACTGATTTTTTCGCTTCGAGAGCCATAGAAAAGTGAGCAAATATTCATCTTCTTACTTCTGAGACTTTTTTAAATATGATTTTTAAATTTTGTACATCACATTATTAGTGTCTGGGGCACAGTTTACTAACTAAGATTTTTTTCTACTGGGGTCGTATACAAATTAAAAAAGTGTAACTTTTTGAAAGTTAACGAGAGAAATGTTTTCTTAGCGTAGTGTTTTTTTTTTTTTTTCAACTTATTTCGAGAATTTTTTTTTCAATTTACGTCACCCACTTATCTCTAATGGATAAAAAATTAAGCCCCTTACTAACATTTTTAGGACACCCTGTATGCTGACAGCTCGAGGAAATTATTCAATAACTATACCAACTAAGTGTAAATAATATTAGGTAATATCAAGACGGGTTTTTGTATTTCTTTCCTTATTTTAAATTATGTTAAAAGATTTATGTAAAATATCCGATGAAAAGAAGAAAAAAATTCTGACACGTACACCATTTTTCTTCTCATTCATTCATATTTAACACCTCGAACCTGAATGCATTGCTTAGTAAAATGCATAAATGGGAAATTTCAGCTAATGCAAAATACGTTGCGTGCGTTGCTGTGGTGTGTATCGTTGGGAGAAAATTCAATTTCACTAATGATGCGAAAACATTTTTTAAAAGTGATTTGTGTAGAAGTGAAATGTTAGTTCACGTAGCATGTTTCTTTCTTATGCTGTGTAAATCGGAAGTCATCATGCAGCAAATAACAGTTAACTCCGGGTTGTGACTGTCCATTTGCTGTTCATTTTTAATGAATTCTGTAAAGAAAAGAATGGAAAGTGTAGTACATTTATTGCTCTCATAACCGTATAAACAGGTAAAAAGGTTTTAATTTGAAATTTTTGTTGAATGCTGTAAAGCAGCGGTGCGCAAACCGGGGGTCGCGAGATAATTTTTGGGGGTCGCCAAATTCAAAGAGATTCAAATTAATGAAAAATCTGCAATTATTCATTTCAAAGAACTGAAATAATACAAGAGAAGAAACTGACAATAATTATTATTTTACGAGCGCGAAATTCGCGATCGCAATCACGGAGCTTCAAAACCACGTTATCATGCATAGTGATCTGCAAATTGATCATGCATAGTGATCTTCAAAATTATTTTCCATTAAAACAAAACATCGATCTCGATTGGATCCAGAGGATGACTTACGACTTGCGATTTCCAATACAGATCCGAACATAGAAACAATCATGAGCTCTTTGCAAGCACATATTTCACATTGACTTTTTATGATGTAAAGTTTTTTTAAAGTATTTTTCATTAAAAAATATTTATATCCATATGCATAAATAAAGCATTGTTTCATAAAATTATGTCTTGATTCATTAACTGATTTTTATGATCTTACAACTTTTATAACATTTTTTTGGTGGTTTATAAGTTTGGTGCGCTATTTTAAAAACGCGTTATTTCAATCGATGACGTCACGACACTCTTTTAAAAACACCCTGTAAGAGCAATTCCCAGAAAGAATTTTAATGTAACTTCGTTTTCAATTAAAGAAAATGTCTACTGTCTATCTAGGGGTCGCGACAAAATTTTACTCAAAATAGGGGGTCGCGACAAAATTTTACACAAATTAGGGGGTCGCAGACGAAAATAGTTTGCGCACCACTGCTGTAAAGCATCAATAAGGTAAGGTAGCCAGTAGTTGAATTTTCCATCTAAAAAAAACATCAAAATAAGAATTCAATTGACGATATACAGTAAAAAAACAGATTTGTAAATGGGTGAAAGCATCTGCTGACCAAATCGCGAGCCCTAAATTTACAGTGTACTGTGGATTAGCAATGACTCATGCTTCCTTCTGTGCGGAAGTTGTGCTAAGAGTACATATCTGGCCAGAGGGAACATTAAACGGTTTTCAAATTAATTTTGGGTAAGTTTTTATAATATTCATGCAGCTAGTGCTTGATTAGCAATAAAACAGGTGTATTAAAGTCATAACTTTCCTTAGCAGCACTTTAGCTGAGTGATCAACTACTGAATGTTATTATTGCTTCTGAATCAGTTATTGTCCGTTTAGTTTAACTAGATGACCACCAGGTCGATTTTTGATGCATCCTGTAGTCAAATTTTGAAGCATAATTTAAGATAAAAGGACAGAGAGAACTGAAAATTAGCAATAAAATTTGGATGCGAAGCTCCAAAGTATCTAAAAGAAGAGTTGGGGTCCATGATTGATCACTTAGGAGCAGAAAAACCTGTCACTTTTCAGTCAACATTGGATAGCACTCGGAACTGGGAGATATTTACCTGATACATCTTTATTCCTGTTGTGGAAGAAGACCAAACACGAACACATTTTGGGCACAAATGCGGACGTCTCCACTTCATTCCCATTCTACAATATGCTGCTGAGCCGTATGCAAGTGCAGACACGACATCACACCTACTACATGACAGTGCTGAACTATATGCAAATATGCTTCAGTAAATGAATTTGGTAAAGTACAGGAGATGACTTTTTCATAAATCTTAATCGTAAATCCTCAAACGTTCTAGCTGAAAACAGAACCTGCAAACTCACCACATTTCCACTAGATCTGAGAAGTAGTATGAGTTCGTTTGCTAGCTCTAGCTATGGAATACCCACCCCTTTAGAAAAACCCTTCATTTGCACAAATGTCAACGATGATAAAACCAAAAAAGAGGGCCAAAAAGAGAAAATTCCATAGACTCTGGCAAGCTTTAACGGAACTATTTTGAGAAAAAAATTGAAACGATAACAGAACTTGAATGACTGAACAAGGACTCAAGAAATGCAACGGAAAAGACAGGGCAGGGTATAACAAGAAAGATCCAAGAAGTAAGAGAACCAAAAGGCATCTTGGTTGTATGGGAAGTTGCAAATCCAATGAAGAAGTTTCCCCCCGTCGAAAATTTCTGTGTAGAGTTATAAAAAAAGAAAAAAAAAAGAGGATAAAAATGACTTGGTTTGGAAGAGTCCTCATTGACCATGAGGGTGAATTTGTGATTTTTTAAGTACGATAAGAAATCGTAGTCTAAAATATTTTGTAAAATAAACGAAAAAAGTAGCAAGAATTTCATCTATGCAAACAAATGCTGCACTTAATTTACACGTTAAATAAATACGTAAGAACTTGCTTACTAACACTTTTGTAAGTTGACCTAAACAATATAGTCTTGTGAAATCTTAATTATAGTCTTGTGAAAACTTAATTAATCACGGTGGTCAAGTGGTGGAGCAAAAAATGGTCAACTACTAGTTTTTTGTTATCTAAATAATCAACTGCTGACTCAAAATCACTGTTTCACATATTTATTTATTTATATCGGCAATAACAGCATAAAGTGAATACAGTAGACCCCCTATAACACAGTAGATACTTTCCATGTTATATGAACGTAGGGTTTACGAATAACAAACACGTGAACAGCAACAGCAGTGTTAACAGGTAACACAGAAATATATGTCTCAGTCTTTTACTGTGTTATAAGAGTCTTTTTTAACATGTTATAGGAAAAAGATCGCAATTTTTTTCCGCCAAGTTCAACGAATCCGTCTTATATGAACCCGTTTTATTGGAGGGTCTACTGTATTGTTTTTGTTTATCGAATACATGTTAGCACACTTTGTAAAACCTTCATCCATTAAAAATAGAGAAAAGCAATATGTAAGCACTAGAACCAGGAAATCAAGAACTTTTAAATTGTCAACTACTGGTATCCCTAACTTACAGCAACTATGCAGAATTCATTATCATAAGTGGTTTTGCGTGTGAATTGGCAGAGTTTTTATATGAATATGCAATAAGTTTATTACTTGTTGAAACTTTTCATCCGAGTCTTCTAAAAACATACTTTTGTAATAATTCAGAATGTATTAATTTCCGAAAATTACATTCTGAAAATAAAGAGAAAATAAAAGTCATTTATTCCACTGACGTAGAATGTCACATTGTTTTTTTTTTTTTTTACAAATCATATTCTGAAGAGATGGAAATACAAAACATTTTCAGAATGCATAGGCAGAATATCTACAAAAGAATCAGGAGTAAACCAATTTATTACTTAATCCTTTGATTCACCATTTCATTATTATGTAGAATCATTAAAGGTACTTTAATGATGAGATTGGTATTAAAAATCTCCATTTCATTATTAATATCCCGACTTACGCGAACTCGGAATTACGCGATTTTCAAATCTCGTCGATTCGACTTTTATTTGAAGCCTTCTATAAAAAAAAACCTTCGGCTTACGATTGTAATAATATAATTTGTTTTACATATGTATTATCTAAAATTTTATTAAACTTTGATTTTCTTAATTGTTGTTTTCTTAAGTATCCGGCCCCAATAAAAAGAGAATTGTACATCCATATTTATGTGCGAGATTATACCCCGACTTACGTAATTATTACTCTGTCCTACCTATCGCGTAAGTTCGGGGTATAACTGTACTTCAGTTGAGATTAGATGCTTTTAAGACTACTAATGTTACAAGAAGAATTATTGAACATATTTTATGCATCTCATAATGTAACATGGTTTGCCACATGATATTCTGTAAAACGTTTTATGCGAAAAGTATTGATTTATTCATGTGATGTAAATTTGTATGTATTTTTTTTCTTGTGAATAGTGTTCGTACGAGCTAGTGATTCGTTTTTAATTGATTAATCAATAAGTTCGGATTCAAAGTCCAAATTTTTTATAATATGCTGCATGTAGAACTAATCAATAACTCTTTATGAAATAACTATTATTTAATTTACAAATATATTAACTATTTTTAACTAAATTAATTGAAATTTCCGTAACTCTGAAATATCAACGACTTATTTTTTATCCAAACTGCAGCAACTAGTTTTGACTGATAACGATGGATAGCTTTAACATGATTTTTTTTAAGTTCATAAGGACATATGTAAGTATTTTTATAAAAAGAAATATTTAAAATGGTATACTTAAAGTTGCGTGTATAGAAGCTGTGAAAAAAAAAAGAAAACATTTTCAACAGTACAACTTTTATTCATTAAAAATAAAATTTTCGTTATTCACTCTAAAATAAAAACTTCAACGCCATCACTCCAGAAATATTAAAATATTAAGCATTATAAACTTAATAAAGCCCCCAACGTTTGTACGATCGGCTTAAAATGTTTTATAATTATGTAAACAAATATAGAAAACAAACGGCGCTACTTTATAAATCCGAAAATCCACCGGTTGCAGGATTTTTAAGAGATATTTCGTAATTGTCCACTCCTTTCTGCATCCAAAAATTAAAAAAAACCTTTCGAATTGAGTGACAAAATTAGATATCGCAAGACGTGTTATTGATATCATGGTTATCAGGCTTTGAATGGAAAATTTCGATTCCAATTCGTTTAAAATAGTTTTTCTAGATTACCCTGTTTACCTTTTTTTTCACAACTAAAATGATTTCCTCTGCATGAGGCATTGATATAAGGGGTAATCCCTTAAAACGAAATCTTTCGAATGCGAAAAGTTTCCGCACGTTTTCAGAAGAACATGCATTTCCGCTTCGGTACATAATAAAAATTGAATATAAAGCTATTCATTTTAAGTGAACAAAGATTAAATATGCAGCGTGGTACATAGTTTTGTCAAATATTTTATTCTAGCGCCCGTTTGTGTTTCCTCCACAACAAGCTTTATCTTCTAGTTTATTGTATTCTGTTAAAGTATTCCTAGCAAAGTTCAAAAATACTTATAATTTGGATTCATGTCTCTACGTATCCACGTCTAACTGTCATCCCATACAACTGTAAATATGTATTGATTACTACAAAAGTTATAATACGTATATTATATTTTTTTTCATACGTTCCATATCGAAAAAGATGAGCTTGAAATTTATAGTTTTTGTACAAGAGCAGAATTACAATAAGAAAAGAAGTAAGAGAAGTAGCTAGAGAGTAGGAAGCTTCCTTCCTCCATCTTTGTATTTTATTTTTTTATTTTTTACCAAAATAACAGTAATCAAACCTTTCTGTGAGAAATTCTATCTCCTTCATTCTTTGGCTTCCTTTCGAAATTTTGTTGTGGCTACTTGTCTGACACCGATGTTACGAACAGTATGCTGTTGTGTGGTGTCCGTACAAATGGAATTAAAAATTAAACATTACTTTCGGCTAACAGAGTTTTTCCGATAATCCAGTGTCTACTTTACAAATTTTGTTCAGTTTGGCATTAAATAACATCATTAAAATGCTCTTCAATTGCTGTTGAATCACTACTGTCTGTACTGTAGCAACGGACAGTATTGCTTCATCAACAGCCATTGAACAGCATGGTGTTTTTCCATTTCAAACAAAAGAAAATTTATGCAGTAAACCTTTGATTATCAGAAAATCTCAATTAACCAAAATCAACGTTTATTTTCTTCCTCTTTTATCCAAATTTCATATTCTGAGCGATGAGGAAATTACCGCCATGAGCAGAAAAATATGTTATGCTGGTTAACGCAATGAAAACGGTGACGAAGAGACCAAAGAAAACAAAAAAATTATCAATTACGAAGCTTTCGAATGTTTGGCAAAATTTTAATATGGATGGAACAGCTGCAACAATATTGAACGAATGCTGTTAAATAAATCCCGTGATATAGCTTTAAAACGAAGACCATGGAAATTGCCAAGTTTCATATTTGGTTCCGCGTTATCAAAATTAAAAGTCAGGTGAATTCGTACTAGACTAATATACTAATCTATTTTTTCCTCCATTTTGCTGTAGCAGTATGAATATTTTTTGATCATAATAAGAAATAGCATTCGTAATAGTGCATAATCTCAAATGTGAATCACACTCATTATCCGAAAATGGTCACTCCGAATTACTCCGGATAATCAAGTTTGTAAGGCGTGTATTTTCTAGTCTTTTAACAATATAACACCCATTGAAATTACTGATAGCACTGCTGATTCTTCATTGACAAAGACGAAACAAAATATTTAAACACTTCGAGATGCACACGGAAAAAATTATTTTGTTGAATTGCACAAAATTTTGTTCATTCAACAAAAATTTAGCTGGCGCTATTTCAACTAAATAGATATTGCTGATTTTAATAAAATTTTTGTTCAATTAACATTTCGTTATGTTCACAGAAATTTTGTTTTTCCAACAAAATTATTGGGTTGAAACAGCTCCAACCAATGTTTCTTAAAATAACGAAACAATTTTTTTCGGTGTACTAACACGACAACGCATTTCAGCTAACGTTTTAGAAATTGTGAGTACTTTCGTCAAATGTATGTTATTTCAGATCAAACGTATCAATTTCTCTGAAAATTAATAATAAAAAGCTCTGAAAAACTAAATTTGCAAATAGTTCTTGCAAAAGCACTACCCACTTTTAAGCTAAATTAGTTAGAACTCTTCAGTGCGATTAAATGAGAATTTATACTGAAAAAAAAAGCACTCAAAAAATCAATCTAGGGCTCTCGTTCTAATTTTCTAAGCTTTCACTCTCTGTATTTTATTTCTCTTCTCAGTCTAGACTTTTACGAGGGAGACAACTGCTTTATTGGGTACATCAACCCTTTCGTTAGCATTTTTGTAATGTTTCGACTTCTTCCCAATCTAGATTGTGTGGGATGAATGGAATACTTTCTATCGTAAAACTGGCAGTTTCTTGAATAAAGGATTAATATCGTGGTACTCGTAAACAGTTCCAGCATATTTTTGTGCTAAAACAATTACATTAATAAGCCTTTTATAACGACCGTTAAATGGATGCACTTAGTTCCCTCCCGATATTTCTAATCCATGTTTCTATAGTGAAATTTAAACTGCTTATTTAAATGACTAGGCATTATGATTAAGTTTTAAAATTCACTTTTCAGACACTATAAATTAAGTAAATTCAGTTATTAAAACTGAGTTTTTGATTATAACTTGATTGTTATCTTAATTCAGTACTGTCTAGGTTGAGCACCATGCTTATAGCTATTGCCTAATAACAAGACCTCCATAGTGGCCACTAAAATAATCTAAATAATATACATTTTATGAACAACGACAGACATGATGCTTGTCCCTAAGAAGTATAATTCTATAATATGAAATTAAGTCATAAAAAATATTATTTGCTTTTTACTTACTTTTTTTTTTTACCTTTTTGGCGATACCTCATTGTTGTTTTCAAAATTAGATTGGGGCTTGTTTAAATATTCTAAACTGAAATGACAAGTTTTTTTTTATTTTTTTTACTCTATTCATAGAATTACTGATGCTATTTAAATTCAGTTATTTAACTAGTTTTTTTTAACTAAAAATTGGCTTGTTCACTTGTTGTTAGAAGAAAGAAAACTGTTTTAACTGTTTAGATGCAGCTCAACAGGCTTTGACCAGTTTCGAAGTTAAATCCTGATTTTTTCTGAAAACCCAAATTTGAACAATATACAAACGTTTTTAGACCCATTTTGGAAATGTACTTCCTCCACACACATTGTGAATTTAGAGTTAATATCTCCATGGGTGCTTTAATTCTTCTTCATTCTTGATCGTCATAAATGCGTGAACGGATTTGCCTCCCGATCAATTTGTTCAACAGATTCTACTGTTCTTCATAGATCAAGTAGCAGGCATCGTTTATGTAAAAATGTTGAATTCTTGTGCGAATCTCAATTTAGAACATTCAAATAAACTAGACATCGTCACAGATCGAGAAAGAATCTTACGTATTCATATCGTTGTAAAGTAGTTAGGGGAAACTGAGGTACAGTAGAGTGCCGAGACGGGACGAAGTTCGACGCTTTTAACACGAACAAAATTTCGAGCAATTTAGTTGCCGCAACCAGTTGCGGAAACTTCTTTCCTGAAAATTTCCCTCGGTTAAAAGGGGATCGGTCAACTCCAACTTTTTCCTTCAGAAGTGAAAATATTGCTGGTTTCTGGAATACCAGCCAGTCGTAGTTCTTCCTCTTTATAAGTCACAAGATGGTAGGAGACTCAGCGATACCGATCGTAGTGACAGTGGCCGCTCCTCCATTTGAGCACATGAGCACGTGAACCCCCAGAGGAAAAACTAAAGAATAAACACATTAACAAATTAAATTTTAAAAAATATGTTAAGTACACTTCTAGATTTTTGTGAATTTAAAACATGAGTTTTACTCTCCCCCAACCCCACCCCACCCCACTATTATTAAACGCGTTTATTATAGCTAACGCACTGTATCGTAGGTTACTACATCATAGTCTCGTCGCTCGCACGTGCGATCGACCCGAGTGGCCCTTTCAACCGGTCTGTGAGGAAAGACTCCGAGAGAGTGACAGAGAGTTGCGGGGGAAGCGAGGCGCTTTCGGCGCTCCGCCAGTCGTAGCACAGTTTTATTGTGCTCACAGCAGATTTTTTCGCCATTATCTCCTCTGGTTTCTCTCTTGGCTTGCTGTGTTCGGTTAGTTAATCCATTTTTTTTTCATATTCTTATTATTTTCTTAATTTTTATGATTTTTCACTACAGTATTTTTTGCGAACTAGTGTCAATAATTAAGATGGGAGTCAAATTAGTGTTTCGGAGTTACAGCAACGATATTTTTCAATGTCATCCTTTGAAAAAAGAATTGAAAGGAAAAATCAAGACAATCTTTTTGCTAAAACTTATCTTAGCGACGAAATGTAAGATCAAAGATGACTTGTTTTCTTTGAGTTGCGTGCATTGTTTTCCTTTAACTGCTGGAAATGCAAATATAGTTTAACTTGTAAGGTGCGTCGTATCTGCATATTTAATTTTCGAAATGAATTTTGTGAACCCCCATTTAAATAACCCACGAGCCGTCACTGCGCAGTGATGAGCGAAGAAAGAAAGTCTCTCAAATGGAACAAAGCGACTCTCAAAGCAATATGAAAATAGATCTGTTCGAAAGCATTAGTAAAATTCTACATTTATGGAACACTCGAAATCCCAAATATTTAAAAAGGTTGCTGTAGCGAAATGCAACCTATATTTACATGATCTATCAATCGTAAATTCGTCGAATCTTTGACGTTTGTGAGCAGAGCAGAGTTTGTTTATTTTGGCAACCCTGCATGCTCATCGACTTGCCGGAACGAGTTTCTGCAACTGGTTGCGGCAACCTAATTGCTGGAAATTTTGTTCATGTAATAAGGCTTTTAGGTGGCAAAGTTGATGCCAGCGACCGAAACTAAGTATAGTACAGCTAGATTAACTTGTTACTGCTCTATTAGGCGAGCCATGTTAGTTAGTTTCCTAGAATGCTGGTGCGGTTTGCGTTGTATGATTTTATTTATTTATTTATTTATTTTTATGCTCCTGTATTGTGTAACTTCTGATGATTTTGTAACTAAAGTAAGGTACACATATTTATTTAGATTACATGTATAGTTAGTACATCTTGAAACACTTTTACTTGTCTTCAGTTTCACGTAATTAAACCCTTTTTAGCATCTTGCCTAATCTTATCTGCCTAACCAGAATCGCGTCCCTTGGGCGGAACGGGGAAGAGCCTTTTTTTTTCTAACGGGCGGGTACTTTGCCGATTAGGCATTGTCCCTTACAACGGACCGCAGGTGTTGACCACTTTCTTATGGGGGCACCTAGTAGGTGGACCAACGTCGCCCCCTATGAAGGGACGGACATGACAACCACGCCCAGTCGGAGATCGAACTCCGGCCGCCGGGAGTTGAACCCGAAACCGGAGTACGGTGCTTTACCCGCCATACCACTAAGTTGGCTGGGGAAGAGCCATAGTCTGCCACAAAATACTAAGAGATCGAATTTTCCTCATTTTTTAATATGATTTTAGATGATCGAAACTAGAATGAAAAAAATTGGCAATCATGGTTTGCTGAGGCAATGAATAATGCTGCAGAGGTGTTTATTTCTGGATATTTCGGATGGCTTCGAACCAATTTGATTTTTCGTTGTCTACTTTTGAAAGATACTTTAAAAAAAAACACGGAAAACCGTGACTGCAATATTGATAAAACGGCTGGAAAATTTAAAATGTATTTACGGAAGAGCAGGAACTTGATCTTGTTTACTACTTTAAAACTATGCAAGCTGTGTTATACGATCTAACAATGATAGACTTGCGTATCCTAGCTTAGTACACTCACTTCCAAAAGTTAAGCCCGGAGTGCAAAATGTTAATTTTCGTAAGGAAACCTGAATTAAAGAAGCTGAAATTCTCTGAAAAGGTAGAAGAAAGTATGCAAATTTGTAAGATAACAACAACCAATCACGGTTTCGCTTCGAGAAATGCAAAACAGATATTCGTATAAGAAGCCGGCAATGTGAAGGGTTACAGGAGTTGCATTTAAGTGCTGATGAAAGGTGATTGGAGCATTCATACGATTTGTTTTCAAGCTATACGTGTGTCTATATAGCTTCCAGAAGACGAAGATTCTGAGCACTGAAGGGCTGTCGGTCACGTTGAAGCTTGGCAGTCTATCCCAAATGTTGATCTTTTCTTCGGCGTTCATCATTCTGTCCTTTCATGATTATGGTATCAATTCCAAACCAGCTAAACAGTTGTCTGAAGACATGTAGCCGGTCGTTCAAGGGTTACGACCCCTGAGGAAGATCGCTATATTGCTGTTGAGGGACACTTGCTGATGAAATCAATGTTTCATTGAAGAGATCTCGCTGGCCGTGTGTGAATAGATTAGAACTCAAAACAAATACGAGAATGTCATTGTCAACACACAAAAAACGGCATTTTTTAGAGTTGTTGCTCATAATATGTAATGGACTGATGTCAGAAAACAATGGGAGAGTTAATCTAGATAATCAAAAGCTTTGAATTTTATTGAATGATCTTCAAGTTCATAACTTGGTTTAAGGAGAGATTTTGTCAACGACTAACGTTCAAATAGGTAACGTGAACGGCCGTATGATCTCGAAGATTAATGCACAGACACAAGCATAGACTCTGCAGACACCGCGCTGGACCAGGAAGAGGCTGTACATCCCCCTACAGAATTTCTCAATTGCTTCCAGCCTTCTGGATTGCCCCCACATAAATCGGTTTTAAAAGAATTGAAATTGAATGAATTTCTCCACCAAAAAAAGTGTCTTTATCATTTATAGTTCTGCTACAGGAACACTCAAAAATTTTCCAACACATTACGGTCAATGGCAGCTTTAGGGACATTCATCCATTTCAAGCACAACAAAGTCGCCAAGCTTGGAGAATTTTGGTGTATGTGTATATGTATTTAACTCTCAAATCTCAAAAACTATTAGTCGTGGAATGTTGAAATTTCCTATATAAGATTGTTGTAACATCTAGCTGTGTATCTCTATTTTTGGTTACAATCTACTGGAGAGTTTATTTACAGGACTACCCAAAAGAATTTCAATACATTAATGTCTATGGACATCTTCAATATATTACATCTGTAGTCAGTTATTGTTTGGTCCATACCCAAAATCTCGCCATTTGTCATCGACTTTGCAAGTTTTGGAGAAATATCGCCAAATTTGGTGATAGTCAGTCATTGTTTGATGCATGCCCAAAATCCTGCCATTTCTCGTCCAACCTGGCGAGTTTTGCCGGAATATCTCCAAATTTGGCGTCAAAAATAATTTCGTATTTCTCATAGCTCTAAAACTTTTAACCGTAGAATGTTGAAATTTTGTATTCAAACTACTGTAACATCAAATTGTGCATCTCATTTTTGATTGTAATCGACTGGGTAATTTATTTACAGAGTCACCCAGATGACTTTAAATACATTAAGGGGTATGGATACATTCAATTCATTGAAAGCCTGTGGTAATTTACTACTTTGGAAATCCCCAAAATCTCGCAAACTATCTCAAGCATGTCGGCTTTTGGCAAAATACCGCCAAATTAAGTGGGAAAAACGAATGTTTCAAATTGAACCCAACTTGGCGATATCGGAATTATTCGACTAGAAATCGCTAAACCTTGGTATTAGTGCAGTATTTTATTTGTTTGAAAGAGATAGATAAAGTGCGGTGAAGATAGTTGAAGTATGTGAAAATATTTTTGATTTAATAGACATTCAAGGAAGTGATGTGTTGCCCACATCAGATTTTTTTTAAAGAAAATTTAATATAAATTCGTAAATGAATAATAACTGGAATGCAAGGGCATTTGTTGCAAAGATATTTTACACATTTATTTTAAGCACATTGATAAATTATTAGCAGTACCAGACGAAGTATCTACTAATACTTTTCAAAAAATGATCTATGCATACATTAAAAGTAACGAATGATGAAAATTTGGAAACAAATTCTCAATCATTTCATCACTTCCTTTCAATCATTCCCAGAAATCAATCTTTGACTTCGTGAAAAGTCCTTTCATAGGAATCAATTAATTTAATGAAGAGCATGCCTATTTATTTTATAAATTTTAATCCCTCCATTAGCACAATTTACCTTGTGATATTAATGATACTAAATGCTTCAAGATACTCGTTCTAATACCTGGACGATCTCCCTTTAGCAGTGCGTCAAAAATAGGTTTGTTTATGAATCGCGATCATAACAATATGTACCAGTGCAAATTGACTACGCGTGTATCTAAACTTTTATCTTTGTACAGTGGTCTTTGACAAGAGAAGAATTCTCTGTTCAGAAGCGAAACAACTTAATTAATAATGAGATAGGCATGCATAAATATGAGTTTCTGGCAACCGAGTTCCAAGACTGTATCTTCAAGCTCATACCTACTAATTCACTTCTATGTTTAAAATAAATAATGTATTAGGATAAGAAGCGTAACCACGCTAAAATAGCATAAATAAATTATTCGTGTTTATGACATTTTTTATTTTTTTTATCTAAAAAGAATAAAAGTGATTTTTTGATCTGTAAAACCATAAACTGCCTGGTTGTGAAAAACTTGGTCAGCACGTTCTTAGTATCCTACGTTCGATGGAATCCATGTGGTTTTACATGGTCGCTGTATTCATCGAAAAGGTTCTAGAAATTTTGTTCATGTTATTGGAACTTGTGCTTATCAAAAATTAATGAAGAAAAAATCTGTTTCTTTTCAACAAAGGTGAATATTTTTACTATTTCGGTTTGTCTGTCTTTTAGTCATGTCGTATCATAAATATGTATAGGTTGCCGCATCTATATAGAGCTCATAGTTTCCACTGTTTTACAAAATCACAGAAAAAAATCCTATAAAATTACGGTCCATGAACATGGTTAAGGTTGCAGGTTGGCTAGACAGTGCATTTTAAATGCGATATCTATTTCAATCAAACTAAAATTAGTGTGTGCCGTTGAGGTTTATAAAAAAATTATCCATTGCATAAAAAAAAATAGGCATGGCATTTGAAACTGCTTTACAGGGGATCAGAAAATAACTTTTGTATGTTTTTCTCAAGGATGGTGTCTGAAATAAATACCGAGACTTTGTTTTACTTTTTTAATGATTCGTTATGCAATGGTATGTACAAATAGAATGGCAATTACGTACTAGCAATAAATCGTTTGCAACTGGCAAGCATCGTTCTGCAGCTTACAATGTAGTATATACACTATCTACCAATAAGTATTTGGACACCCATACAAATAAAGATATCTGAGGTCCTGATCTACGTCTCGTATTCTGTACTTAAATATCGCGTAGAAAACAGCATTGGCATTAGTCACATACAAGATGCCGCAAAATTCAGATCTGTCTGACTTCGAGAAAAGCGTAATAGTCAGGCATCATAGAAACGACCGATTATTGTAGGACATATCTAGTGAGTTAAACATTCCAAAATCGACAGTGGAATTTCTGGTTAAGAAGTGGAAGGTGAACGATGATAGTCGGAATGGGCTTCGACCAGGCAGACCCATGAAACTAATAGGGCTATCACACTGGGAAAAATCCGACCAACTTTCCTTGCAAATCAAGTTTCCGGCCGATTTCCTCCACCGTTACCTTGACGACCGCGAACTCCAACTTTTTTCCTTTCCGAAGGAAAAAAATCCGAGTCGGACGAAATTTCGGCCAGTCAGAGTACTTCTTCCTGCTACGTCATAAGCAATTTCGAGCAACGGCGATTATGTTCGAAGCTTGGCAGCTTGGCTCGATGTCAGAATCACGTGTAAATAAAATTATGGCCTCGTTCAAGTGGACTTTGGAATTAGAGATTGCTGCCCATCCGATGCTGCCGAAATTGCTGCCGATCCGATGTAAATATACCAACGCACGATAAGTAAAATAAGAACCTGCACGCCCAATCAGCGATGCGATGACTATTTGGCGTCGGAGAGAGTTTTTTTACTTTTGCAACCCTTAAAGATAACCACGCCTTCAAGTCCGTCGGAAAAGTTGGTCCAGCGCGAAGTTGCTCGGATTTTTCCTTTATTGTGATAAGGCCATAAGAGATAGAGACCGATGAATGCTGCCCAAAGAAATTCAGAAAAATCGCACCAAACCGATGGCACACATTCTCCAGGTGTTCCAACAAGTATCAGAGACTGTTGTTTCGATAAACACCATCCGCAAGGAAGCACATTTGCTTCGTTTCCATGGTCATGTTGTCGCTCATAGGTCTTTGATTACAAAATCCAACTGCGCTGCTCTGTTGAGGTGGTGCAAAGCATGTCGAAATTGGACCGTAAGTGTGTGAAAACAGGTTCTCTGCAGTGATGACTCAAGGTTCAATATTTAACAGTCGGATGGCAGATTCTGGTTATGGAGTATGCTTGGAAAACGCTTTTTGCAAGAATGCATTGTGTCTACAGTAAAGTTTGGAGGAGGTGGAATTATGGTCTGGGGACGTTTCTCGCGGTATGGACAGGGACCCTTGATCCCAGTTCATGATAAGCTCAACGCCGGTTGCTACTCCACTATTCTAGACAGCAATGTGCTTCCTACTTTGTGGCAATTTTGCAGGTTCGATAATTGTTGCTTCCAGGAAGATAACGTCACTTGTTACGTTGCGTTGTCCACCCTGGATTGCAATGATAACAATGGGGTCAACCGAATGGACTGGCCTGCTCAGGGTCCGGACTTGAATCCTATAGAAAACGTCCGGGACGGGTTGGATCACCCAATTAAGA
This sequence comes from Cheiracanthium punctorium, assembly GCA_038373885.1. NCBI lineage: Eukaryota > Metazoa > Arthropoda > Arachnida > Araneae > Cheiracanthiidae > Cheiracanthium > Cheiracanthium punctorium. The sequence continues at coordinate 766,420 of JAWZYV010016291.1, forward strand.
GGTGCAGCAACCGTCCAAAATCGGTGAAAGAACTTACTTGTTTTCTCCAAGCCGAGTGAAAGAAAAATACCACTGTCCATCACCCAAACACTTGTGGAAAACATACCCCGGATGGTTAAGACTATAAGTGTCTCATGTGAAGGCTCTACCAACTATTGAATACTAATAAATTGTGCTTATTTCTTTTCTCACAAATGTCCAGTTTAACCCTCGCGAATGTCGGTCGCCACTCGCCAAATGGCGATTAAAAAATTCTTGCTATCTGGTAAAATTTTAGGTCCACTGGCCACAATGGCAAGTGAACCTCAACGGACGTGAAGTATTATGAAATGTCCGAATTTGCAGCCCTCGTCTTCATCCAAATTATGATGCTGAAACTGTTTTTGCTGAATATTCAAAGTTAAAAAGTTACACCTGCAACCAAATTAAAATCACTGGAAAAAGAGTTTCTTTTAATTCTTTATATGACTGATTAGTTGCAGAAGCTAAAGAAACAGGAAGGTACACTCAGATTTTAAGACTTATGGAAATGATCCTGCTACTCGTAGTTCCATATGAAAGTTACAGTTCCATATGAAAGGGGATTTTTCTGCAATGAACAAAATTAAAGCAGCTTTTCGTTCATCAGTTCATGAAGAGTCACTAGATGATCTAATAATGGTAAAATGTAATGGAATGTTCATTGATGATTATGACCCAGGTTCAGCTATAACACTTTGGTGGAATGATACAAAAGATGGGGGGGGGGGAAATAACACCTATACTCGATAGTAAAAAGCAATTGCTTATCTCCAATAAACAAAATTGTAATAAAATAACTGAAATGAAAAAAAGTTCCTCAAATTTCTTATTTTTTTTATTTTCATATTTATTGCTCTTTCTGTCTCCTTGCAATGAAAAATTGGGTGGTTTAAATAAATTTAATGCTTCATTCTTTAAAACGGATGTGGCTGGTAGATTTGTGCAAGTGACTGGTAAGAAATAAACCTTACCAGCCATCATGGCTGGTAGGAACTTTTCACTTTGGAAAGGGTTAGTCCAATTAAATACTTATTTGTAGATAGTGCATATATATAAAGGGTGTCCGCTAAAGTCCGTTGTCACCCTAATAATTTCTAAACGGCATATAATCATATATGGTATATAATCATAAAAGTAGGGTCTAGATATAGTAATGTTGCCCTGTCGCTATACAAGGTTACAGCACCACCTGGTAGCTAAATTTGGAGTTAGCGTTCTTATATCAAAAACGTTACAAGATACGGGGAAAAGTTTTAAAGTTGTTCGGAATCATCGATTTAATAAGAAAAGACGCATGAATTTGCACATGATGCTCATTAATTCGGACCAAATGTTACGGATGGAAGCCATAAAATGCGTTTGCTTGGCATTTATTTGGTCGAATTTTCCAAAACTGCACTAACCTGGCATTAAGCTCATTTATCCTTCATGCTAAAAGTGTTTCCCGTCATCAAAAATACACATCTGGAGACTGGTCTGCAATCACCGCTGGAAGTTATACAATATGCTCAGTGACACGCTGGCAAAAATATCAGTAATACGTTTTTACGTCTTGCATTTTGGGCCTTCACTTTTTAACATTAATGTGCTCAAGATATCTTTCCTTTGTAAATGAGTGATGCAGAAAAATTTTGTAAATGACTTTTTTTCCGTACCTCGCACCGTTTCAGAGATAACAACTCCAAATTTAGCCGTCAGGTGACGTTGTAAGCGGTTTTTCGTGCAGCGCATGGCAACTTTTCTATACCTAGACCACTTCTATCACTATAGCTCTTACCACTCAGAAATTGTTAGGATGAAAACGGACTTCCTATATATGTATATGCGTTGGGAAATTATTTTTATCTCGCAGGTTGATATACAACGAATTTAAGATGTCGACCGTCCAGTAACTTTATATGATACTTGTAATTGCCTTTTTAAAATTTTGCCATGAACTCAACGTTGGAATCAAACATTTGAAATTTCATGAAGTAAAATGTTTTGTGCTAACCAACGATCACTTCATGTAATCTCATTAAGGTACAACAAAAATGTGTTTTAATAAATGATATTTTATAGCACTTCGAAAAAGTTAATTTTCGACAAGAGTAATTCCTTTAAACGGAATATCAAATTTGAAAAATATACCCTTCAGATTACATTGGGGGGGAAAAAAAACGTAATTTAACATTAGATCCATGACAGAGTATTTTATCAATATGTAAATCTGTTTCATTGTTGTCGAAATTTTCTTTGTTACTTAAATTTTCCTTCAATGCTATTCATGGTTCCTGGCTTATGTATTTTTTAAAACATTTTACTATATTAACTATTAATATTGATGAGTAATTTTTGAAGAACTTCTGTCACGCTATGTGAATTCCGTGCACCTGGGCTGGTGAGGCTACTAGATTTACTAATGCATTTTTGATTAGTCACACATAGACTTAATGAAATTTATTCAACAAGTATTAGCTAGATATATCAAAACTGCATAAAAAGGAGTGTCTTTGTGTCGATGAAAAAAGGAATCTAAACCGTTTTAAACAGATTCTGCGAAACCTAAACAAGATAAATTGCTTTAAACGCATCTATATAAATAAAACAGAGTGTAAACTGTCCGTTTGTCTGTCTGTGTCTCGCGTAGCTCCGAAACGGGTGATCGTAGACCTACCAAATTTTGTACGGAAATTCTCCAAGACGGGTCTCGACACACCTCGAAGCGATTTTTTCGAAATTAGAATTAGAAAATGTTTTATTTTATGTTTTGTCCGATTTTTAGCGATTTTTCTTGCGTAATACATAATAACGCCGGTAATTGAGCTCGCAAGAAAACGATATTTACATCATCGTATAGAGGAGAAAATTTTCTTTTAAAAACTATTCGCTCGGACTGTGTAACATAATTTGCAGATTTTTGGGAATTTTACAAATAAAATTAAATTTGACGCTGACTTTCGAAAAATATTTTTAAAACTGCTGCATCTTGAATTCTATCTGTCGTAACTTTTTTATATTTGGGCAAAAGACGGAGCACACAATTCGCCCACTTTTAAAAGAAGAACGGGGGAAAAATATAAATTAGGAGAATTTTTACGAATTTTTAAGTAAAGAAGGATTTTCATTTCAGTAATACCTGCTTATGAGTTTCGGTTTGATATCTTGCGGTTTGGTTGTCATGGATACAGTAACAATGATTAAAATTGCCAGTTGAAAAAAATAAATAAAAACGGGTCCCGCGAGCAGACGATTTCTTTGCTTGGCTCGATTTCCTTTTATAAATACTGGATTTATTTGCGAGAAGAAAAATTAAACTGAGAAAAACAATTTTAAAGCCTTTATAAATAGTGCAGTCTTATCTCTTATCTCATTTCTTTTTGTAAAGGGTTGCAAGAGAGGGTGACGTATTTTTAATTTTAAAAAATTAAAAAAATGTCCATTTCATGTCGTGTCTGAGGTATTTAACGCTAAAACGCGAACCTATAAGACAGCATGTCTGAGGAAATAAGACATTTTGAAAGTGAGAAGTTCACTGCAAACGGTCCATTTGCACTTTTTTGATACCGAATGACGCTGACATAGTTTGTTTTTTTGTGTGTGTGTCATTATATTGCAATGATCTCAGGTTATTACATATATGACGCAAATTTTAAGTCAAGAGTGAAATAATTTTGCTTTTTCTAGATTCCACATCACTGGAATTAATTCGAATGACACATGTGAGGAAATTTTTCGTTTCCTACCGTGCGAAGAACGGGCACGCAGCTAGTCTAAAATAAAACCTTTTCATTTTCAGGAGCAATTTATATTCATTTTTATAATGTTAAGGCATTAAAAAGAATATTAGTAAATGTATGTTTTAAACATTTATTTCTATTATGGATATATACTTTTATAAATTTTGTGCAACTTTTGACGAAAACATGATATTAGAAACGTTGGCTCCTAGAGAAACCGAACCTTGCTCCAACATTTGGTGCTCAAGTTGAACCATAAAATGGAAGAATGTTGAACCATAAAATCGAAAATGTTGCACAATATATTGATAGAACACTGATACATTAGATTGCAGCTATGTTAGAAATGGCACTGCCTATGGGATCCACATGCAATAATAGTGTTACGAATTTTCGGGGCAACCCGCTGCTCTGTGGCTTAAAATGGTTTAAAATTCGTATTCTACGCTTCAAATAGATAAATTTTGCTTTTTGTCGCATCAAAATCGGCCAATTAGAACCGGAGATACGGGGGTTTCACTTTCCCATATGTTTTTCTATGGGCTTCTAGAAATTTGGCGCCAAAAATAAGTCCTCAAAAGTGAAGAGATCTAAGCTCTAGGACTAATATTTCTCGAGATTTCTAGAAGCCCATAGAAAAACATATGGGAAAGTGAAACCCCCGTATCTCCGGTTCTAATTGGCCGATTTTGATGCGACAAAAAGCAAAATTTATCTATTTGAAGCGTAGAATACGAATTTTAAACCATTTTAAGCCACAGAGCAGCGGGTTGCCCCGAAAATTCGTAACATTGCCCTCGAGAAATTGACCTCTCTGGAAACCTCTTGTACCTCCTGCGTCGGCTATTTATAGAAGCGTGCATCGCCCCGAAGTCAGTTGCGAGTTGAACATTCAATGTGTAAAGAGCTCTGAGTACGCTTGCTTTGTGTGAACTGATAGTGCTATAGAAGCTGTGTTTTAGCTTTGTGAAGCTGTTTTTAAAGTGCTGTGTGTAAATTCTTCATTGCTGTGTCTTAAGGGATAGTGTACTATATCCCTTGAATATTTCCACGGAATTTTTGCCTGTAAAAGTGTTCTATTTTGTGTGAGAAATACAGCATTTGTGAGAGCTTCTGATCTAAGCGAACTGTTAAAAGCACATTACTGCTAGATTGTGCTTGTGAATTGTGTACAGCTGATTGTTCTACGAAGTTCTAGAAGCAATAAAGTTTGTGTTCCATCCTGACAAGTGACTTTTTACTTGAACTTTTTACATGAACTCGACTTTAGAACGACGAACCCCAGGAGTAGCAGAGTAATTCCGCAACAATAGGAATTTACTATGATTATATTTTTAGAAAACTGCAAATATGTATGTGGCAACAGTGGGAATAGAACTCGGGCTTACCACATAATCACTCCGCACGTTTGTCACTAGACAAAAAGGTTGCTTCCCAAAGGTTCATGTAAATACTTTTTAGCTTTACCACCGATGCCACCGCTCTACATTTTTTCTGTAAAATACTGCCATGCGATGGTGAAAATTTCAACTACGAAAGAAATTTCGCTATTCCCAATTGTTTTGAAAAATCAAATGAACAATATGTTTCGGCAGCTGCATTTATAGTTCCGTCAAATGGTTTTATGTTTAAAGAAAACTTTTTAAAGTGTAATCTAAAGTAAATCTATATTTTTATATTTTTAAAAAACTTATTGTTGTTCAAACAATTTATTCTATGAATAAATACTGAAAATTAAAACTATTTTTATATGGAAAAATATTTAACATGAACGAAATTTTCAAACTAAAGTATTTGCTCACTTCATTTCCTAAAAGTTTTACTATAATTAAATTTAATTCCCTGTGTGTATAGCATTGGAGTAAAAAGTTTAACGAAACTGAGTTACAAAATAAATATTTGAACTTAATAATGAACAGTTTTCAAACTGTTGACGTCTGACCTATTTTGTTTTTCAACTTTCCTATTCATTTTTACTAAAATCATGTCTTAGAATATTTTCTTTTAGCTTAATATAAGAAAATATTTATCGTTTGATACATTTTATTTTTGTCTGAAAAATGCAATTCTAATTTCTTTTTATTTTGTTAAATAATGTCTCTCAAACTGATATCATAAAGCAATAAATAAAATGACAGAGCTTTCGATTGCAATTTAAGAAAAGAGAGTATAATGTATAACATTAAATTTCTAAAAGAAAGAAATGTATTAAATATTTGACAAAAATAGAATCTTTTCTTTTGAAATATATCTATTACCTCGCATTCAATAGTGCGTGTATGTATTCTTCAAAAAAAAAAATCAAGCAAGGTTTAATTTAAATGTTTTTTATTTTATTTATTTTTTCTTTTTTACAAACTACGTTTTTCATGTCAATTTCTTGGAACTTTAATCTATCACGCAGACACACACATACATACACACAAAAAAAAACATTCATGGAATTTTTGAGTAGATATTTTCGCAAATCAATATTCATTCAATTCAAATGACTTTCAACCTCCGAATAAAACGTTTTACCGTAACACAAATAATGAATTTATGCATTTCGAAAGAATCATTTCATGAAGAATAAAAATTTTACATGAAATTAAGCATTTTGTAATACGTGGCAACCTACGCAGACTCATTTGTATAAGACTCATTTTCATATTTTGCTTGGAAAAAGCTTTGACTTTAAACAGGAAACATTTATGCTTCTTTTAGCCGAATCTACTTGGGTTTTGCTTAAATAAATCGCAATACCGATAAAAAAGTATGTTCTTTTAATAGACTTTGATTTTAGATTTCTATATACACGCAATAAAACCACTCGTAAAAGATTACATCAACTTTATATTATTTTTCATATAGGTTATTCCATGTGTAGTTGGAGCTTTTTTTTTTGTTATCATCTGTATTTACTATTCAAAAATTCAATATTTTACCGTCATATCTAAATCTTTATAGAAATTAATACAAAACTAACTACGTTTAATAAAGCTTCACTGTACTACATTCAAAATAAATATTCGACACAGCTTAATAGATTGAAACATTTTTCATTTGTGTGCAAAGAACGTAATAATGCTATTTCAAGTCGATTTACTTTTCAAGTTAATTGGTTTTATGCCAATTTCATTTTTTCCCATGCCGATTAATCATTTTTTCCCATGCCAATCTGTAAAATACAAGCAGCCCAGTGGCAAGGGTGGCTCCAGACTGAATTTTACAGACTGAAGGGACCATTGAGCATTTTAGATGGTTTTATACATTGTTCAAAATACAAATTGTTATCGTAAAATCGTTAAGTATGCGAATCTAAAGTTTTAAAGCAAAATTCCGGAGGGGGCCGCCCTTGCCCAGTGGCGTAATGGTTAGCGCATTGTGCCGCTGTGCCGCAAGTCCGAAGTTCAATTGCAGAGATGGTCGCGGTTAGCCTCTCGTCCTTTGAGTGGGTCGATAAAATGAGGACCAAGCTTGTTTGGGGACTGCAAACTGGGGGCTACCCATCAGGCTAATCGTTTGGCTGGGGCATATGCTATCAAAGCCCATGGTCGAGAAGGCATGGATGGGATAGGGCAAGCCTTGGTTCCAATGTGGGCTGTTGCGCCACTGACTTTAGTTTTTAGTCTGTGAAAAAATAATATGAATAATCTTAAAAATGAGAGCCATTCCAAAAGTAATAGACGCTATCTTTTTTCTATTACAAATTCCTGTTAGCAGTATCTGGATCTCTTTAGAAGCCTTCAATGCAGCCCGTCATAAAATGGCTAAGTTCCGACGGCTTGGAAGCTTTGCAGCTTCATGTAATACGCCATCTTGTATGCCTCTTTTTTTTTAAACTACTAGTACAGTGCCTGCAAGGGTACAAAACGGGGAGTAGAATGAATGAACACTGCAGGGTGTAAGGGCAGTGAAAGTTTTTAGAGGGGAGAAGGGTAGCTTCAATATTGATTTGCGCCTTGGGCCTCTCGTCTGCTAAATCCACCGCAGCATAAAACCAATTAACTTGAAAAGTAAATCGACTTGAAATAGCATTATTATGTTCTTTGCATACAAATGAAAATGTTTCAATCTACTGTGTCGAATATTTATTTTGAATGTAATGTCTGTTGATGATTTTAATTAAATGCCACGTTACTTTGGCGCTGAACCTCTTATCCGCGTGAACTCCGTTATGAAGCTTTTGTTTACCACAGATGAGAGTATTTCTATTTTAAAATGATTAATTAATCCTGTAGTGTGTGTCGAGAAATTTCAGAATCCATTGTCTCACATATTGACCTCCGAGACCAGAGAAACGTAACCGAACCTTCGACGTTTTAATCGGCAATAAAAGGTAACATTCTTAAAAAATATTTTCAACGGGCAAATTTGCAATGCCATCTGTATTCACAATTAAAAAAATCATTCTGCAGTAATATACAGCAGCATAATACACCGATTTTGACAGTTCATTTCCTGTCAGAAAAGCAATACTGAGTTTCGAAAATATTTAATACTAGTAAAGAATGAAAAGCTGTTTTCTAATCGTCAGGTCATCAATGTAAAATCAGAATTGTTAACGTCTCTAATAAGCGTATATAGTTAGAAATCGAAACTATGTTTGACAACTTTAATATTAAAAGTATTTTCATGTATCGTGTGTTTGAACAATAATTATAACATTCTATTACTTATATACGGAATTCGTTTCGTACGATACATTTTACGTCACTGATTGTGTAATATAGAACGAGCTCTACGTACCCTTTCCGAAGTTTAACGTAACAATTTAAATCCTCATCAAAAAGTAGAGAGTTCTAAATATCGGCACATCTCATAAACTTCTAACGAGTGCCGAGTACTTAATAGTAATTTATTAATCAACTTATTTACTAGTTTAGTTACTTAATAGTATTTGAACTTAATTAAATAATAGCTTTAATTAGTTTAGAGATATTAGTTGAAGAGGGGGGGGGGAACCCCTTCTGCATGAAAGATTATTCGTTGCGAACCTGCCCGATTCCGAGAGTACGAACGGCCAATCAGATTTAACGTGCACATTCCTCGGCTTTGGTTTTTAATCGAATCCATGTCGTACGATCCAGCGTCTTAAATTCCAGCCTACCAGGACATCACGTTCTATATTACAGTACCCAAAATGGCTCCATGATATTGCTTGAAAATAGCTAAAACAGACGCAATAGCCCAGACGGGAAAGCATTCTATCTAATAGGGCTATCACACTGAGAAAAATCCGACCAACTTTCCTTGCAAATCAAGTTTCCGGCCGATTTTCACCGCCGTTACCTTGACGACCGCGAACTTCAACTTTTTCCTTTCCGAAGGAGAAAATCAGAGTCGGACGAAATTTCGGCCAATCAGAGTACTTCTTCCTGCTACGTCATAAGCAATTTCCAGCAATGGCGACTACTACTATGTTCGAAGCTTGGCTTGATGTCAGAATCACGTGTAAATAAAATTATGGCCGCGTTCAAGTGGACTTTGGAATTAGAGATTGCTGCCCATCCGATGCTGCCGATCCGATGTAAATATACCAACGCACGATAAGTAAAATAACAACCTGCACGCCCAATCAGCAATGCGATGACTATTTGGCGTCGGAGAGAGTTTGTTTACTTTTGCAACCCTTAAAGATAACCACGCCTTGAAGTCCGTCGGAAAAGTTGGTCCAGCGCGAAGTTCCTCGGATTTTCCCTTTAGTGTGTTAAGGCCATAAACGCCCCTGTTCTATTACAATTTAACCTAAGATCAACAGGTTCAGGGCTACCTTATGGCTGCGCAACTTCCGCTGTTAACCACTTTGCGAGCTGTTCGGTCTCCGGTTCGAATTCCGTTAGCTCACGGATATATGTGCCTTTCCAAATATTCTAATATTAAACTGTTCTTTGAAATGAAGATGATCTTGCACTTTGGAACAACTGTGATGAAGGCCTGAAGAGATCCACAGATCTCGAAAAATTCTCACAAATCACAAAATTGGGAACCTGTTAACTGCGAGGGTTTTCGTACTATTCGCTGCCAGCGGTGAGATCTCGGGTTGGATTCCCGTTAGCCCATAGTTGTCATTCTCCTCTTCTACTGTATTCGTATTTCTGTTGTGTTATTCTGTGACTGTTAATGACTGCTTTGGAATAAAAATGCGCTTACATGCAAGGAACAACAGAAATAAAAGGTCAGTCACATAGCAGTCACATATCTCCATAAACTCTCACAACTAAAACAAACAAACAAACAATCACAAAAATTACTGCAGATTCATTTCAAAATCATCCCCATTAAATAATATAATCTTATAAAAGTCTTTGTAATTGGCCAGCATTAAGAAGTTCCATCTATATATTCTAATGAAATTCCAATTGCTAGAGGGATTATTAGCGGGGTTAATGTTAATAGAATCGATTAACGCTAGCTTTCGTATGTACGCACATTGATGAAAATATAAGACACAAATAGATTAATTTTGCATTGAAAAATGCCAAAAATTATTAATCTGTTCCTAGCACTCAAATCATTGGGTACGCATCTAATAAAATAATTCCTTAGATTCGGCGTAAGATTGTTTTCTTAAAAAACATTAATTTCCTTGCTTCTAAGGCACTCTAAATTTGATTTGCATTCCCATATAATTTTATTATCATCCACAACTTCTTTACGTGCGTTATTAACTGAAGATTATTCACCGGAACAAGTGGTATTTTACTCCGTCAAGCATTTTAGGAATAATAAAACTTGGTTTTGAACAGTTTTGCATATTTTTATTATTATTATTAAGTTTTTATGAAAACTATTCTATAATTTATAACGCCTAGATGTCAAGAGTATCTTTTTACAGCAAAAACAATTTCGTGAGACAAATGTTTTACTTTAATTTTCTTAATCAGGCGATTATTGTTACAGCAATTAATACTTTTGAAGCCTATTATTTTTAATCCCATACGCGACTGAGACTTAAAATTCCGTTCACTGACCTGCTGTTACCACTGCAATAAAACTATATCTAATAACAGTTAATGATTAATTTAAAATTGCTTGAGATTGATAAACTATCACAAAATTTATGTCAAACTCGTAATTTGTGCGATTCTAAATAACTCCTCGAGGTTGCACCATTTGACATTTTTCTTGAGATTAAAATAAATAAAGTTCTTTTTTACTTCTGCTGAACCATGGGAGATTTAAATTAATTCTATTTATTTTTAGACACGAGCATAATCTTTTAATTGTTTTAGTTATTTAATGGCAACATTAGATTATGAATTTTATAAACAGAAACGGTTTAGGAGATCTGCTGCCATGGAGGATTCATATAAATTGTATTTATTTTTAGACATAAGCATAGTCTTTTAATTGTTTCAGTTATTTGATGGCAGCATTAAATTATGAATTCTACAAATAGAAACGGTTTATTAGAAGATTTCTCCCCATGGGGGATTTACAGGAATATTATTTATTTTTAGACAAGAGTATAAACTTCTAATTGTTTTACTTATTTAACCCTTTGAAGCGCAACCATTTCCCAGTTCTGAAAAGGGGCAGCCGTTGCCATCACTCGATTTAACTACCAGCAAGATGCATTGGGCAGTCTATCCAGTGTTTCTTCTAAATCAATGTATTTCTATTTTATCCTTTTCAGCCGATGCCAGTGGTGTTAAACCTGACAATTTTTACAAGAAATGATGTGCTAAAAAGTAAAGGATTCTTGTGTAACTGTGTCACTCTCAAGTATTTTTCTAAAAATCAAATGTATTCTGCGTGACTGACGACAGTCAAACGTCAGAGTTCTGTGTCCTCACAACGAGGACACCGCGCGTTAAAGGGTTAGTAGTGGCAGCATTAGATTATGAATTTTATAAATGGAAATGGTTTATTAGAAGATTTGTTAGGATAATATGGATTAACCCATTGAGGCGCAACCCTTTCCCAATGCTGAAAAAAGGGCAGCCGTTGCCATCTCTCGACTTAACTACCAGCAAGATGGCGGACGATCGAAACGTTCATCGCGTGCCACAGATCTAGAGACCCTTTTTTGACGCAGACTGGCTGTACCGCACAGCCAGTTGCGTCAAAAAGGGGTCTCTATATCTGTGGCACGCAAGGGGTCTCTAGATCTGTAGCACGCGATGAACGTTTCGATCGTCCGCCATCTAGCTGGTAGTTAAGTCGAGCTATGGCAACGGCTGCCCTTTTTTTCAGCATTGGACAATCTATCCAGCCGTTCTTGCATTCTTCCATTTTTCAGCAGATGCCAGTGCTGTTAAAAATAATCGTGAAAATTTTTTGACGGGAAACGACGTGCTAAAAAGTAAAGGATTCTCGTGGAGCTATGTCACCCGTAAATATTTTTATAGAAATCAAATCTATTTTTCGTGACTGGCAATTGTCAAAACGTCAGAGTTTGGAGTGCCAGAGCGGGAACACTGCGCGTTAAAGGGTTAAAACACAATATACCGTGTTAATAAAGATTTCGTATTTATTAAATTAGCAGTGTTTGTTTTGTTCATAATTTTTCAACGGGAGCCTTACAAATAATTAAACTATAAGTAATCTAGCGATAGTTTCAACCGATAAGTCTACTTGAACTTTTATAAATTATGTTTTTTTTTTTCTTAACTATAGTTTTTTCTCGTTTATATTTCTTTCACAGAGAAACTTTTTTTTCTGTCGTTAAAATTGCCTGAACTCAGAAGTGCGAGCAGAATTTTTCAAAGCGATGGGTCATCGTTTCCTTTTATTTTTAAATCTTGAAATCAGATTTAACATCTTCGCTCCCATCGTTTGCAATGACGCAATGATGAAGATTTTCTGCTGTGCACATCGTTGCTTCAGACCATTGGGCTTTGAATGATTCATTGTAACCCAGAGTTAGGGTAAACGACAGGCGATATAGAATGCAACTAGATAATTAAATTATAGGATGTCTCAAAATTAACTGTCAGTTATTGTGAAATCATACGAACTAGAAAGGGAAAACTCTATCGTGCTTACCTCGTTAACTTCTTAAATGCCTCGGTGTATGTTTTGCAAGACGAAAGGTACATTTGAAGATTGCAGTAATACGGATTAGAAGTTTTCAGTAAATTTTAGACACTGAATTAATCAAATTTCTTAATTGTTTTGACACATATTGCAATCATTGCCGTGCTTCAAAAATGTATTAATAAAAAATAGTCTTTTTCTTTAACCTACTCAAATAGGCAGTAAATTCTGGGGCATAAAACGAAATTTTTGAGATTACTTGCACCTACTTGAATAAAATTATATATTTTGCCGAACATATTAAACATAATTAACACAAGCTCGAGTTTCGCTTCACTTATACGTCCTCCACTTTTAGAAAATTAGATATTTTTCTGCAAAACTAGGGTATGCATTTTCGACACTCTGTATCTATGAGGTTATTAGAAATAACGTCGCAGAAAACAACTCACACAGTCCTAATCTCTTCCCTCGTACTCAAAAGACAGAAAAAATGATAATAGGAAAAAAGTTAGGAAGAACTATCTAAAACTATTCGGTATTGATTATAAGCACATTTTTGTTGTCAAGAAATATGATTTATTCGTTATTAATTTATTTTACTCTTCTTTAACAGTCTGGTATCGGCGCAATAAGTCTGATAGAGCAACGGAATTTTATATTTAGGGTTAAGAAAGTCAATCAATCAAATGAGTAGATGAAAAAGTGTAAACATTGTTATTGAGGAAATTACATAGTTGTCAAAAATGAACATTTCTAAAAATCTTTAATTTGGGTAAAATGATAGAACCGTCAAATGAATGTCAGTACAGCTTTTCATTTGATATGTTTAACTCAAAATATTATTTTTACTTTCTTTACTGTACAGTGAAAATAACATTAAAATTCCTATCATTTTAAGAATACCTTGGGTATTTTGGCAACTATGGTATTTTATTCTTGCGTATGAGATTTACGCATGTGCATAGCCGCTAATCATTTCCCATTAAGGTTGCCATTAAAAGAGTTCTCCATATATTCTTATTCTTGAAATTGCCAATTAACGATCCCAAATATTTTATCTCGCCAATGCGTGGAAAATATCCAAGCTTTGCTCCCATTTACTTTGCCATTCAGAGAAAGATCATCTGAATTTTGCCGTTTACACACTGGGAAATTTTTTATGTGGTCCTTAAGATAATGATATAAAAGTGACTACTTTAATAGAAAACTGACTCTCTTAAGACTATAGAAAATGTTTATTTCATACGACAAATGGCTCACCATGATCGCTTGGGCAAGAACATGTTAGATGGCTGAGGTTTAGAGGTCTAATCGTGTAAAGGCCTATCCGCGAGGCTATCGATCTAAAAGTCTGCTGTTTTGGTAGGTTTTCTCCATGTGTAACGTAAATACGTTTTAGAATCCCTTAAAAAGTCTTCATACCAAAGCACTTTCTGCGCGTAGGCACGTGCTTAGGCAGGTGCTCCTTGTGTAAGTTAGTCATAACACAAACAAAAATACGAACAATTATTATTTATCACTTTAAAAGGAACCTTTCTATGTCACCCAATGAACAAAACTATTTTATTCCATATTACTTTGACAATAATTGGATAAAATAAGGAAAAAGTTATAGGTTCAATGTTAAAGCTCTGAAAACCGGAAGTATATTAATATTCCTACTTACGCTTCCATAATTGATTTTAAGGCTATCTCTTGGATCGTTTCCTATGCTCTTTTATTTTCTTTTAAAAATGAAATTTAGTTTAAAGTGTTTTGTTCAGGTAATAAATCTTTGCTTGTTCAGTACTTTTTTACTTTTTGTTTTTTGTAATTTGATAAACATGTGTCAATAGCTACTTGATAGCTAGTTTGTGCCAGATTATGCGAGGATATTATTATTTTTTTTCAAACTTTTGAATATTTTACTTGAACTATTTAACTATTTTTCGCATTTCAAAGAAACATCATTTTTTTATCAGAAACTCCTTTCAGAAAAAAAGAGTTAAACAAGGGAAATATAAAAATTTGAATTTTTTTATATGTGCACTTGAGTTCTTTTATAATGGTACGTTCTAGATATTTTAAATCTAAATTATAAAACACAAAATATTACCTTTATTATTTAAAAAATGTCTACAACTATATACATATTTATTAATAACAATTTTCTATAACATAATTGTGTAAAACCAGAGTTCTTTTACGCATATAATTTGTTTACTTTCTTCCTTTCTAAGGCGATGATTTCAATTTAAATAAAATAAACAACGTTATAAAATCATTACAAACATTACAATTCAAATATAAATTATATTTATTAAAATTTTCTGGGTATGGCTCCTGAGGATAGTCCCAGATGTTATGATTTCCTTTCCATTCATACTTTTATCATTTTGTTTGGCTCTGTTCTTTTTCTTTTTTCCCCCACTTGGGGTGTGTCATTTTTGCAGTAATATTCATTGTGTTTTACTTTTTGATTATATATAATAAGTAAAACACAAACAACTCGTTAGTCTTTGTCCAAAGCAAAACAGCAAAATAGAAGTACGAAATGCCAAGCTTTATTGATTGGTGTAGTAAAATTATAGGTTTCTAGCTTGGTGCCAGGAGATCCCAATGTTAAATTTATTGCTTTTTATATTAAAGGGCACGAAAAAAGCAACCAAGTTTAGTAAGCTAAAGCACCGATCTCTCTCTCTCTCTCTCTCTCTACAGAAGCTTGGCATTATGTATTTTTATTTTTATTTATTTTTTTATTTTTTTAACAAAGACTTACGGGGTGCGAAAATTAAAAATTATGAGCTAGGGGCCTTGATAGCCGGGAGAATATTATCAGGATATCGAACTCTGGGTTCAAATCCCGGATCACTGCAGACCAGCATGTACAAGCGGCAAACGTGCACATTAAATCTGTGGAGCCGTATATCCTCTCGTAAAGTAAACAGCCAGTTTGAGAAAAAAGGCCTGGATCCGGAAATAATCTCCTTTCCGGTTTACTCTAAATTGTAGAACACAGGGACTCTACATCGAGGCTAAAGTTCAAAGCTTTAAGGTAGTCTAGTACAGATAAGATGTCAATATTTGATATTAAAAAGAAATGGAAGCAGTAAAAATTCACTCGAAGTGAACGTCAGGTTTAAATTTTTTTTTTTTTTTTTTTTTTTTTTTTTTTGAACGTACATATCACATTACATGGAAATAAGCGTAAACCAATTTCTCCATCAATTATTCTTATGGAGATTGAAAAGGATTTACACTCTTAACCGAGATAGAGGGGTTTTTTCTTTCAAGTTTTTTTTAGATTTTGAAATCAGTAGAAATCTAAAGCTTGAATGTTTTATCATTTAATATCTCTTTTTTATTTCACGATTTTCAATTTCACTAACCAAATGCATTATAAATGCATCGAATACCACATTTTGCCGAAAAACGAATACCAAATATTTGGTTACAATTCTCACCAAATATTTGGCCGAATACCAAATATTTAATTTAAATTTAAATTTATTAAACCATTGTTAAACTTCTCCTACAAGATTACAATGATTACATTGATTAATTTAATTAGTTTGTTTTTAAAAAAGATTTCATGTGGTGTAAAACTTCCGAAATTAAAATGCTGCAAAATTTAGTATCCAAGTGTTTCCTTTATGTATTATTAATCACTTTTTTAAATATTTGTGAAATTATGATTATTTTATTTTAGCTGAATATTTTATTAAAAAAATAGCAGTTCATTGACTTTATATATTTATGAACACTTAATATTAAGAGTTTTTTCCTGGTAACTGTTCCATAACTAATAAGTAATAGTAAGATTAATGTAATACGTCATAAGATTTATGAAAAATTGAAAAGCAACAAAATTTAAATTTCAATTCAGAGTCATTTCTCTTGCATTAAAATTACTTTAAATGCGATATTAGTACCAACTTGAATTAACTTAGTACAATGGTACTATGCTATATCTCTCATTCATGGTATGAAAAAATATGTATTTGCTTACCAATTGTCGAATATTTAAATTTGTTTACTATTCGGTTGCCGAATATTAAAGTAATTCGGGAGAACCGAACATTCGTTTTGTCTGCCGAATAGGCAGTATAGCAAATACCAACCGAATATTCCGTGCATCCCTAAAAAACATCATCTTAATAATCAACTTGTTACATTTCAATGTTCATATCGATCAACTGGCATCATATCTCTTTTTTAACCCTTTTCAACGTTTGTGATTTCAGTTTGTCTGTCTCAGTTGTCGGTTCTGTTACTCCCGTAAATATGCATGGACTGTTTTGAAATTTACACACGCTATTACTGTGTACTGTACCTCATTGAGAAGTATTGGACCGATGTATATATTATCGAGAATGATGGGCATAAAATCAATAATTCTTGTACAGAAGAGTTCAAAGGAATTCCAATACATTGTCCGTGGAAATCATTGTTCAAAGTATGTTTTACAGACCTTCGTCTATTTCAAATGAAACAAAATTTACACATACTGTCGAATTTTGTCAAAGAATGCTGTCCGTCTAAAAGCATGTGCATAGTAGATATGGCTCTTTTATAATTTCAAACAAATTCCTAGATTAGAGCCTAAGAACAGTTTTTAAGAAAGGATCCATAGTTTGTTTTTAAACCTTCTCGTTCCCATCCTTATAAAGACACCAAAAGAAAAAAATTCATTTCCTGTTGCCACCGTTGCTTCAAGGGAAGGCTTCGAATACTTCCAGTGCAAAGCTAGGCTACACCGGGGCATTCAAAGTCTAGTGAAAGGGAAGAAACGACGGGTACAGAAGGAGAATCTCTGCCGCCAAGTCTGTTGCGATGATTTTTTTAAGACAACCGGTTATCTGTTCGGTTACGTGCTTGTATTTTCGCAAGCGTCACTGAAAAAGATGTTTAGTTGAATTTAGTAGGTGTTGTTTCAATCGAATAATTTTTGTTTCCACAAAATTTATGTTAAATCAACAAAATATTTTAATTTAACAAAAATTTTGTCGAAACCAATAAAATTATTCTGGTGAAATACCACCAACCAAAGTTTTGTTGAATCAACAGTGTGTGTGTGTGTGTGTGTGGCTTGTGTTGCAAAGTGTTTTATAACCGATGCAATCGACAGGACTTACCTGCCTCGTTTCATTTCACCTGGTGTAAAGGTGACACTAAAAGCTTCGCTTACCTGTTCGACAAGGATAATAGCAGCGTCACCAAGCACAGGGTGATTCCGTCCAGATTTCGTCTTTCCCGAGAAAAAATCCTGAATTCTTTCGGGTCCTTCAGAGCGGCCGTAAATCTGCCTGCCGGACGAAAGATCTCTCCGTCACGCAAATGAGCCGGAGAACTGTTGCTTCCGGCGCATGAGCCGTAGGGGCGGCCCGACGTCACGTTTGATTGTTTTCCAAGTCGTTGTTGTAAAGTTTTGATTGAACATTTTTCAATGGGCATAGTGATATTACAATCTTTTTTTTTAATTATTTTTAAACCTTTTGCGTTGACAGGTTTTCGTCAGAATTGCGTTCTTCGCAATTGTAACAGTCACAGTTGCGGTTTCTTTTCACTCTGAATTCGAATCCATTTTTGTAGTTTGTTATCGACATAAGAACACTGATTGAAAAGACTTTCAGTACCGTGCGTTCATTTCATAGGTAAGATTTATTAAATGCCGAAATAAAATAAAAAAATCGTTTTGTAATAATAATTATTATTATCTAACTGTTATTATTAGATATAGAATTTTTTTAATAAGTAACTCAATTCGAGAAAATGGCCATTCGTGTTTATAAAAGCTCACGGAAATGGTCACAAAAATCTTCACTTTTCTTAGGCAATGAAATAGCATTCAAACGTGAAAAAATTCTTCCGTATAAAAAAATTTAGTAATACTTCCATAATACTAAGTATTCATTCATTAGTTTATTTATTTTAAGAACTTTAGTACCTCCAATTTAAAAAGCTTAGGTACATTTTACAAGTTCTAGCCCTGGAAGCATTTTCTTGACCAGAAATCAGCGATGTTTCTGATTTGGTTATAAGATACCTGAAGGAGAACGTGGAAACACCTTGGATCAGAGCCCCATACGCAAGACTTGCCCAATCGCATTAGCTATTCTTTGCGATCCCAGCGCCCCTCCGATGAGAGGCTATTTAGTACAGATTATTTTATTTATACATGCTTCTTGACATCCCTGAGATGGAAAAAGGAAAGGTGGAAGACAATTACGTGCAAATGAAAGATTGATTCGATCGGGACATCAAGCAAATAGAATTTCGTTATTTTTTGTTTCGATGTCTATTTTTGTTCAGTAAACATCGCTCATTTCGTTGTTTGCTTTTTAACGATAAGTGTTGTTTTAAATAATCAGAATTATTATCTTTACATTAGATTTAATACTAAAGGGTTTTTTTATTGTTTTAAATTCCTAAATTTTAGACGAAAATTTTTTATGTCTATTTTTGTTCAGTAAACATGGCTCGCTTCATAGTTTTCTTTTCAACAAAAAATATTGTTTTAAATAATCAGAATTATTATCTCAAGTTAGAGTCAATTCTAATTTTTTGTAACTGTTGCAAATTCCTAGATTTTAGACGAAAAAAATTCTTTTTTGCTTTTATGTCTATTTTTGTTCACACACCGGAAACGTCGCTCATATCATTCTTCTTTTCAACAATAAGTATTGTTTAAATAATCAAAATTGTTATCTTTACATTAGAATTAATACTAATTTTTTCTTCGTTGTTTTAAACTACTAGACTTTAGACGAAAAAAAAAATTACAGATACAAACGCACTTTGTAAAAATATGTTTCTTCGCTTTTTCTTTATTTCTGTATTCCGACTTTCTTGGCTTGAACCATTAGAGGCTTGAACCAGAGGTTTTTTGTTTAAGGATTGGATGGGAGATTTAAACTCACCCTCCTGGAACGTAGTACTAACCTGTTTGATCAACCTACTTTTGATAGCATTGTAAAGTCACAGTTGGAATTAAATTATTAAGATATAATATATTCAAAACTACTTCATCTCAATACATAAATATTAAATAAAATTCAGTAACTTATAAAGTCATTAAGCACGAATGTAACAGCGATTTGACAAAGTGGATGCATAGATAGCTGATACTAAATTATAAAACCATTACCAAAGAAAAAAGAAAGTTTTAGAAAATTTATTGAATTCCTGTTTTTCCAATTTTCAAAATAACTTTAAAAGTGCAATTTGGCAAAACATATAAATATATTTTTAAGGGCATATTCCAAAAAATTAACCCAATTCTCTTTAATGACTAGTTTTAATTTACATTCCGAATAAACTCAGACTAACCCCACACGTCTCCCATGGATCTAAGGTCAACTAGGTTCCACAACGATAAGACATTAATCTGTTTTCTTTTAAACCATTTGCCTTTTATTTGTATGCATAATTTGTAGTATTACCCAATTATAACTAGAGATGCAACGGATATCAATTTGGATGGATACCAGATACCGATTATCCGGCCAAATTTTCTACCATGTATCCGGTTATCTGGCAGCAGTATGTTTTCTACGTTTTCTGTTTTATTTTCGCTAGTTTTCTTAGATCATTCAGCTACTACTTTAAATTTTCTCATTAGTTTCAAATCATTTAACTAAAAATTTGGAAATCTTTTTGGGATTGTTTTTATGAAATGAGGACCAGTTTTACTGCAATTAAAACCGATACATATAAATGTCACTAATGTTCGCCTTCAAGAGTTAGATAAATATCTTGCAAAATCATTTCCTCAAAGAAAGACATCTCCATTCAGCTGTTGGAAAATCAATATATAACATATTTCCTTTATCAAAAATTAAGGGGGTAAAATCATTTTTTCACCAGCCAGCAATACTACAGCAAGTACACCAATCTCATAAGCAGGGTCAATGGGTCAATTTATGGGGGGGGGGGGTAACAGAATTCTTAGAAAGATTGAAAAATAGTGTTACAGTGTTTTTGCACAATAATTTCCTCCAGTAAAAATAAATTTACTCCAATCTTAACAAAAGAAGCACTTAATTCCCCCCTTTCAATTTTTATTCACTGATAAAAATATATTCTAAAAAGTATTGAAAACAAATTATTTTTTTTAAATCTCATTTTTTGTCATTGTAGTTTTAGAATTTATTCATTTTTTATGTTTATTTATATTATTTTAAAGTATATAATTTTAGGCCGGATGTACTACCGGATATTTGTAATATCCGGCTACTGACAATTATCCGGCATATTCTCCAGATTGGCCGGATGCAGTACGTTTGCCAAATATCCATTGCATCCCTAATTAGAATTTCTATCTAATTTCTTCAGTTCTTTGTTTTCCAGAGTAGTAATCTTTGGCATGGTACTCCTTAATGATTCTATGAGTTCAGTTTGACGTGAACTTTTCACATATTGCATTTCCTTGCACATGAAAAAGCACCCCTCAACATAACAGTACCTCCAACAATCTGCCTACTGAAGAGCCCACGAGATGTTCGGCTTAAATCGTACTAATAGTGGTTATTGTTTTCAAGATGGTATAACTTAATATATTTTCACATCTTGAAATATTATGTTTTTTCCATGGAGAATTTCAGAACATGAAATTCGTTGCCTATTGCTGACGTGCTTCATAATGATATTTGAGTTCTCTCTCTCTCTCTCTCGCCTTCTCTGTTTTTTCACCCTTCTCAAAGATTAACACCAAATATTGGCTTCAAACTTACTTCGTTACACTCTTAAAGAAACACTTGTGACAGTTTTGCTATTATTCGACTAGTCCGATATTTGTTATAAGCTTGAAAGTTTACATATTTTCACTCGCTAATAGCTGCTATATTCGTAAGTCAAACCTTTCTTTCTTGCCATACATTTTTTTAAAAATCTATACATCGTGAATGGCAATTTTTTTACGATTGATACTCCGGCATATTTTATACTAAGACTGTTTTTTTCGTTGTGAAAAATCAAACTTCTTTCTTCTTCTTCAGGCATTTCACTTCTATAGACCTTTTAATAATCTGAAGAATTAAACAGATTCATTTCTAATTTTTTAAACTTTATCGACAGATGGTTCGGGGTACAGTCAATGCTGTGTTCTTAAAAATAGCAGAAGGTATACTGTACATAAATTTTTAAAAAATGAGAGTGTATACTCTTAATGAAATTTTAGATGAAAGATTACGGTTAACTTGGATTAAAATCTAAAATATAGGTACAAACAATTTTCATTTTTCTGAAAAAAACGTCCATATAACAGGACGAAACGCAGATTCATCTCGAGCAAGCCCGCTTTTTGATTGCGAATCAATTGCTTAACTGTGATTTTCCAACCAAGATCTTACATATTTTAGGTTGAAATTGATCAATTCCATTATCATTAATAAACATTAAATTTGATACAATTGAAATAAGTAAAGAGGCTCGGAAATCATTTATGATACTGTTCATCAAACTAAATCTGCGTTCCCACTCTGCTGTAGAACAAAGCAAATTTGATATCGTGGTTAATAGAGTATTTTAGTTATCCGGCACAGATTCTGAATTTTCCGTAAAATCTCTTAATTCTTGAATGGCTTTCATCTCATCAGCTTTAAATATAAGGTGCAGTGTAAAAAAGAAATTTTTGATTTCAAAATCCAATCGTTACCAAAAGTTGTGTTTTGTGTTGAAGAAGAAAAATACTCAATAATCAAAATTTTTGAAATGTATCTTCAGGGTTCACCACTATTGCATCAAACTCACATCTTGAAATATTATGTTTTTCCATGGAGAATTTCAGAACATGAAATTCGTTGCCTATTGCTGACGTGCTTCATAATGATATTTGAGTTCTCTCTCTCTCTCTCTCGCCTTCTCTGTTTTTTCACCCTTCTCAAAGATTAACACCAAATATTGGCTTCAAACTTACTTCGTTACACTCTTAAAGAAACACTTGTGACAGTTTTGCTATTATTCGACTAGTCCGATATTTGTTATAAGCTTGAAAGTTTACATATTTTCACTCGCTAATAGCTGCTATATTCGTAAGTCAAACCTTTCTTTCTTGCCATACATTTTTTTAAAAATCTATACATCGTGAATGGCAATTTTTTTACAATTGATACTCCGGCATATTTTATACTCTGTTTTTTTCGTTGTGAAAAATCAAACTTCTTTCTTCTTCTTCAGGCATTTCACTTCTATAGACCTTTTAATAATCTGAAGAATTAAACAGATTCATTTCTAATTTTTTAAACTTTATCGACAGATGGTTCGGGGTACAGTCAATGCTGTGTTCTTAAAAATAGCAGAAGGTATACTGTACATAAATTTTTAAAAAATGAGAGTGTATACTCTTAATGAAATTTTAGATGAAAGATTACGGTTAACTTGGATTAAAATCTAAAATATAGGTACAAACAATTTTCATTTTTCTGAAAAAAACGTCCATATAACAGGACGAAACGCAGATTCATCTCGAGCAAGCCCGCTTTTTGATTGCGAATCAATTGCTTAACTGTGATTTTCCAACCAAGATCTTACATATTTTAGGTTGAAATTGATCAATTCCATTATCATTAATAAACATTAAATTTGATACAATTGAAATAAGTAAAGAGGCTCGGAAATCATTTATGATACTGTTCATCAAACTAAATCTGCGTTCCCACTCTGCTGTAGAACAAAGCAAATTTGATATCGTGGTTAATAGAGTATTTTAGTTATCCGGCACAGATTCTGAATTTTCCGTAAAATCTCTTAATTCTTGAATGGCTTTCATCTCATCAGCTTTAAATATAAGGTGCAGTGTAAAAAAGAAATTTTTTGATTTCAAAATCCAATCGTTACCAAAAGTTGTGTTTTGTGTTGAAGAAGAAAAATACTCAATAATCAAAATTTTTGAAATGTATCTTCAGGGTTCACCACTATTGCATCAAACTGTCACAAAAATTCGAAAAATTGAGTATTTTAATATTATTTATGAAACATATTTAAACTATGATTTTCAATATCCAATAGCTAAAAAAAAACAGTTGGGTTAAATTCTATCTATTCAGTGACTGTACAAAATTTTAGAATTGCAAGAAAATGTCTTGAGGGTCCATACAGCGAACAAAAAAGTACTAAAAAGAGTGAATTTATTTAGAAGGTAACAGAGCGTTTTATTTCTGATTGGATTTTGCATTTCCTCATGGAGCATAAAAACTAGAAGTGATCTCGAAGACTCGATTTTGGGAAAACCAAAGTATTTCAGTGATAATATGTTACCCATATACGAGGAAATTATTCAATTTTGTTTGTTTGTACAAAATAACTTGAAACTTGGTGAGAATTCTAAGGAACCTATCAGCGAAAATTCTGCAATTATGGCAGAGTTAATTTGGAATCGTGCCTCAGTTCTACCTGTTTCTAAAGAAATAATTCTTCAAAAGATAACTTTTCACAATAAATATCAAAACCTAAAGAATATTTTTTTGCGGATATAGAAAACAGAGCGAGACTGTCCAGCAAAACGTTAATAGTTTTTTTAGGAGTGTACAAAGTTGTTTGATATTGCTGACTGAAAATGCGAACGTCTTTAAAGTTCTCATAAAAGAACTGGCTTTTCTGTATTATGAGCCTGGAGAACGAACAATGGTTATTGGCAATATCGATAAGACTAAAACTATTATAATGACGAGAGAAATATGAAAGAAATCGTTTGTGTCTAGTCAGAAATAGGAGAGGCTTATTCTCAAAATTTAAGCACTGAAGATCTCCTCAGAAGTATCTCCTGGAAATAGATCAGACTCTTAATATTCTGAAAATTTAGCTGGCCCCCAAAATCCCAAAAAGTTGTCCCACTCGAGGTGCTTAGCAACGGCTAACCAAATCTTGGGCTTATATGTTGATGAGTCGAATGGAATCTCATTGAATCTCATTATATTAACATCCTATGTTGTCAGGGTTTATTGTCCAATTTGGTTTATCATAAAGGTATCTCCGTTGTTGCATCGACTGTGTTGAAGAAATAGATCCTGTGATAGATATAACAGTGATAGATCCTGTTATTTAGCGAAATGTTCCAAACCCTGATGTTCGCTCACCCTGAAAACATTCTTTAGCCCATCCTGTAAGATTAAAAAAAAGTACATCCAATAGTTGACAGTTCGTAGAATTTTGAAAGCCCGAGAGCACCGTAAAATCCAAAATATAAGGAATTTCAATGTTCCAAAGCTGAATTTCAAGCTGAAGGATTACATTGATCTGATTGATTAGAAATGTCTTCAAGTTACTGCACCACTGTTTATTTCAGGGATTATGAATGATGAATTGAAGGAGATCCCAGGGGTGGAGAGTTACAATCCAGATTTTTCGACATTTTCAAACCACTATGCCACTCTCAAGCTACTGTGAGATTTGTTAAATTAGTTAGGGAAGCATTAGCCGGTCTGCGGAGAACATTCAAGGATTGGGTTTATTCGTGCTCGAATTGAGTATTGCAGGATGGTTTCGTGGTTTAACAGAAGACAGAATTTAAGTAAATTAATTTCAGATAAACAAAAATTTTCGCTGTTATAAAAAAAAAAAAAAAAAAAAATCCGTTTTTCATATTTCCGCCGTTCACATTTTTCTCTTCTCTTTTTTACATATACTTTGTCAAGTGTTTAACATCTTGATTATAATTTGGACAATTAAAACCATTTTCAGGTAAGAAATTATTTATAATGAAAAGTGATTTTTTTCTCTTTTTTGTACTTCTTTACTCGCTGCAGTGGAGATATTTTCTGACATTGTAAAATTTTGCACAGTATTTAAAAAGCATTGAATCCAACTTTTTATCGCAATGGGATATCAGAAAGCATATTTATTTTTTGTCTTATAAATAATATTAAAATACTCACAAATTTTCGAATTTTTGAGACATTTTGAAGCAACAGTGGACCCTCAAGATATTTTTCAAAAATCTTGAAATTCTATATTTTTCTTATTGAATACAAAACACAGCTTTTGATCTCTATTGGATTTCAAAATTAAGAAAAAAACTCTTTTTCACTTCACCCTATTAAGTGGCCTACATATTCTTCTTACTTCTGATTCACCATAATGAACATCATTTCATTTTATATTGCTCGAATCTAATGCAGAAATACCATTAAGGCGACAATGGATCATTAAAAAAAAATCTGTATTTATCAGCCATCACTACAAAATATTGTACAGCGCTATAATCTTGCGCGACTATTAAAAACATTCGATCCAGGTTAACATCAGAGTTTTATAAGTTAATAAATTAATTAAAACATACTAATTAATGGCATTATCAAAAAATGATCCGTGAGCATCAATTTTTGCAGATATGCTACAACTGACTTTTTTTTCCTTAAACTAACTTTATGCAAGTACATCAAAAGTTAGTGTTCAACTTTATTTACTGTCAAAATTATACAAAAGAGAAAATTATTTTCGTCAACATATAGGGCCTTATTATCTCAGAGGCGAATCGGGACTTGCCCAGGGCCCCCGGCTCGAAAGGTACCCCAATTTCAAATTTAGTTCTGAAATATTCTTTTCTATATGAAAATTTTATGAAAAATAAAACAAATTTCGTAAATGGGGGGGGAGTCCCAAATTCATCAATACCCGGGGGCCCTGTTGGCCGTAATCAGGCCTGTCAACATATGTGATTTTCAGCATTGTTCATACTAAAACAGTGCAAAAATGTAAAAAAGAAATTATTATTGAAAAAAATCTAATACGACCAACACTAAGTTGTCTTCAAATATTCATGAAGAATCTTTTTTACGAAATTTCAGTAAGATTCAACAAAATTTAATGCACATGGAATACTTAGAACATTACAAAATAGTTCGAAAATCTGTTTTGAGAAAAAGCATTTGAAATCTTGATATAGCTGCCAGCTGTCGTTTGTTTACATATTTAAAACTATCATAAATGCCGTTCGAATCATTTGTATCAATGTGATTTTTCTTTTCTTTTAAATCTTATGAATTGTAAATTAGTATTTAATCAAAAAAAGAAAGAGTTTAGGTGACATATTTTTGCGAATTTGAAGGTCCATTATCGCCTTAAGTTATTGAATGTTGTCACTATTCGAATCGGATGGCTGTCATTCTGTCCACCATGCTTTGAAAGAATTAATTTCTATCAATCGGTATAATTTTCCTGCTGCGAACTAACGAGACATTTTTAAATAACAATTGATCTTTTGTAGTGACTGTAACTTACAGTCATGAAGATATTCTTAATAGTTCATGGTAAATCTTCATGGTTACAGTTAACTCCTAAATTAACAAAACGCATCAGTATTATTCGAAAAGGGAAACAAAAGGTCCTCTCATATTTATGAAGTAACGTGATTTTGGGTATTTTGCTCAACGTGCCGGTTTTCTAGCGTTATTAAACCTTCCAACAACTAGCATTTAAAGAATACGTAAGATTTCTTACTTGTAAAGCCTTAAAATAAATACAAATATCAGCGACGTAGCTAAAAAAATACTTACGTATGAATATTTATTTTTCAAATATTCAATAGAAAAAAAATATAGCAGTAATATTTCAAATTAAATCCAGTTGCATGCGAGAAGAAAGATTCGTGACTATTGCAGGAATTGTTGTTTATAATTTTGTTTATGCAGTTTCTTTCCTTTTTGCTTTTACTATTCCGGTTTTTTTTCTAAGATGACAATTTTCTTTTTAGGTACAATACAAGAAAATACCCACAATTTATATTCCTTTTACTTTACAGAATTTTCTACACAGAAGACATTAAACAATTTAAATTTTTTCAAGAATTTCCACGAAAATTACTACAAGCACTAACAGGCATAAAGTAAGAAAACTGAATAAAAGCATAAAAGCATAATCACTTTTTAACAATCTAAGTCAGTATAGTAAACTGCATAAATTTTCCTTTGTTTCAATAGAACTTTTATTCTCACTGTCCCATATATAGGACTCTCTTTTCAGTACGAATATGAAAAAATCGTAAAATTGAATTTTCCTATTCTTAATTCTTGCATATAAAAGCTTACTTCAAAAAAAAAAAAAAAAAAATTCTTGAGATCATAAAATGAGGCATGTAAAATTTTATTTTCCATACATATATTTTTAAGAAAAATATTTATCATCCATACACTTGATGTCAAAGATTAAACTATCATTGCAAGCATCAGCTAAAATGACCGAAAGTTATTCAGTCTGGGCAAAAATTAGTTAAGACGCCCTTCAAACAATAATCTTTCGCAGGGAAATAGCCAGGGGCTTGGGCAGCCCCCGAAATTTTGGATTTTTGTTTATTGGATTTCGATAAATCAAGCAATTTTGTGAGAAATTCTACCTTTTACACCTTTTGGCCTCAGCCCTCCGAAATTTTTTTTCTCCCTGATTCTCGTAAACAATAATATACTGTAATTTTTGCTTTCCTCTGTTGAAGAACTGTACGAGGTTGACTCATCTCAACAAGAGAACATTCAACACAAAATTTCAACAATATGCAAATTCTGCTGCAATTCAAGCTCTTTTACATGCGCTATAACGCGTACAGACAGACAGACAAACTGGTGTCATGAACGCTGTGTTAAAGACTGAATATTTATGAAGAAGTTGAAATTGTAGTTTAAAAGTCGTTTCCATGAAAAAGATAGATTAAAAAATCTACAAATTTAGGACTTTTCATGCAATTTGTTGTTACTTATTTCAAAATAATCATTATCCCTTCATTTAAGCAATTAGTAAAAGATTTGTCGCAATTAAATGATTTCGTGGAATCCAAAATAGATTACAGACATTTAAATAAAAATATTAAAGCCACCGAAAGAAAGCATTTTAATAAATGTAGCATCTCAAAAAGAAAGTAAAAATAAGTAAGAGCAGCATGTGTGAATGTAGCAAATATTCATATTATATCATACAGCAGAATTTATTTTATAAAAATTACAAAATCAAACTTTCTACGGGATATCTTGATATTGCATTTAGTAAAAGTTCGTTCTTGTAATAATATAGAAATCAAAAATAGTTTTATCTTTGCATTAAAAACATTGTGCCAGTTCATTAATTTCAAAAGTTGTTATTTTTTAAGTTTTCCTTTTTTTTTGTTCTCACCAAAAAAACAGATAATAAATCAGATTCGATTTTTTTATTTCATTTTAGGTCACTTAATCATATTTCATTTACATATATCAGATTTACTGATTAAGTTAAAAACTTTTAGATATCCACAGACTTGCTAGATTAGTTTTTTGAGATAAAATTAATAAAGAATTTTCTAAATAACATACACGCGCATTATGTATATGCACTAACGAGCCAAAACACTATGACCGCTCCCACATTTTTCAATGAACTCGTCTGGATGACATGGAGATCACGAAATTACGTGGGAATGGTACTTAAATGTTGTTTGAGAAGGCAAGGAATCATTCTTGTTCTTACGTTTGTGAGTGATCGGAAAGGCTGTTGATCTAAGCGAATTTGATGGAGGGCAGATTGTAATGGCCCGAAGAATCGGAACGAGTATCTCTGAAACTGCACGACGGGTCGGTTGTTTAAGATCTGCCGTTGTTAGTATTTATAAAAAGTGGATTAATGATGGTGAAACAAGCAGTAGGTGCCAATATGGTATGCGTCCACACATCATCAAACCAAGCGGACGCCGGAGACTATCCCGCCTAGTACAGCATAATCGGCGGTTGATAGTGGCTCAGCTGACAGCCTAATACAATGCAGATCCAAGTACAAATGTTTCGGAACACACAATTAAGCGGACACTGTTGGAAATAGGACTGCAAAGCAGATGTCCCACTCGTGTGTCTCTGCCATCCAATCGTCACAGGAACCATGTTCCAATATCTCAACTTCGTGTGGTCGCTGCTTAAACATTTGGTACAACCTGTCTCTAGTTATCTACCAAGAACTCGTGGCATCCATGTCCTGACGAGTTGCAGCTATTTTGAAGGCCAAAGGAGGCGCAACACGTTATTGAGTGTGTGGTCGTAATATTTTGGCTCTTCAGCGTATATACAATAAACAGTACGAACGTTTCAGTTGGTACAAAACGGTTCAGTTGGGATCCACGCTCCTACAGTTGTAAAACGTCCCTACTTCCACACGAGCTGGAAGTTGTCAGTACCATGACCCCTGATCGCACACCTTCAGGTCTAACACCTGCTATTAAAGTTGGAACTCCACACAGTGGCGCCGACTTCGAAAATAATGTGTGGGTGCTCTAGAAAGAACAGTTTTTCGAGGTGTGAGGGGATGATTATAAACAGGTTTTGTTAGGAAAATATATATTTCCTGCAATAGCTTTGCAATTTTTTAATGCACAAATGGGAGTAAAAACTTTTAATATAATCAACATGTCTCTTTTAATATAATCAACTTAAAATATATATCAACATGTTTTATAATTAAATGGATTATTCTGAATTTCATGTACCCGGCCAGCATCTTAAGCATATCAGAGGAACAATACAGAAAAATTCAGATCTTATAGCAGAAATCTCATAAAAGATCTTTATTTTGATGAAAGCTGTTGTCTCCAAAATTCCAATAAATGTTTTCAACAAAATTAACTATAACTGTGTCTTAAAATTGTATGGGTGCTCCACATCCAAGTGATTTCGACTGTGGGTCCTTGAGTCCCGAAGCACCCCCGAAGTGGGCGCCACTTGCTCTATATACATTTAAGTGAACGTTAGTTTCGTTCCAAGTCTCCCACTTTTGACTGCTCGTTGACGCCAATAAAAAATGTATCAGGTTGTAACGAAAGTTCACCGCCAAATCTGCTTGAGTCAGCTCATGCGGCACCCAGCGATTGAACTTGTGCATCACGTTTATGTGATGCATAGCATGGCTAATGGGCATGGCATTAATATCTAACTCTTTAGCTAGCTCTCAAGTGGTTAAATACTGATCTTCTTCCCCAAGTTCACGCAGGTGGCTCTCATCAACATCAGTAGGCCGGCCAGAGAGCTCTGCTCCTTGAATATCATAGACCACGTTTTTGAACTTTCAGTACCAAACTTTTACAGTGCCATATGATACAACAGTAGAATCTAGATTACACACATAATTCTTTGACATTATGTAGCTGACTTTTTGCAACAGAACTGGAAGTAAATGATGGTTCTCATCCAGTAACGTGATAGTTCCATTTCAGACACCTTGTACTTAATGATAGCGGTATTTTTTAAAACGCGGGTTCAAAGCAAGTCCAACGTGAACTGCAACACTCCAACACTCCAACGTGAACTCCAACTAAAACACTCCAACGTGAACTGTTTGCAGACGATATGTTTGGCGGGAAACTTTCGTTACAACCTAATAGTTAGGATGCTCCTTTAAAATAAATAAATAGCTTTCTTTGAAGTTATCTTTAACGAGGCTCGATGGTACTTGAAATAATCATTCAACGCTGTGGTAAAATTGCGGTTTTTTTTTTCTATATCATAATATAGATAGGTTATCTCAGAATTTTTTTTTACTATTTATTAAATTTAATAACCCTCTATCTAAAAAAATAGCATTTCACAAAAAGCAAAACTGGCCAGTAACCCTTCACTGCTCATTGCGGAGCATCGATGATCAGATGGCTATAAAAAGTACCACCAAACGTACATTCAGATGAAAAGCAGTCAATCCTCTCACAAATCACCTCCCAAAAATAATACAAGGCCTGCGTTAATGCTAATACTTCTCCCGGAAAGTGAAGACAGACGATGAGGAACGATGTTTTTACCCCAGAAAGAATCCCTATAAATAACGCCCGGTGTCCGCTCATTAGCACAACCACCCATAACCGCGTAAATTTCCAATAATTATTCTGCCTTGCAGACGTTTCCTTTTGAGCTGTGTTTGTTAACCGCGGCGCTTTTCCTGGAGATTTCAGGAACGAAATGACCGGTGTCCGTCACCTAATGGACATCAAGTATTGAGTAATTGTGGAAGGAATATTGCGAAGGAGGATACAATTTTTTTTTTTTTTTTTGGATTGGATTGGATGGCGAAGTTATTTCGTTTTTTCCGCAGCTTGTTTACTGATTCTGTGTTTGTCTTACGGCGGGGAGAAGAGATTTTTCCGGGTATCGGCAGCAATGGGGTATGATTCGAAGACATGCTAGAGACAGATTTTTTGTTGGAGCTGAGAAGTAAACAAGCTGCAAAATTGATAGAATCGTGCTTTATGTCAGGGTACTTTGAATTAACTTTTTTAACCGATTTTGATAGAATAAAGGAAATTTTCCAGTTGATCTTCGCCATTTTGTTACACGTTGCGTTGGAGATCAACTGTTTTAAATGGAAACTTACTTCCAACAAGAATGAACACTAAATGTTTCGTTTGAGCGAGTCCATAGCAGCGGGATAAGTAAGGATTAAGAATAGGTTGTATCGATTACACTAACATGGAAAAAAATTAATTCGTTAGTGAAATTTTATATCATACTCCATAAAAAGACAATCTTAAAATCGACTTTAAAAGTTTCAAAATATTAAAAATTTGAGAGCTTCCAACTTTTAATATTCTGAATGTACTCCTTTGGAGGACTTCATAATGAGTGAACTGCTTGGTAAACAAAGTTAATGAAGTAAAACTGATATGTTAATGATTAACAAAAATGCAAATTAATATGAAATTCTAATTTTACACAGAATATTAACATACTTTATTCCTCACATGTAATTTGAGGTAACCACAAGATGTCACAAATAATGGCGAGACCTGAGCTTTTATCCTATTTGGATATTATAAATGGCAACGGTAAAATGTTTCCATTTGTGAAAGACAATCCAAGAAGAGGAAATAACACTTCGAAAATAGAATTCTAAAAGCAGAAGGGGTCAAACGAATAAGGAAATGATGAATATGTGATATTTCAATCTCTAACTAATGAACCAAAGCTTATTGATATTCGATCTCTAGGGATTTATCACTATGACAGAATTGACTGCAACAAGCCAGTTAAAATACCACATGCTAAAATAACCTTTGCCAAGAGAAATATATTTCTACACTCGCTTAATATACATTTTGACATTCCGATTTGTAAGCGTTCCAACTGTTTTGGGTTAAAATTTGAATGTTATCTCTTAGAAAATAAGAAAAATCATTCCCACGTTGACTGCTGTTGCCCAAACTTTCAGAAAATATACACTAATTTATCCCTCATTTTTAAATGAATAATTTGCGTACTATATCAAAACGTAATGCTTCCTTGAATTCTTCTTCTCGAAATTTGAAAATAATGATTCAAGAATAAAAATTCGTTGAATCTGAAGAATCTTCTATAATTGACAGGAGAAAAGAAGAAACGGATATTCGTCAAATAACGAAGATATTCCGGCAGCATTGCTGCCAGAAAAATTTCCGTGAATTGAAGATATAATTTTCGAGAGTGCGTCTTTATACAGTAATTTATTCCTCATTGGTCTGTGCCGGTATCTCCATTGATGGGCTCACCGATCTCCACATCAATCGGCATGGAGCTCTGACCGGTCGTCGATGTGGGGATGAGATTCTCAGATCTTTTGTAGTCCCTTATGCAGCAGCAATTGGAGATAACTTCATGCTAATGGACGGCAACTGCAGGCCACATCGTGAACGCTTGGTAGATGACTTCCTTTTCGAGGAAGGAATCGTACGAATGGAATGGCCTGCGTATTTTCCGGACATGAACCCAATGGAACATGTTTGGAACAATCTAGGGAGATGAGTTGCTGGCCTCAAAGGTGTTCAACGTTGCTGGCAATCTGGGGAAATCATACTCCCTATTAAAAACATTTTCTTTCAAGGAAAAACCTTTTTTTTATTCGTTTTTTCCTCACATACACAAATTGTGTTTTTTTCCTTTTGTACCTAAATGCTCAATAAAATGCATTATTTTCTGCTAAGCATGTGTACTATTTTTTCTCATATAGACTACCACGTCTGTATATCCTGTCTTCCACGTCAGTACCACGTCTGTCCTAAACAATTGCCCAGCCGCACGATCCACTCATAATTGTTTTGAGCAGTATGTGTGTATGTACCGGGTGATTCAAAATAGATGTTAAGGCGATTATTTTTTAAACCATAAGTGATCGAAACATACTTCCAATTAGAAAAGTTCGTCAAATTAAGAGTAGCTTTCAGATATGGCATTTTTTTACTGGGGGTTGTATACATATTAAAATACGAAATTTAATTTTTATACGGTCCCTCCTTTCCTACCCTTTATATTTAGAAGAATGTTACTTTTTGCCTAAGAAAATTAATAAAACAAATCCCGTGTCTCTACGTGGAATTGATATCAATTTGAAAATTTGAGATATATCAATTTGAAAATTTTGGCATTTGTCGTGAAGCACTAAGGGGTTGTCTCAAAAGTGAGAAAAATGTAATTACTTTTCAAATGAAGTTAATTTATGTTCACAGTAACTCAATAGACACAGTTGACCCCTCACAAATCCTAGTTTATCTAGAATTTTCCTATAACGCAAGTTTGACAATTTCTATTCAAAGTTACTACAGCATAATAACCCACACCATCATTTTGTCATTTTCTTTTACACTTTAAAGATATTTCTTCTTTTAGCGTGATGCAATTACTGGATGGCCCCGCTAAAGCACTAAATTATTGCTAATTTCATAACGCATTACCGTTCTATTCAGGTCAAATTGTCCTGTTAATTTCTCACGTTTGCACGCGTTTGATTACCATTCCCAATAGTGGGATCATTATTTAACTTTTTTTCAACTCATAGTTGGTCCCCAAAGTAAATATTTTTTTCGATTGAAAACCGACGCCAACACAGCAGGTAAATTGGTGTAAGTCATCATTTTCAAAATTAATTTTCTCGCTTGCTATTTCACTTAGAGACTCGGGATTTGTTTTATTAATTTTCTCAGGCAAAGAGCAACATTCTTCTAAATATAAAGGGTAGAAAAGGAGGGACCGTATAAAAATTAAATTTCATATTTTAATATGCATACAACCTCCCGTTAAAAAAATGCCACATCTGAAAGCTAATCTTAATTTGACGAACTTTTCCAATTAGAAGTATGTTTGGATCACTTACGGTTTATAAAATAATCGCCTTAACATCTATTTCGAATCACCCGGTATATATATACAGTGGGGCACACAGGATTTTCTCTTGGAGCGGGTCCAACCCATAAAGCTGTGACGCCAACCACCTGAAAAAATGTGGATTTTTTTATATTTTTATCATAATTCCTTTTACTATGTTTTTATTTATCTAGATCTTAACTGCAGAAAATAACAATTTGATGTCTTCTAACATATTTAAAAGTCAAAAATTACATGACGATTTAACAAAGGAAAATTGAGATCTCTTTTGAAAGGGGTCTGGACCCCTTGGACCCCTCCCTTGTATGCGCCACTGTATCTATATATATATATACTTAACTAACGAGTAAAATACAAAGTATATTGCAAATATGACATACTCTGCATGAAAAAATATATAACAGCAGATGCAAGAATCACAAACCTATATACAGGGTGAATCTAAACTCTTGGGCAAAACTTTAAGGGGTGATAGGGCACATAATAAGGAATCAGAATCGCATAGCATTGTGGGGTCGGCAACGTCTTCTTCGTGTACCTGTTAATAATCACTTCGGAAAAGTGCTGAAATTGTTATGATTTCAATTTTAAGTAAAGTGTAATTAATTAATAGCCTACTTAATTAAAAAAAAATCCTTACCTTAATTAGTGAATTTTAAATCAAGTAAAATTAAAATTTCTAAACAATTTGTTTATTAAGATGGTTTTGTTTTGTCACCATATACCAGTATTCATAAAGGAAGTAAAATAATAATGAAGTGTTTAAAATTTATTAAGGTATATGTTGGATTACTATTGATGACTCATGGCTGACTCATTTTTATTTATTTGTTTACTTGTTCTATATTTTGGCGCCAAACATCTAAAAGATCGTTATTCTGGCGATCGTGTTGCCATCTTTGTGTAAGGTAACTATACATATTGTTCAAGTAATTAAAATATTTTGTACAACAATTTTCTTTTAAATTTTAAATTTATGAAAATACGTTTTGCGAGAGCTGACATTATTCGGAGGGTTGGTAATAAATTTTTAGAGCTGACAATAAGAGTTTCATAAAAATGTTTGTTTTGAAATTGGTAATTTTCCTTAGAAAAAATTAAGTGGTTGTAATTACAGTTAAGTTTTTTTTTTTCTTTCACTATAATTATCTTTTCTGGAATTCTCTAACCTTCTTTCTAATCCTTTTTTAATAACATCAATAACTACATGCATCGATACCAATACTACGATTCAAGATATCGAAGAAGAAAACAACAGCGGCGCAAGGATATGGAGATCGGCACCCAAGCATTTTCAAATTTTTAAATCAAAAATAGAACTTCTACAATAGTTACTACGATAAGAACAACTTCCACATTTTTCATCATAGTAAAAAATTAAGTTTCAACGCCCATCGATAATTAATCTACAAGTTTTCATTAATAATAATTGTATCTTCGACCGAACTACTTTACGAGCGGAAAGCGCCTGCCAAAAAGGTGGTTAAAAGGTGACCTAAGCCGAAGGAAGCGTGGCGTGGGTTCATTCTGGTGGTTGGTGTGTTCGACGGAAGTCGGTGTCCAGAGAGCTGCCTTGCTAAAGAAAAAAGAAATGGCGCTGGCGATCTTGCTGGAGTTCTTGAAGATGACGACTTGACGATAGATCTAGATGGGGGCCCCCCTCTCTTCAACTAATGATAAGTTTTATCTTTCTTTCCTTCTTTCTTTCTTTTAATTAAATTTTTTTGTGCACAAATGTTAGGAAAATTTTTTTTTAGAAAAAAGTCAGCTCGGGGTAAGGGAAAATGTCTTTTAAAGTCATGATGTCTCATGTTCTTTCACGATATTTTTTTGTTTTTAATTTTCAAATGTAAAAGATTTTAAAGGTTATCCTAATAAATGTGATTTGTTATTTGTAAAAATGGCTCCTCTTCATTTATCTCACTTCGTGTAAATTTATTTCAGCAGTTCTCTTTCAGGTTTCAAATTTTTTTTAGCCTAATGGCATTTGCACGTAACGCCGAGAACCTGGTTGGTATATTGCGGTCACAACACTTTTAAAGCTTTAATTTTATTTTTTTTGTACGAACTACAAGGATATTAATTGATTATAAATAAAGATACAACAAAATAACAGTGCGCTTTCCGACCATTTTTTCGTCATAAACTAATGTATTTTTCTCCGAAAACAGAAGACTAAAATGGATAGTTTATTTTATTTCATGGATGAAATTTTCGGAGACGAGCCTATTGTTTATGAAACTTGGTTAAGAAATTAGACGGATACTTCAATGCTTTTCCAAAATTGATTATTACCGGGTTAGTTAAAACTGCGTTTTTCACCCCAGATTGCTATGTGATTACGATTCCTCATTGTGTGCCCTATCAACCTTAAAATTTTGCCCAGGAGTTTAGATTCACCCTGTATATATATATATATATATATATATATATATATATATACTTATATACTTGCTGAAGTAAACTTCTTTGACAGGTTAGTATGTAATGCAAATTTCCAAAAAGCCTGAGTAAAATTGACCAAAGAGAATTCTTTTCATAATTAAAGTTTTATTCTGGTTAAAAGAGCTTTTCAAGTCAAGAGGTCATTTCTAACCGTAACTAATTTATTATTATTATTATTATTATCCATTGCAGATATTTTAATTTGATACTCTAAGAAAGTTTTGCGCAATTTTCACATAATCTGAAAAAAGCAAATAAACATTTTTTAAAAAATGTTTTGAAATTTCTTCAAATTTTTCAAAAAATTCGGGCATTTATTGTTACAGTCGAGTCTAATCATGTTACTAAATTTCATTCTATTCTCTTAAGCCATTTTTGAAGGATGCGAGAACAAAACGATTTTCGCAAAATATCCGAACATAATCAATTTTTTTTTTTTTTTAATTTTTACATTTTCAGTTTAAGTTGTGTGACCACCTATCATGTCAACAAATCTCATTCCATTCGCTTTTGTCGTTATTACGTGATACGCGAACAAAAATTTACGCAATTCGAAATGATTTTCTCAAAATCTGATCAATTTTTTTTTAATTCGACGCCTATAATTTGGTGGCATGACAGGTGGTCACTCAACTGAGTGGCCACCTATCATATCACCAAATTTCATTTCATTCGCTTTAGTCATTTTTACATGATGCGCGAACAAACAAAAAAAAAAAGCGTCACGCGTCATTAATAAATGACAGAACGACAGACAGATAAGCTTTTTTGAAGTAGAAGCTTCTTTAGGCACGTTGGGCACTTTTGGGATGGGGAAAAAGCTCTGAATTCGCGTGACTCTCACGCTCAGATACATATCGGGGAAAAGCGGATTGTGACGTCATAGCTACGCCGTCTCGTGCCGCTATCTGTTATCACACGTAAGAACTTCAAGTTACTTTTAAACTGCGTCCTTCTAGCTTCCGCGACTCGTATCGAACTGTGGTCCCAAGGCGTGGTAGACGGGCGTTTTAACCATCAGACGGGTTCGACTCGGATGAAATGACTAAAGCTTGAAGTGATTGTTGTTTCAATTTCGCATTGGGAATTTTTATGTGTCTAAATAAATAAAATTAGACTTTGCCTGTACACTACTTGGTACTTAAAAAAATTCACAATTTCTATCCGTTTTAAGCATAAAATCAGTTTTAAGCCTCTGATTTGCACAAAAAGTGTATATTTCAAAATATTCAAAAATATCTACTTTTTATGTACAAATTGTGCACAATCTATATGTTTTTGTAAAAAAATTAAAAAATAAAAAAAAGTGCAGACTTTTTCTAGTTGGGTATGTGCTATGATTTTCGATGAGTTGTTTAAAAAACTGTACTTAATTTGGATAGCTATATAGTTATTGTGCAATAAAGTTAACTGGATAATGTGAAGAGTGTTAATAATTACATACTGTACATTATTTGAACTATAAGTGTTATACTACAGTGCATTTGAATTTGAATTATAAAGCCATCATTTATTACCAATAAATAGGATTACTGTTCATTACAACGTAAATACATAATTATTGATAATTAATGAATTCACGTACATAATTATTAATTAAGTCGAACAAAATCCAACACGTGGAGAAAAATGTGTATCAATGATGTATGGCGTACGCATATACAAGCTGCGTCTTGTTGCGACCTGTGCACGCACTACCTCTATTTTTTTTTTTTTTTTTTTTTTAATGTGCACACAAATCGAGCGCGAAATTTCAAATGTAATTAAATAAAAAAATCAGAATTTTCCAGTGCTAACCCAGTGAGAATTACGTTAAAATGTGTGCATACGTACAAACATATGTGAAATTGTGAGAATATCATAAATAAATGTATGATAACCCTTATAGCCTTAAAAAAAACATTTAAAATTTTTTACAAAGAATTACAAATATATAAAAATATGAATAAAAGTTCATAAATGTTTATTTTTTGTTAATAGAAATACAATGATGTATTAAAACCTATTTAACTGCATGAATATAAATTTTAGAAAGCTTGACAAGAAGTTTTCACTTCTGGCATGCCGTCGTATGACTGACTTATTTTTTATTTATTTATTTATTTATTTATTTTTGTACTGGATTCCCAGGTGCTTAAGACGGATAAAAATCGGAAAATTTTTGAATTCCAAGTAATGAACAGACAGAAGTCTAATTTTATTTATATAGATATATACATAGCCAGTTTTTCAATTCAGCATCTCTATTTGCAACACTGTATTTCTGTGATTTTCGGAATGAATATATGGTAGAATATACAGGGTGTCCAGCCTTAATGTGACCCCATAGCTAATTCCCGAACCGTTTGGTTTAGACGTGCACTTCCAATTTGAAAAATGTTTTTAAAAACGTAAAGAATGCTTCTACGTGCTTTTCGAATCAAAAAAACCCATTTAGAAAAAAATTACAAAAATTAAATTTTTATACGATCCCCAGGTCCTATCACTTATATTTAGGAAAAGATGCAGTACACAAAAACAAAGTAAAGTAAACAAACAAAGCGCGCCCTACTACCATCCTTTGGGCCCGGGTTCGACTCCCGGCTTTGGGCGTGGATGTAAAATTGTAAATTGTACTTTGCTGTAAATAAATATGAATTTGTACTTATGAACAACTGAGATGACAGCCGTAAAAGTGCTATAGATCTCGAAAAACTGTGTCTTTCAAACTTTCCATCACGTAAACAAACAAAGTAAAAAGAAGCTAGTAAGGGACCGTCTTGAAAATGGCCGAGAAAATTGATGAAATGTATGAGTTTCATAGCTCGGTCAGTTTTTATTGTAATAAAATGAAACTTTTTTTGTTTACTTTGTTTTTGTGTACTGCATATTTTCCTAAATATAAGTGATAGGACCTGGGGACCGTATAAAAATTTAATTTTTGTAATTTTTTTCTAAATGGGTTTTTTGGTTCGAAAAGCGCGTAGAAACATCCTTTTTAAAACATTTTTCAAATTGGAAGTGCATATCTAAACCGAACGATTCGGGAATTAGCTATTGGGTCACATTAAGGCTGGACACCCTGTATATCATTAATTTTTTCCGGCTAACTTTAAAAATCTATAATGTAACTTAAAATAGCCTATTTTAAATAACAAAATCAAAGATATCTAACATTGAAGCCATGAAAGAAATTCGATGTTAAAAATTTATTGCTCGTCCTTCAGTTACTTTGACTATTTAACTGTTTTATTTATTTGTATACTCCTAAAAAAGTTATTCTACAAGAAAAAATAGCTGTGATTACCGTAAATTTATTAATATTGAATATGCTTATGTTAAGTGCCGAACAAGTCTCTTAGAAATAATCTCTTATTTGGGAATTCATTTACTGAAGCTAATTACATTATTAATTTTTATTATATAAATTCAACAAAAATTTTAACAAGTTATCTGTGGACTTAGATTATTTTAGCATGTCTTTTACAGCTTTTAAGGTTGAGTGCGTTGAACTTTTACATTCATAACATTCTATTTATATCTCAGTCATATTTTTCTTCTGTGTTCTGTCCTTTCACGTTCTGTTATTTGCTTCTTTGTTTTGTATGCAACAGTGTAATTGGATCTTTTTTTGTAGTGTACATTTCTTTCTAAATAAATAAATAAATAAATCTAATAAAAAATTGTATAATATGTAATAAATATTATTAAGAAAAAATTAATTTATCTTACATTATTGTTTTTCGTCTTTTTTTGTCCACAGTACATTCATCAAAATGCTTCCACTCTGTCTTGAACATCTGATTGCTGAATTGTTTGCACTCTAAAACCAACGTCTTGTGTTCGAGTCCCAGGTTAGGCTTAAGTCTTCATGATGCTTCGGAATTCACTTTATTCTGTATTTGTCAAATGAAGCATTCAAGTCTTTAAGATACCAGCTATTTTGATGTCACGAGTTTGTTGGTGGCATAGTATTGACCAGATAATGCAGGGCACGAGGTAATTGCATTTTATAAAACAATTACTCTCAAACCTTGCTTATCGAGTCCTTTCAGACTCTTTTCTAAATGATAACTGGAAAGACATCACAATTAAGTTTATGTAACACATTACAATTTATTAAACATATACAATATATTCAATTATTTAATTTTAGATAAATTACGATACATGGTGATCAACAAAACTAAAATTGAACAATCGTAAAACAACAATTTTCGTGATAAAAAATATACATTCCAAAATAATCATTTTATTTGTTAAATACAGTTGCACTTTCACACATTATAGACATATACACTAAATACTCCACAAGGATACAATGAAGTAAACTACAATTAAACATATTATAAAGATTAAATTTTAAAAGTCTACATAAATAATAATTTTAGAGTTTTAAAAAACACGATTTTATTGAATTAAGAATTAAAAAGTACGAATTAATTTTTAAATGAAATTATATTGTATAATTGTGTATAAATTGAGTGAAATAAAATTTACACACAATTTTATTGAATTAAGAGCTAAAAATTAGAAGGTAATTTTTAAGTAAAATTTATATTGTACACCTGAATAACGTACCAATACAAATACATATAAAATAGCATAACCTAATTAATGGAGAAATAAAAAATGTGGTGCTGGACATCAGTTGTAAATTTTTAATCCCTGAAATTTTAAATCGCTATCGTAAAACTGCATAACCATGGGAAAGTACATAAACAACACTTTACGCCTTTTTCTGTTGAAGTAATATTATACGCATTTTTATCATTACCTATATAAGTTTCTTTTGATGATTAGATCAGTAGCGTACTCAAACATTTTTTTATGAGGTGGAATTATAGACTTAATTTTTATGTTAAAAAGCGTAATCTTGATGATATTTTTTTTTAATATGGACCAATAAAAATATCTGGACAAGGGGGAGGAAATATCAATCTCTTGTATATGTTACCGTTAAAGTATATAATGCAGTTACTTCATAGAATACCTAGTTATTCCATGAAATAACTGATCGTGTCCATTAAAGTGTGTAATATGTTAATAATTTGACACTTTAACTAGTTATTCTATGAAATAACTAGGTATTCTATAAATTAACTAATGAGAGACAGTTAAAGTGTAAAATAAACAATTTATCTAAAATGAAATAATGGCAATTATTTCATTTTAGATAACACGCTAAACAAGTTCTCTCCCTATGGCCTGGAATAGTTCATGAATGCAGTAGGGGTGGAAGGTAAATGTATTTGTAGTTGACATTTTGAGAGTATGGCGAAAAAGTATTCTAGTTGTTTTATGCTTTGGTATTTTTGCCGTCCTTCAAAAATTATTTTTATTTGAATTCGAAATTAACGTTTTTTTTTTCCCCGCTACTTTCCATATTGTTAAACGAAAAGTAAATGTACCTTATACTAAAAAGCGAGATATATGATATAGATTATTTTACACTTTAACGGGCTGCAGATCGTTATTCTATGAAATAACTAGTTAAACCATGAAATACAAGAGAGTTTTACACTTTAACGGACACGATCAGTTATTTCATGGAATAACTAGGTATTCTATAAAATAACGGATTTCATACTTTAACGGTAACATATACACCACTGGATTACACATAAGTTATTCTGTTATACTGTGAGACTTCTTATACATGTTCAATGAAACTTTATATACTTCAAAATGACTCTACTTTCTGTCGCTTAATTCCGTAAAAATGTGGTTAAAAAACAGCTGTGTACTAAAACATTCACGCATGTTGTAATGCATGAAACAAACAACTATCACAGTATCACCAATATCATACAAATCCCAACACAACAGTTGTTCCTTTACCATGGATCAATAGTTAGAGATAGAGCTGACCTCAAGCTCTAAAAGCTCATATTGATGTCACGGTTATCAGACTTTGAAAGGATAATTGTGATTCGAATTCGTTTAAAATAACTTTTCGAGGTTACCCACTTTAGCTTTTTTTTCACAAATGAAATTATTTCCTCCGCATAAAGCATTAATAAAAGAAAGACTGTTCCCAACGAAACAAAATGTTTCGAATACGAAAGTTTAAGTTTCCGCAAACACTCTTGCAGAGAGACGTTTTCAGATGATCATCCAATACCGATGATAATATACGCGTTTTGACAGTGTAGAATTTCATCATGATTGCGTTTTTCCTGATTTTTGACAAAATTTTTGTCATTTTATACTTCAGGAAATTACTACATTGGGATAGAAAATTAAAACCTGTCGTACCAACGTCATAGTTGAAACAGATTCACAATTTTTGCGATTTGCAAAAATGTAATAAAATTCACACCATTGAACCGATTGGCTTGCAAATTGATACAAATGCGTAAAATAATATATATATATATATATATATATATATATATATATATATATATTATACTAATTTAAGCACCTGAAAATTGCCGATTTTTA
Source organism: Cheiracanthium punctorium (assembly GCA_038373885.1). NCBI lineage: Eukaryota > Metazoa > Arthropoda > Arachnida > Araneae > Cheiracanthiidae > Cheiracanthium > Cheiracanthium punctorium. Next base: position 810,038 of record JAWZYV010016291.1, read on the forward strand.
AATACAGAAAATTATTGTAGCACAGTAAAGCAGTTCGTTTTAAAAAAGCTTCAGGAAATTATCAAGATTTTTGTATGCATGAAGCTTTGAATTTAGAATTAATTTAACTACTTAAACGACAACAATGTCACTTTAGGTTAGCTATAAAATAAAAATAGAATGTGAAGTTATTATAGGTTGTAACGAAAGTTTCCCGCCACCGCAAACTTCGTCAGCACACAGTTCTCGTTGGCGTATTTGCTCATATTTTGTCAAACGATTTTTGGCATTTGAAAGAAAGAGGCTTACTTTATAACACTGTGTTGTGAAATCCCTTAAAAATATAGTTATCATTAAGTATAAGGTGTCTCAAATGGAACTATCACTCTAGAAGATTAGAACCATCATTTACTTCCAGTTGTGTTGCAAAAAGTCAGCTACATAATATCAACGAATTATGAGTACAGCTTTAAGTACTATTGTTGTATCATGTGACACTGTGCAGGTTTGGTACCGAAAGTTCAAAAACAGTTATCTAAGGAGTTAGAAGATAGCTTTTCAGGCAGATATGGCGGAAAACTTTCGATACAACCTGATATTTGTTTTAAGTGGACAAAGATTAAATATATTAAGTGTAGACATATTTCTGTCAAATGCTTTTTTCTAGCGCCAGTTGTAATTGCCTCCATAATGGTATTTAACTACTGGTGATATATATCGTTGAACTTTAATCCATGCAGTGAAATTTACTATTGGGATGCAATCATTACGAGCGAAACAGAACTTTAAAGATTTTTCGGAACGAAAAAAACAACAAATTACGACGGTTGAAGAATTGTCTACTATCCGTCTGCGAAAGATGACGAGGATTTTTCTCCACAAAGGAGTGATTCGCTATGATGTGCGCTTTCCAAAGTTTTAAAATTGATTTTCGTAGACACGCAGAAAGTACAACAAAAAAAAAAGCTTTAAATAACACATTTTCTGTCTCTGTTAATCAATACTTTTTTTTTTTATCAAAGTAACTTGACAATAATGTTTTGTTTTGTATTACAGTTTCAATTTCATGACTTACAAACTATCATACAATTTCTGAAAAGACTAACTTTATTTTCTAACAAATTTTGATTTAATAAAGTGTTTTTGTACATATTTTGAGTAAAATAATCTTTTTTACATAACGTTACTCCTTTAACCGTTAAAATTTATTTTCATTAACATAGGTATACGAACACAATTTTTGTTTTGAAGAAACAAATTGTTTATGTGTTTAGATTTGTAATCATTTTAAAGTAAATATAAATTACTTTTATAAACAGTATTACGTAAAAATAATTAGTTATATAATTTCATATATCAACAACGTTACTGAAATTCTTTTCACAGCTTCAAAAAACACATTCTGCAAAAGGTTACATTACACACATTGATATCACAATGTTGTTAAATGACAGTCCTTACTGTGTATTCATTAAAATGCTTTATAATATTGCTGTAATTATGGAGTTTAGACAATTATAGAATCACAAAACTAAGATACTTTGGTTTTTCTGAAAGTATTACATATCTGAAATTTACAAAATCCGAGATCTTTATTTATACTTCCAAAGTACTCAAGAGCAGGAAATGATTAAACAATTTTCAGTTTTCTTATTTACAGTTTTCTACATATTCAGTGTTCTTAAATTAGTACAGATTTTTTTTTCCCACAAAAATAATTATTTAACAATTTTTTAAATAATTTTTTGAATTCATTTAATGCTTGTTTTCATGTTTCATTACTGAATTTTATATAAGGTTTTAATTATGAAAATCTATTTAAAATAATATTATTCGATGATTTTATTTTTAAGGATTCTATTCTCTACATCATATTTTTAATTTCTTCTCTACATAATTTTTATAATGATTTTATTTCATATTTGCAGTTAAGTGATTTTTTTCTTTATTTGGTGACGTTTTTATAATCTTCACTGTGGAGAAAGCATTTCCTCATTGATACTAAATGTTCTATTGGAAGATTGGAATCATTATGCGAGGATATTCAGATTATAGAGAAAATACTAACTTCAAAAATTAAACCAACTCAGTTATAAATTTGATGAAATATATTTTTTATGTAGAAGCAAAGTCATTTTTTATGACTTAGCAAATAAAAATCACGTAGCAATCGATATTTTGTGGTATAGTTTTACAAAATAAAGGGGTTTTTATACATTCCAAGACAATAGAGTAATTGATTGGTATATCATTGTTAAAAGTTTATGAGATATAGAGATCATTTGTTAGAGCATAATGTTTACTTAATATTGTTATGCCATCTTATATTCCTTTTTCAATCATTAATTACATTTCAATAGTAGAGTTAAAATGGTGAATTTAAAACCATCAAAACTATCATTCTATATAAAGTCAGGTACTCAAAAAAAAAAAAAAAAAAAAAAAATTCAACTAAATGAAGTTCATAATATGATTTGGCTAATAGTCCTTTAAGTATTAAATGCTTCAGCAAAAATTTACATTAGTATACTGATATAATTTTAAATATTTATTAAAATGACAGCAATTAAAACAGTTCCAAATTTGCTGAATTATAGAATACTCTGCATGGAAAATTCTTTTATTTGTCAGTTTATTAAAAAAATATTTTTCTCGGGCAATGAGGTTACGTTTATAATGGGACAAAAGAAACACTCAAACAGTTTATTGGGAAAGTACATTTTTGTAAACATTAATTTCTATGGCTGGGTTGTAAAATGAAAAGTGTAAAAAGAATTATTATCAATAAAGTCTGTAAACTGCTGTTTAAAAATAAAGAAAGCCTCTGAAATTATAATTTTAAACTTAAAAATCTCTCTTTTGGGTGTTTATATGTATAATATTAATTTTGTTTTTAAAAGATAATTGTAAAAATCTTATGAAAAATTATAACCATATGTTATGTATCGTTCCGAAAAAAACTGCTTTATAAGTTATAAATTTTAATTTCTTTGTGCAAATCTTCGACGTTCATCAGTATACTTAAATTTCTTTCTAGTTTTCATTTTTATTTATAAATTTAATTATTTATTTATATTTGGTAATCAAAACAAGCATTACCTTTACTCACTGAAATATTTTCCAAAATGATTTTTTTTTTCAAAATTATTCAGAATAAAAGATATATTTTAATTTGAAATGTTATTATACTTACTACAGTTGGAACTTGATGCTAAATTCTGTGCTCCATCTTATTTTAACCACCATACTAACAACAAGAGCGAAGCATGTAGGTTCATAATATTTGGTGTTAGAGTATAGTAAGTAGTTTACATTATCTAGTAATAGTACGAATTTTTTTTGTGTGATTGAATGTGTGTGTGTGTTTATAGCACACAAAATCATATTCAAATAAGGGGTTTTAAACGTATTTTTTTAACATGACTGAGCTTTTATTCTAAATTTTCACGTAAATATTAATTTTGACATTTAGAATAGTAATAAATTTCTATACGTGTTTCTAAAGTTGATTTTCTGTAGAAGCCTAAAAGACAGTTTTTAGAAAATAATTACTATTGTATCGAAGCAAGTCGGTAACTCTATATCTTTAATTTGATTTTCCTTGGATATCGGATAAATATCTTCCTTCAATTATAAAGCATGTATTGGTAAGTTGTTTCTTTTTTTACAAAACATTAAATGGAGCTTATCTTCAGTGGAAATATTAATTTTAAGAAAGTAGTAAATCTCAAAAGCTTTTTAAATTTAGTGTCTTTTTGGTTTGTTACATACCGAGAGAAGAGCTATTGAAATGCAATAAAGTAAACATTTATGGTTATCTGATTTTATATTTAAGGTAAATCGAATCTTTTCAAAATAACTAAGTAATTAGGTAGCTAGGCAATTCTATATGTTATAAAAAATAACTACTTTACAAATATTTGTTATTTTCTGCATGAAAATCAGCATACTTTATAGCTGCAATTCATCCATTATCGTTACGGAGGAAATTTTCAACAAAATTGGATTTTATTAATATTTTTATAACTCTATTAAGTCATAAATTGATACATTTTTAGAGGAGCAGAAATCAGCCGTTTCATATATTTTTCATGCAGTTTTTCATTTTTTAGCAGCTCACTAAAGCACAACAAAAAGCACGTTAAGACAATGATTTAACAATCAATTCAAAAACTTTTTATCTTTGATTGATTTATAAAGCTCTCTCATATTTTTAGTTTTTTCATGCGTGTAACCATCACTAAAATTATGCAATAGTCTCCCATTTTTGGTTTTATATAAACGTCTATAAAATACTACAAGTTTTATTATCAGTTTATCAAATTTCATTTTTAAAATTGTTATATATAAAAATACTTACACAGTTTTTCAGATGTAGAAATATAAAATTTCCCAGCATACCAGCATTTTATTCACAAGATATATAAATGAAATATTTTACTGATATCTTATTTTAAAAATTAAAAGCATTTTTCAAAACACTATACTTTTCAAAACACCAATATAATAACATTCAAAATGTATGTATAAGTAATGTGTGTATGGATATAGAAATATTACAAAATATTGGGAAAAAATTTTGCGTTTCTTTAAAGATTGGGCTTTTATGGATTTTTCTATTCTAAAATACTCCTTTTTTTAGGTTTTTGCGCGCTTTCTGGAAGTTGTCGTAGTTAAAAATTCCACTCCCGACCAATCTTCATCGCCGATGCAGGCATGTCCATGACTGATAGCTTGTATTCGAATGTGAAAAGTCTTTCATTGACTTTCCTCATGCATCATGAAAGCATCTTTCCTTGCAGCCAGAGATCAGTGAAAATTCAGTGTCAAGTACGCGTAGATTCCGTAGATAGAAAAAAATTATTACCAAGAGTAAAAGAGTAATTTACACTATTTTTATAATGAATATTTATTTTTTTTCATTTAATTAGAAAAAAATGTCTCTGCTAAGTAAGATTAGGGATTATCTGCAGAAATTAGACGTCGAGGTCACAAAAGATTTCAGAACTTAAAGAAAATTGAGCTTAAATATAATTTGCTGTCTCATCGCATCACTGCTGATATTGACACAGCTGCCACTTGAACTTATTGACATAAAATCAGATTATACTGGGAAATAAATGTTTAATGCTGTACCAATAGTTGAATTTTACAAATCTTTGTCTACTGAAAAATGTTCACGCATGAAAAAATTTGCTGGAAAAATATTTTCTATAACTGTATCTACGTATATTTGTTAGCAAAGATTTTATTCCTTGAAGATCAACAAGACTAAATACGGACGCTCTTTGGCAGACATTAACTTGCAAGTTGCTATGAGAATCTCAACAAGCAATCTCATTCATGATTTTTAAAAACTGTAGTATAGTTGATTGATGGAGTGGTCTCATAAACGTGAATTTAAAATTAAATTTTCTTGCAGCTATATTTATTGATTTTCAGCGTGATACAATTTAGACCGATTCTAAATAATAATTTTAAAAGGTGCGCCCCTCCGTTAACTTCCACGTCTACAGAGTGGGCCCCCCAAGACAAAACAATTGCCCTCTCCTGACATAACTCCTGATTTAAACGCATGACGTGGTGCCACATTTCATTTTATAGTATATGCCATTATGATCTTGATTGAGACATTTGCGTTTTCATATTCTTGCCAATTAAATCATGTCATTTTCCCTCCCTCTCCGAACTTGGCCGAACTTTATAAATTTAAAAGCAATTCCAAATAAATAAATAAATTCAGCTAAACTTTTACCAAGTCTATATCTCAGTTGGCAGTATCACGTATGCAGGGTGTCCAAAAAAACTGATCTAGGATTTCAATCCTTAAATATTGATCACAGAGATATACATCATCACAGACATATACAAATTAAAAAGATACGTAAAAAATGGTACAGAATTTAATGGTTTGGATTAAAAGTTTAGGGAGATTAAATCTAAATAAATACAAAATTTAAGTTTTATACGGTCCCCGTACAAAAAAAAAGTAAAATCTGCCCACATGCTTTAATTAGGTGATGCACAAAATTTCAAACGTATCATAAAAAGTCTCAGGGATATGAAAATAAACAAATGTTGACTTAAACCATTTTTCAATGGCTCTAGAAGTTCAGAAAATCGTGTTTCGGGCTTTCGCGTGTTACGCGTTTGTTCACAAATTACGAAAGAAAACAATGATTTCATAAATACATTATACTTATGTTATTATTGGTATTGTGTATTCCCTTACTAATTTTGTTTCAGCATATCTTAACAAACATATCTTTACAGCCTTTTATGGTAAAGGGCTGAAATTTTGTACACCAACTAATTAATGTATGGAGCACATTTTACTAACTGGAAATATTTTGTATGGCAGCCATATAAAAACAAAATTTTGTACTTTTTTAGATTTAATCGCCTAAAAATTTTAATCGATACCATAAAACACTGTATCTTTTTTTTACGTAACTCTGGAATTTTCTTAAGTCCATGACTAATGTTTAAAGCTTAAATCAGTGTTTGTTTTTGGGGACACTTTGATTCCTATACATATATTACTATACAGATATACAGACAAATAGATAGATACATAGAGAGAGAGAGAGAGAGAGAGAGAGAGAGAGAGAGAAGGAGGAGTTGTGGAGGAAAGATACAAGTTGAATTTACTAAATGGTATGTTCCTTCAAAATATAGTTCTTAAAACGCAACTCTAAATTCGAAATATGTATGTATATAGTATATTAAAACGAGTATCATTCTGTCGATACTTCCAAATTCAATGTAACTTTTTTTAACTCCTCTGACTCTTAGCTATCTTTTCCTAAATTCGTTTTATATTCTCGTGATAATAGAACCATTTCATTCAGTCTAAATCAAATGTTTGTGATTTTTTCTGTTTGGAGCTTTCATATTCATCTTCATCAGATGAATCTTTTTTTTTTTTTTTTTAACAAAAATTTTTCGATTTTTTATTTTATTTTTTATTTTTTTACGAAACTTTTTCGATTTTTTTTTCAGTAAAAATTTTTTAGTTTTTATTTATTCATTTATTACAATTGTCTTAGGAATTTTTATCTCCTTTTCTTATGATTCAACAGATGTTTAAATTTGTTTTATATATAAGGAGCTTTACTTTTAACTCCTCTTCCCTTTCTCTGATGCCACTTAAGCTGGTAAAGACTAGAGGCAAAATTTAATATGAGGATCCCCGGTGGGAACTCTAAATGTATGTATTGCTTACATAGATGAACACACACACATTTACACATTAGATACATGTTAATACTCATGCAAAACATACTCATGCACATAAGCAACGAGATTTTAAAACGCCACATATTTTAAGGTGGACTCCCTCATCTACAGCTCCTACAAAATCTTAAAACCAAGAGCTCGGAATTCTCCCACCCACTTGGCAACAGTTGGAAGGTGTCGCATTACTTGACCTTGAACGCCACTTGATGTGGATGCCCCATCTATTCCGCCGTGTTCTATCAATTTCAGCACAAGGGCTTGGACATCTGCGCCGGTCAACTGGTCCAGTTTCACCTTATTCTTGTAAAAGCTGAATGTAGGCATAGCAGCGATGCGTTCGTTGCGGGAAGTTCCAGGACACTTGTCGACATCTACTTTCAGGAACACGACGTTGGAAAATCGTCTGCTCAGCTGGTCGAAAACTAGCAGCATTCGGCGACTTGGTCCACACCTGTGGAATTGGAAGGAGATTACACAAAAATAATCATTATTCTATCAAGTTTGGACGTGGCAAGTAGGCCCCTGTCGATGGGTACGTGAGTCTATAACAATCGGAATTAAGGAAATTTAGTACAATTCCTGTAAATGGTAGATAGTTTCAAAAACTGTCGTGGTTTTTTTGTCCACGGAACTTCACTGTTCTTTCAGGAACACGACGTTAGAAAATCGTCTGCTCAGCTGGTCGAACACTAGCAACATTCGACGACTTGGTCCACACCTGTGGAATTGGAAGTAGATTACTCAAAAATAATCATTATTCTATCAAGTTTGGACGTGGCAAGTAGGCCCCTGCCGATGGGTACGTGAGTCTATAACAATCGGAATTAAGGAAATTTAGTACAATTCCTGTAAATGGTAGATAGTTTCAAAAACTGTCGTGGTTTTTTTGTCCACGGAACTTCACTGTTCTTTCAGGAACACGACGTTAGAAAATCGTCTGCTCAGCTGGTCGAACACTAGCAACATTCGACGACTTGGTCCACACCTGTGGAATTGGAAGGAGATTACACAAAAATAATCATTATTCTATCAAGTTTGGACGTGGCAAGTAGGACCCTGCCGATGGGTTCGTGAGTCTATAACAATCAGAATTAAGGAAATTTAGTACAATTCCTGTAAATGGTAGATAGTTTCAAAAACTGTCGTGGTTTTTTGCCCACGGAACTTCACTGTTCTTTCAGGAACACGACGTTAGAAAATCGTCTGCTCAGCTGGTCGAACACTAGCAACATTCGACGACTTGGTCCACACCTGTGGAATTGGAAGTAGATTACTCAAAAATAATCATTATTCTATCAAGTTTGGACGTGGCAAGTAGGCCCCTGACGATGGCTCTGTGAGTCTATAACAATCAGAATTAAGGAAATTTAGTACAATTCCTGTAAATGGTAGATAGTTTCAAAAACTGTCGTGGTTTTTTTACCCCAAGATGGCACCTGCCAAGCACATATCATGTTCGAACATTTTTCATAAGCTGCAGATTGAAAGGCAACCTTCTAACGGCTTGAGAGAGTCTCCTGTCAATCGCGATTTTGCAAAGTTTGATGTCCCGCTGTGGTCTGGGAGCTAAACTCCGTTCCCATAAGAACACGGCAAGTGAGGCAGCATCCGGCTTGGCCAGTGCTTAGGAGGGTCAACTCCCTCTCGGCTGGACAGACTGCTGTGGGACCGTGAACACTAATGGGAGCTGGTGCACGTAAAATCCGTCGTGGCTCCAATGTCCTTCAAGTTTAACGCTACCTCTGGAGGTGACCATTTTTGTTGGTCCAACGCCTCCTAGATATAGAAAGCCTTACAACACCTACGTCATCAAGCTTTGACGTTATCTTGAGGCCTACATTCAAAAATTTTATTTTCACAAAATAAAACTATTAAAAATTTCTGGTGGATGCTACAAATATTAGAAAATATTTTAAATTAAACATTAAAATTAAAATATCTTTCTCATAAAAGATTATTCAATGTGATCTATTTCCTTATCATATTATCTAATGACTCATGATTAAAAACTGCCAACTGACATAAAATTATACTTTTTATCTCAAATTGTTAAAATATTGATTTTCATGGTTAAATTCACCAGAAAATTTTAATAGTTTTATTTTGTGAAACTAAAACTTTTAAGTGTAGGCCTACTGATGGCGTCAAAGCTTGATGAGTTGTAAGACCCCTCCTCTGGAATTGATTCAAAACTAAGGGATCCTGAGATAAAGTTTGACTTCCTCCCCCTGAGGCACACTAAAGACGAGCCCCCCTCTGGCCATCGCCTCCCAATCTGGGGGGGGGGGGGCGGGCTCTGGTACCGTATGCGGTTGTCATAGGGCATAAGCAACAACAGCAAAATTTTTATTTTACACATTTTTCAGCTTTTAAAAATGTGCAGCAATAAATCTAGATAGAACTTCGTGTGCATAACAAATGTTAAATAAAATATTTATTAATAAAAAAGTTTAAATGGATTTTGTCCGATGGTTATTCCCACTTAACACCCCCCCCCTCCCCGAAAGCTTTTGCATCATCCAACCTACCCTAAATACTGTTCAAGGGAACCAACATTTACTGCTAGTAAATCTCGCTATTGCATTTAAAATATATTCTTAAATGCAATAGTGATATTAAGTAATAAGAACACTCAAAAAACTGGTGTTTAAAGATTAAAATTAATGAAGAGCTCAGGGTCCGACTTCTATCTCAGGGTAAAGCAGCACACATACATTTAAAATGTTGCAGTCCGAAATAAATAAAGGTTTAAGAAAATACTTTACAAAACTAATTTCTTAATACTACTATAAATTTGTCTTCAAATAAATGTGACTTTTTATTCTCTCTCCTTTCATTAACGAAATGCTCTCATGTAGTTCACAGAAACATGATTATTTTGCTTTATTTAGCAAATATTTTACGAAGCTGAGATATATATTAAATCAGAATGGAACCTTTCAAAGAAAAAGCATGAAAATAATATATTCAAAATCAAAAAGTGGAAGACACATTTAGAAGACGTATAATATAATATTATATAATATTGCATTCTTATCTTTGAGAGTAGCCTACCGGTTAAGTTTAACGCTCTGAAATCACGGTTTTACCACCAACCTACGTCACCATTCCGGCAACATTCTGGGCAGAAACACTTACATTTTTTTAACAGTTATTTTGTTTTATTTACAGTTTATACAGTTTACTTTAGTTTAAGTACGTTGTTCATAGTTCTCAGTTCATGTGATGTAACGGAAAGAAGGAAACAAAATTTTTATAAGGAACCAAACAGAAAAAATAATATTAGAAACATTTTTAACAGATATATATATAAATAAAGCACAGAAAAATATAAAGCCTTTTTTATGTATAGATTCAATTTGGATATGGAATTTATATAGTACGAAAGAACATTAAGATTAGAAGACATCATAAAATTTCTACGTATGAGATCCAAATCTGCATCGTTTCAAACGAGCATAAAATGAATTATCTTTCAGATATATTTAATTTATTCGAGCACGACTCGGTGTAAAATGACAAAAAATAAATCGAACAGCTTCTACAAAATGTATATACGTATAGAACCTGATCGAATTTCAAGTAAGAAGTCCCGAATTAAATGAAGCTGTAATGCTTTCCATTTTATCGTTAACTTCGCATATTGAATGGCACTTTTTATCCATTTAAAGTTCAGAAACGGACTTACCAAGTAGCAAAAAAGTCTACCATCACAAGTTTCGAACCTGCATTAGAGAGCTCTACTTCAAACTGGGAATCATCAGGAATAAGAGTGGCCATTGTTGCTCCGGAACTGTGAACAATCAGCTGATTAAAAATTGGAATCGGTAATAGTTAACTTCCAATACACGACTTAAGACAAAACAGCCGTGTTCTTATCGATTTCAGTGTAAATAAAAGGAACAAATGCAAGCCACAATAACAGTGCAAGTACGATTATTAAAATAATAATAATAATTTAAAGCACTGCGGTATGGCGAATATGCGTATTTACAAAACCGAAAAGAGATTTCTGCAATACCTTGGCGATTTTAGAACGGCACTTCAAGCAGAGAGCGCAGGAAATACCGCCAACGCGGCCATGGAGAACTTGGGTTTGCATGTGTGAGTATATAATATTTCAAGGCGCTCGTCTATAGTATCTATAAAATCGCTATGTTTGGACTGTTCCTAAGCTGGAAGCTTTTGGGAGTAGCGAAAAGATTTATATTTGTCGAATTTGGTAAATGAAGATATTGTCGTGTTTAAAATTTAAAAAGTCTTATTAAAAATACTATATTAGATTTATTATTTCTTTTAAATTTGCTTTGTTTCTCATAAAATCACAGTCCTTTTTACTATCCCCTTGGCTGTGGAAGATAGAAAAAACGTACCCAAAAAGGAAAAAAAATCTTTAATTTTGTTAACTCAGGTCGAGCATTCCAAAACAGGCGCGTTTGCCCGAACTGAGTTCGAGCGTTAATAAGCTGGCTGTGCGGCCAGCTGTCGTCTTATGGCCAGCTGTCGTCAAAAAAGGGGTCTCTAGATCTGTGGCACGCGATGAACGTTTCGATCGTCCGCCATCTTGCTGGTAGTTAAGTCGAGCGATGGCAGCGGCTGCCCTTTTTTCAGCATTGGGCAATCTATCCAGCTGTTCTCGCATTCCTCCATTTTTCACCAGATATCAGTGCTGTTAAAAATAATCGTGACCATTTTTTTACCGGAAATGACGTGTTAAAAAGTAAAGGATTCTCGGCGGAGCTATGTCACCCGCCACTATTTTTATAGAAATCAAATCTATTCTTCGTGATTGGCAACAGTCAAAACGTCAGAGTTTGGTGTTCCAAGAGCGGGAGCACTGCGCGTTAAAGGGTTAACCCTTTAACACGCGGTGTCCTCGCTGAGAGAACACAACCTGAGATTTTGGCTGTTTTAATTGGCGAAGAATACATTTCATTTCAATTAAGTACTCAAGGAGAACATATAGGTAGACTGCCCAATGTCGAAAAAAGTGCAGCCGTTACCATCGCCCGATTTAACTATACCAGCAAGATGGAGGTCGATCAGATCGCCCAGTGCTCAAGAACATTTTTGACACACCCGGCTGTGCGCAAGCTGTGCCGAAAATGTTCTTGAGCTCTGTGGCACACACTGGGCGATTCGATCGACTGCCATTTTGCTGGTAGTTAAATCGTGCGATGGCAACGGCAGCTCTTTCTCAACAGCGGGAAACGGTTGCGCGTCAAAGGGTCAAGGGAAGAAAAACAATGTCTTTAATGTTTTTAAGAAAAGGGTAAAGTTATAGAAAATCAAAATTCGTAAATAAAGTAAATTTAAGATTCGTAAATTTTAAATATATACCGTAGGATATTTTACCAGTTTAAGATAGGCGAATAGTACTCCGCGGGGCACAGCTTGAAAAACCCTAGTTTGAAGTATTTCAATTCGAAATGTTTGATTTTAAAATTTTTAGGAACCCCCCCGTCTACTATCAGGATACAGCTGTGTTCTGCCAAACATTCCAGGATGTAGGAATCTTACAGAAGCCAAGTTCGTCATTTCCTTCCCTCCCTATTTTGTACACGTCAGAGCCTGTGTTCAGCTTGTTGATATAAAAGCGAAATACAGTAAAACTCCTATGAGCGACCACCTCTATTAAGCGACCTTCTCTTCCAACGTCCCATTTTTTAAGGCGCCGATTTTTTACCAGATCTCCTTAATGTTAAAAGATTCCTTAGAAGGGACCACACAACCCTCTGTAAGCGACCGGTCCCCGTTCCTCGCTGGAAAATCGTCTTGCATTTTTTCCGGAAGTAAACAAAAACCACATTCCAAACCTAAGTCGCTCTACTGCAAATTGGCAGCATGTGCAAGTACACGTACACATTGCTTACAAATCTTGTACGTTTGTGAAGGTCCATGTCCGAATGAGTGATTTTACTGTTGGAGCAGCGCATTGATGGGATCGGGTCACGTGGAAAAGGAAATTGGGTGAGGAAGTTGGTGGTTACTTTTTGTTGTTGAGAAACCCAAAAAGCAAAAAAATTTCATTATGGCAAATTCAGAATGCATGAAGAATATCAGGATAAATGCTCGTTTGTCAGATGTAAAAAACAAAGACAGAGGTACTCTAGGAGGGAGAGAGTAGAATGAAACAATCTGAAATTTCTAAATAGTTTATTAAAATTTAAATTTTGAAAATATGTTTGTATAATTAATTAGTGTATTAGTATGCAGTTTCATAAATAACAAATCAAACAATATTTTTCAGCCTTTTTTTTTTTTTTTTTTTTAGGGGGAGCTACCAAATGTTTATACTACTTCGAGCGACCACCTCTCTTAACGACCGATATTTCATGGAACGGAGGGGGGAGGCGCTCCCCCAGAAGTCTCACTGTATACATTAAGACTATAATATAATAATGAGAATATAATAATATAATAATAATGTAATATAATAATGAGAAAGCACCTTATTTAAGTTTCCAAATCAATAAGACGTTTTCCCAATCGTTTTTTACTCATCGTGCTTTCTGTTTGCTTGTTTGTTTTTCTCCTTTTAATAGTTTGACAGTTTTCCAAAATAAGAGAGGAAGTGTCTAGCATTCACGTTAGTTTGTCCATTTGGTCTCAAACTTTCGTTAATGTTCTGGGATAGCAGCGAAATTTATATGTATAATTCATATCGATTGTTGCACTTTTCCTGTTTAGAGAAGAGAAAAGAAAAGAAAACGGCATGCATAGAATTTATAAACCTGCGTTACTTACTGGGGGAGATCACATAAGTGTCATTTTGTCATGTTCTCCGTGAGCTGTATTAAGTGCATTTTCGCTACCTTAAATGACGGTTATTGGCATGTTTTCTGTAAAAAATGTCTGCGGCATTCGCTATTCCTTTACACGGCTCCACAAAATAAATTCTCTATGCTTTACTGTAAGAGACGTAATTAAACTAAATGTTTAAGTATGTTGGTTTTATTTACGTTTTTTTTTTGCTCAGTCTTGTGAATAGAAAGTAAAACTTTTCGGAGTAGAAAATATGTCGTAATTAACCCTTTGAGGCGCAACCCTTTCCCAATGCTGAAAGAAGGGCAGGCACAGCCAGCTGCGTCAAAAAAGGGTCTCTAGGTCTGTGGTACGCGATGAACGTTTCGATCGTCCGCCGTCTTGCTGGTAGTTAAGTCGAGCGATAGCGACGGCTGCCCTTTTTTTCAGCATTGCGCAAGCTATCCAACTGTTCTTGCATTCTTCCATTTTTCGGCAGATGTCAGTGCTATTAAAAATAATCGTGACCATTTTTTACGGGATATGACGTGCTCAAAAGTAAAGCATTCTCGTGGAGCTATGTCACCCGCAACTATTTTTATAGAAATCCAATCTATTCTTCGTGACTGGCAACAGTCAAAAGGGTTAATTGCTTGGGTGCGATTCGCCTAACTTGTTCTTATTATGATTAAACTGATCAAGTTCAGAACTTTTGGTCATATATATAAGATATTTAGCGACTCTGATATAGAAATTCCTTTTTAAAAGAAAATTAAGTGTTGAAGGATATATTGTTAATCAGGGGCGTAGCCAGTGGGGGGGGGGGGGAATCGGGATGTATCCCCCCCCCCGAAATTTTTGGATTAGTGATGAAATTCCGTCTATTTATACACATATAAGTTCATATCCCCCCCCCCGAAAAATTTTCCTGGCTACGCTCCTGCTGTTAATAACATGTATTCTTGGCCTTTTTCTCCGATTTCTGCATAGCGAATAAGTAAGAGGCTTTTTCTGAAATTTTGCGATGCACCATTTCGCTCTATAGAATTGTATAGGCCCGACCTCGCTGATGACATGGTGTGATTGAAGACAACCAACGAAGGCCGCCGATGACGAATAAGCGAGGTTCCCTGGTTACGTAAATACCCCATTATGTTCCAAGGTGGAAGAGTGTTTCCACCCCATTTATCAAACCTTGGGCCCGAACGGGGAAAGAAAAATGACCAAGGTAAATAAAACAGGGGCCATCTTGCCCGGATCAAGGCTTAGAATTAGGATAATTAATCGCCTGTGATCGACGTTCGACGAATTGCACCGCCAGGAGCCTTTCTTCTTTTTTTTTTTTTTGATCGGACCGACCCGGACTGAACTAGGAAGACTCTGCTTTCCTAGATTGGTGAGATAAATCGAATCTTCGGAAACAAGTGAAAAGTTGCCGTGAACTGTGAGATTTGTGTATTGCATGATAAAATATATTGTACCGTGTGTTGAGAGGCTGAACTACTACTCGAAGGCTATCTGTCTGAGGAGTTGGGAATTTTGGGGGAGAACTTTTTAAGGGGTTCTAAAGTGTATTCATCTAACATCTGGAGAACTCCAGACCGTTATACTGATGGCAACGCGACCTTACACTTCAGCAAGATTAATTATTTATTAAAAGTGCAAATTGCACGTGCAACTGACGTCAGTTTTATGTAACGAACTGAAATTGCATTTGGAGCGCAGCAAGTATAATAAGCCCATTCGAAAATGTTACAAAAATGTTTGCATTTACAAACGCGCCATGATCGTCACGGTAACAGGGTGCATTTTTGACTTCAAAACTTAGACTGAAAATCGAATGTTTCATGAAGGTGTTTTTCTGTACTTAAACTACCAACAATATTTTAATTTTTATGTTTTTTGTTTTAGATAAAATTTCAGTAAGGTCGTCTGCAGCATGACTGCACTAATGCATTGTTCACGTTTTACGAACTACGTGATAAAATAAAACATTCGTCTACATCGTGGAAGGTTATTCCACAGGTATTAATGCTATAACATAAACCCAAAAGACAGCATTATATGATGTACAATCAAGGCACTTTGGAAGTGAAGAGTTTCGTCTGCATACCGTGAGATTTTTTTTTCGTACTTATGACGCAAACTTTACGTCACAAGACAAATAATTTTGCCTTTTTTGAAGATTCTACATCACAGGAATTAATTTGAAAATACACGAGTAAGAAAAATATTCATTTCCTACCGTGCGAAGAACGAGTATGCGGCTAGTTAAAAAATAATTCTAATCAATTAAACATGTTACCAGTAAGCTTTCGGATAGAAGCAATAAGTTTACATTTATAGTTGGAATTTTTTAATAGATATAAGCAAATCACTATACGAAAAGTGAAGAACTGCATAATCTGACTTAATGAATAAATAAATAAATAAAAAGAGGAAACCCGAAATTATCCGAAAATTCCTGTTCCGTAAAAATCAATACACAACTGTGATTGGGGTAAGCGATAGAAAAATATTTTTTCGTTCTCTTTATCAACTGCTGATGCATTACTAAATAGAATGCTTTTCAGTGAAATGTGAGACTGCGACATACTTTTCAATAGAAGTTTCTTGTTGTGCTACTTTAATTTCCAGGAATTCTTCTAAAAAAAGAACTTTCAGTGCTTCTTTAAAAGAAAGTTTATAACACTTTCCGGATATTTATTCGGAAAGTGTTATAATACTTGTAAATGTGTATTGCTAATTATTGAAGGTTTTCTTTGCTCTTGTGACATTAATTTAATTTTATTATTTATTATACTTTTTCTTTTCAATAAAGATAATTAAGTTAATCAACGAAAAAATTAAACTTAAAGCTTCAATAAACATAGATAATTCAGTATCTGTGCCACTGGTAATTACAAGAGTTGTTGGCTTTACAGCTCTGCCTTGATTTAAAAGTCGTATGCATCGTATAGATAAATATGTAAATAGTTCAAAAATTCACGTTAACCCTTTAACGCGCAGTGTTCCCGCTGTGGGAACACCAAACTCAGACGTTTTGACTGTTGCCAGTCACGAAGAATAGATTTGATTTCTATAAAAATAGTTGCGGTTGACATAGTTCCACGAGAATCTTTTACTTTTTAGCACGTCCTTTCCGGTAAAAAAATGGTCACGATTCTTTTTAACAGCACTGACATCTGCTGGAAAATGGGAGAATGCGAGAACAGCTGGAGAGATTGCCCAATGCTGAAAATAAGGGCAGCCGTTGCCATCGCTCCACTTAACTACCAGCACGATGGCGGACGATCGAAACGTTCATCGCGTGCCACAGATCAAGAGACCCTTTTTTTTTGACGGGCACAGCCAGCTGCGTCAAAAGGGTCTCTAGATCTGTGGCACGCGATGAACGTTTCGATCGTCCGCCATCTTGCTGGTCGTTAAGTCGAGCGATGGCAACGGCTGCCCCTTTTTCAGCTTTGGGAAAGGGTTGCGCCTCAAAGGGTTAATTAGCTCCGACCGGTAGTAACTGATTCTCGTGTTTACTGTCTTGGCAGATCCGATGAGTTAGGCCGGAGATTTTAAAGTAGCTTGATTATCTAACAAATATTGGAAACTGACGTTAATAGTTGTAAATCCACTTATAAGGTCGACTATCTATCCTCCATGAACCTGAACCTGTTTTTGTGACATCAGTTCTTTTTATCATTGATATCTATTAGAAAAGATGAATGACAAAAAAACGTGTGAATAACAAAAATTGTCGAGCAGGATTTAATGTATTATTATTTTTTTTTAGAAATTGTTCAGTTAGTAAATTTTTATCTGCATGTTGTATTGCTGTTCTGATTGGAAAGCAACAGGCTCAACAACATAAATTTTATGAATTAATAATTGATTTATGTCTAAAAACATTATTTTTATAGTAAAATTGTTGTTTTATTTAAATGCTGTTTTATTTAAATGCTGTGCAAAGGAAGGGATGAGATGTGTATTATCCCTACCCTTGATATCTAAAAGAAAATAATTAAACTGACTATGCAAATGATTTTGGCGTTTAATATGTGTCAAACTATTTTAAATTCAGAATTTCATTTATTAAGAAATAAATATATTTTACGAAGAAGAAAATTTAGAATATATTTTACGAAGAAGAAAATTTAATCTGCCACAAGAAACTACCTGTTCCTTCAATGATCAAGAAGACACTACAGCAAAATATCATACACTAAAAAATGTTTGCCGAAACTAGCCCAGCACAGGAATATTTTTCTTTGGATTTCGACTTTTCAAAATACATTAGATATGAAATGCATATCACAAATATATAAAATAAACCTTAGGTATATACCTATCCCATTGTCATTTTTCAATAATATTTTCAAAAATTGCATATGAAGATGAACTTGCCCTGTCTTTTTACTTTCCGAGCATGTACCATATAAGGTAAGTATTGTAATCATGGAAAAATTCAACTTTGATATTTTGGTGTATTTACACGCTGAATCCGTTTATGCTACTTTTAGTTTTACGAGATGTGTGTGTGTGTGTGTGTGTTAACCACTGAACATATTAAATTTCATCCAAGGTCAATCATGTGTTGCATTTTCTACACTAAGCGCGTGTTTTTAAAGGTTGAAGAATTTCCACATTGCATGTAAGTGATCTCAAATCGGTTTCCTGTGTAAATTCTGGTCATTCCGCAGAACCTGTATTTGGTTGAAGCCTTCATCCAAAAACACTTGCTATTCGGCATGTTCATATTTTTTTTTTTTTTTTTTTTTTTTTTGTTACGTGGACGTTATTCGTCTTTCACAACTAAATCATCTTTTCAAAACTATTAAACTGTGTTTTTTGCTTTTTTTTTTTACAAATAGCATTCTATAGAGAGTGTGTTCACCCTATGTTTCAGGAAGTATACAACATGTTTTAGCATCTTTTCGAAATTCAATTTCTTAATAGCATTTAAAAAATGATTTGAAGTTCGTGATGCTATTTGCAGTCAACTCACTTTAGAACAACATCACTTCTGTCAAAAAAGAAGTCCCGCCGCTTTTATTCATTCAATTTGCACGCAGCGCCATCTATGCGTGAAATTTTGGAAATTATCATGTGCATCTGGCACTTACTTACACATCTCTTGAATTGTAAGGCTGCACAAAGAGAGAAATAAACTGTTCAAATCTATAATTCTCTTCTTTTCCAAGATGCTTATTATGTTCATTGCAGTAAAAATAAATAAATAAATAAATGTGTAGCCTTTTTTGTAACTTTCGTAAACTAATGGAAATCATACAATAATTTCGAAAATATAGTATAAAAGGATTTTTCTCTTTTCACAAATATTTTCCTTGAATTTTTTTCTAATAACCTCGTCAAACACCCCTAAAAGGTTAGTACAGGAGAAAAAACTTTTTTGTTTCATTTGTATTTTTTAAAGAAATATATATTGAAACATAATTCTGTTTAAATAAGATGAACACAATGTTTTAGTTTGGTTTTTTAAAATATTTTTTTGTGATTTTTCGTGTTAACATAAAAGCTATGAAAACACAGAATTTTTTGTCTATTAGATTTTGATTGAAATATTTTGTTTTGCAAATATTCTTTTTCCTTCCTTTATTTATTTATTTATTTTTATTAGGTTCCATATAAATGTTCTAACTTTCAAAGTATTTTAACTATATAAACAAGTTTACTCTTTGCTGTTTTAAATTAATATTGATTGATAGACTTCTTTTCATTCATTTATTTATTTTTAAGAATTGGCTGTTTTTCATTTCGATTAGATTTTTTTTCAATAATTTTTTTTTAAGTTGTTACATGTTTACATGAAAATTTTTCGTTGGTTTTAAGTGATGAAATTTAACTATTTATACTAGGTTTTAATGAGACTTGTCTAGTATAAAAAAAAATACTTAATAAAGATGATCATGATTCATATTTTTGCTTTTTTGAGTTTTTTTTTTTTTTTTTTTTTTTTTTTTTTAATACAGTAAAGAGCAAACTTTTTTTTTCGTTTGTAATTTTTCTCTTTGTTTAAAGCTTAAAATTTCGAATTAGTTCTACATGGACAAATTTTGACCATTTTGTAACTTAGTTCTGCTACTGAAAATTAATAATTATTCTTTCTTTGATATCCTCTGTATTCCTTGTCATGTTTAGCTTAAAGCAATGAAGCAAGATGACTCGTTGAGCATTGAAATCTAAAGTTCTGTTTTAAAACATTCCAAATAATTTGATAAATATTTATGATTTCTATTAACTTAGAATTTTTGTCTTTCTACAAGACACAGTCCGGTTAAAATAGAGGTCTACCATAATTTCAGTTCCTTATTTCTCTTAATAAAAAATTCAATTCAAATCTCTCTATAAAATTCAATGCAACAAAAACCCTCGTTAATCAAAATTTAGAATTCACTATTTTAAAATCCATCACTGATTATTTTTAAATCCTACTTTACTGAGTAATTAAACTTTTGAAAAATGCATGAACTAGAAAACGAGAGAAATATCATGTTTGGGGTACTATTCAATTTAATATCAAGCACACATTCTCGTGTAGCTGGTGGATGAATTGAAACTTATACGCTCAGTTATATATCCAAAAGAGATTTTCTTCTTGCGTTATTGCGTTTATAATGTTAAATGCAAACTCATAACTTGTAAATATTTGTTTAAAATGAAGAAAGAGATTTAAAATATTTTGATGTATTTTTGAGGAAACGAATATGCATCAGTTTTAAACATTTCAAAAAGAAACGCGTAATATTATTGCAAAAGATCGCAGGGTAGAGTAACATGCATTTGAAAGCTGTTCTCCTAGGTAGGACATATTATTATTATTAAGGTTTTAATTTGCATTTGAAGGTATTTTGAAACAAATTTACTTTATAAGTAATGATTGTATTGGGTGTATTAAGACAAACCTGCACGAGGGGTATCAGCCTGGGATGGGGGGCGCCCTTCGTGAGATGATTCTCTAAGGGGCTCTAACGCCTATTCAGGCACTATCTGGAGAAAACCAACCAAAACTCCAGACTGTCAGATCGGCAAAGGCACGATGGGCCTCGAAGCCGAGGCCTTCACACTTCGACCGTCTACCATTTTCAGTGACATAACCACTGTGCCACGATGAGGCATGCTTCTTATGTATACGAATAAAATTTAGTTACAGTCTGTTTTAGTGATTCCTAATAAACTTTGAAGCTTAAGAATATATGCTTTCCTTTCCCCTTTATTTAAAAAAAAAAAATATGGCTCTCATATTTACATTTTTAAGCGTACTATATAAAAAGCATTGTCTGGTTACATTTATTATCATAAGAGACATAAACGATTTCAAAAATTGTTCCTACATGTCAGAACATATTTGATGACAGACCTCTGGTTAAACTCCATGGAACCGATTCCGAAAATGATTCCGGAAATCGTTTCTTTATGAAAGTACCGATGTCCTGAATAATCCTCTCGCCACTCTACACGAAACTTTTAAATAACAATATAAATTATTCCCAGATGTTAATACGTATTCGTTGAACCAACTCTATCCTGAACAAAAGTGTAAAATACAGGGGCGTAGCCAGGGGGGGGGGATATCGGGATATGTCCCCCCCCCCGAAATTTTTGGATTAGTGATGAAATTCCGTCTATTTATACGCATATAAGTTCATATCCCCCCCCCCGAAAATTTTTCAACGCGCATATCCCCCCCCGAAAAATTTTCCTGGCTACGCGCCTGGTAAAATGTTTTCAGAAGTCATTCCTAGATGTCAGCACCTCTGTTTATCCTACCCCATGAAACGTTTGTATCTTGTTAGCTTTGGTATTATTGTTTTCAAGTAGCTATTTTTACACTGCTTCATTTCTCAAATTTAACAGGTCGACGAATACGGTCGACGCATGGATTATGATAATATTTCCAACATAATAAAACTTGAAAAAAGAAATTCATAGAACGTGCATGAATCATGATCCACTTAACAAGAAAAACAAGATGGTTCGTTGTACATAGACTATGGCGCAGTTTCCTATATAATGAAGAAAGAAAGCCCCACCAAATATCATGTATCATGACGTGTTTAAAATATTGACTTAAATTTTTCCCAGTTATCTTAATTATTACTAACTGCATTATGAGGCAGAATATGACATTTTCCCTAGTACCACAACTAGTTCAAAAAACGTTCCACTTACGTTGGAAACACGTTTTTTTGACGTTTAAAACGTAGTTTAAACGTCTTTTGGACTAATTGTGCTACAAGGTTGTGTTTATTTATTAATATCGTGACCATTTTTTAAGAGAGGACGTTCCCAACAAAATAAAATCTTTCGAATGTGAAATGTTCTCGCAATATTTTGAAAGAAAATGCAATTCCGATATCGGTATATAATAAAAATCAACTATGAAGTTATGTATTATAAGTGTACAAAGACTGAATATACTGAGTGTAGACATTTTTGCCCAATACTTTTCTTAGTGCACGTTGTAATCGCTGTATCTTCTAGTAATACAGGCGTCATCTGTATAAAACAATGGCTGTAAATAGGCTTCGAACCCGACACCACACCGTTGGCATAGCGACCGAAAAGCGACATTTGCGCAAACCCTCCCAGCTAGAAGGTCCGACGTGGAGGAACATAATCGTAAGTTAAAAAGAGCTGCAACAATACAAAATGTGATGCTCACTGAACTGTGTACAATGTTTCTGTATGGGGATCTCATGGCTGCGAGGGTTTGCGCACCCATCTCTGCCAGCCGCCTGCGAGCGGTGAAGTCTCGGGTTCGAATCCCGTTAACCCATGGTTGTCATTTCCACCCCCTTCTTCTGTGTTGGTACATCTGTTGTGCTCTATGTTATTAATAAATGTTCTTTGGATTTCATAAATGTCAAAACGGATATTCAGGGGTATAAGACCATCCTCGAGATTGCAGTCAGAAACCTCAAGAACAATTCTCAATTCAAACAAACAAAATTTTTCTGTATCAGTACCAGAAATGATGCACTACTTTCCTTCTATTTGCCACAACAATGGACAGTTTAAACAGTGCATAAGACGTATGCCTAATGCCGAGCAGTGGCGCGGCCGATAAGTCGGCCGCTGTTCGGCCAGCGATCGGAGCTGTGTACATCGGTTACCCCGGGTACCAGCTACCATTGTCTCAGAAAATGATGCTCTGCTTGGCCATACTAAGCAGTATCTCGACGCGTAGGATCTGAGATCGAAGCAGCGCGCATTTCCTTGTACTAACTTTCAGTGAAAGCTGTGCCTCGAACTCTATATATGAGATCTACGGTGCCGATCGAGGTTCGGTCGAAGTCAAACGCGTACATAGGCAAAAAGCCTGTGTACGGCGCGCATAATACTTGCTTTCAGCAGGCCTGTCGGAGAAGGTAACCGGCAGCGATCGCAGTTCTGTCCTGTTACTGTGGCCAAGAAAATCATATCAGTGGGGTCACCCGGCCGCTGTTTTTTACCCCTTCTTTTTAGTACTTTCATCATGGATTAAACTTTCATTTATTTAGTTACATTATTTCAATGTAATGTACACACTTCCATTGTTTGTTGAAATAATACTGATAGTAAATTTTTTTCTGAAATTTTTAAATCCGGAGAAAACCTGCCCGACACTTAGATCGACAATCGTTTACTAGTCCAGAACGCTAAATCTTCGCACCTTACATTTAATCATGTTCAGTATCTTATTTTCAAATGTCATTGGGTGGTTATGTCTAATGCAGAACACAGCACAATTAATAATAATCAACATTTAATTAGTTGTGTAATTGGTTTGTACTCATTAATTCGTAAATAGTTTACACTGAAATCACTATTATATTTTTATCTGATTTCTGAAAATATATACCAGATACAGAATAACAATTCACAAGCGTTTTTAAGTTTTAAATTAAAAAATATCATTTTTGTTCATATTTTTGAATTACGCATTACTCAGAAATAATTTATAGAAATTATTTTAATTGAGTGGAAAATTTTAATTTTCAAGCTCTCCTGTTAAATCTCCAGTTCCGTTTTATTTACTGAACACGTATTAAATTACATTTAATTTAGAGTTTAATGCAACTTTCCTCATTCTCTTGCATATGTTCGAACCCTTTACAAGAAAACTTCTTTTAGTGAAACAAAATTTAATTAATTTACAACATAAATTAAACTGTTTCATTACGAGCGGAAATCTAATCAGCATATTTTATTATGTTCCTAGATGGTTACATTGCTCTAATTACCTTTTTTTTTTAATTTTTAATTTGTCATGTGAATTTAAAATCTAATGATACTTTCATGTCAATAGTATTCATGGAGTTACGCTTCGAGGCATACAGCTTTTGCAAAGTCACAACAAAGTTATGTAACGCAGCGGTTCTCAACCTTTTAACTTCGCCCCCCCCCCCGCTCCCAACAAAAGCTAACTTAAGGTGGCGCCCCCACCTCGAATTTTTCAGCATACATTCAGTTTTTTAATCTTTAACAATGAACATTGAGTCGAATTTTCAACAAAATATTGTTATCAATAAAGTTTGAATAAACATTTTAAACGAAAATGGATATATTTTTGAGTAAAAATGAGAATAAATAAGATGATTTTTTTAAAAATGGGTTTTAATTTGGGTTTTCTAGCGCCTCCCCTGCAAACGCTCTGCGCCCCCTTGGGGGTCGCGTCCCACAGGTTGAGAAACGCTGATGTAACGAAATGGTTAAATAGTATCAGGTTGTAACGAAAGTTTTCCGCCATATCTGCCTGAAAAACTAACTTCTAACTCCTTAGATAACTGTTTTCGAACTTTCGGTACCAAACCTGCACAGTGTCACATGATACAACAATAGTACTTAAAGCTGTACTCATAATTTGTTGATATTATGTAGCTGACTTTTTGCAACGCAACTGAAAGTAAATGATGGTTCTAATCCTCTAGAGTGATAGTTCCATTTGAGACACCTTATACTTAATGATAAGTATATTTTTTACAAATTTCACAACACAGTGTTATAAAGTAAACCTCTTTCTTTCAAATGCCAAAAATCGTTCGACAAAATATGGGCAAATACGCCAACGAGAACTGTGTGCTGACGATGTTTGCGGTGGCGGGAAACTTTCGTTACAACCTAATATTTCTTTTGCGAATTAATTAACTGAATATCACGTATATTATTAGAATATGATTGCGGTTGTGTGTGAGTAAGGAAACGCTACACTAGGGCGATTACACTAGGGAGGACTTAAAGGGTTCTTACGCGTATTCACGTTACATTCGGGGAAAGCCTACTAAAACTCCAGACCGTTAGATCGACAGCCGCTCGATGGGACCCGAACCCGAGATCTTCACACTTCGGCCATCTACCATTTTCGGTGGCATGACCACTGTGCCATGGTGAGGCCATATTTTTAGAATAAATCCCTTTAATAATCTAGCACAAGCACTAGTATCATGCTCTAAGTGAATGTTAGGTAACACTTTCTATATCTGTGTGGTTTTCTTTGAAGCATTCTGCTTTGTGGTTGCATAAGAATGTCTCTTATAAAATTAAAATAAATCTTTAATAGAATAAAAATATTAAATTGCGTGTATATTAAAATGCATACATTCGTGTTTCTTCCGTACTGCTTTTTCTGAAATGAGTTAGTTTGTGAATATAGAGAAATATTTGGTTAACTTTCAATATTTTAAAGAATAATAATATACGTACTAAATTTGAGACAGATTACATGTAAATTTACTCATTTTTATTCTTTTTTTTTAATGGAAATGAAAATTCCAAAAGCTTCGTACCTGAAAATATTTCTTTCTCAAAGCTATGTTAATTGATTGTGAATTTATTATAATTTAATATAACCTTTTGAAATTCACACACACACACAGACACACACACACAGTGTATAACAAATTTAAATTAGTTTGCCTTTGCTTATAGAACGACTATAATTTTAATTATGATAATGTAAACCTATTGAAAATAAAATTATTTTGATAGAAAGTGAGGTCGTGTTTTCTTATGCCAATATTTGGCCTCGCGCAATCTTTTGAAACTAATAATATCAATGTTAAAAATTCATATCCATGGAGTTTGGGGTGAAAACAGGTTTTAATTAAACCAACGGTGGAGAAAAAAAAAGAAAGATTAATCGTACGAAATGCATCGGTTATAAAACACTTTCCAACACAGCAATTTATTTTGTGTCAAATTTAGCAATGGCAATATACTGTCGTTAAATTCCGAGAGGTTTTCTTTATTATTACAATTTTCTGTTACTCTGTCAAATAATTGTAAATATATTTTATTATTATGTATTAAATAAAGAGAAAATTGTTATAAACATTTATACGCCTATTCTAGCATGCTTGAAATGAATGAATATCTGAAGGGTCCACGGGAAGAACGATGAGAGTCAGTCCAATACAGCTGATTTTCCAAAAAATCGAAAGGCGCACGGGACTTTCCACGTTCTTCCCCATGTAAACTCTATCTTCGGGCTATTTGTTCAGTGTATTCTCATCGTTCTTTCCCCCTTATGGGTTCGGATATTAATAGTGCCACTAATGAACAACAGAATGCAGTAGAAACCTCAACATTGACGAAAAGTGGACTCTCATCGTTCTTCCCGTGGGCCCTTCATCTGTAAGCTGCCGCATAGAAGCGGAGTTCTTTTGAGAACTCCTGTAGATGTACAGATGCTACAAACATTGTTTTCGATGTAGAACATTGGTTGTCAACCTTCAGTAACATATATCAACTGTGTTTTGTTTGAAATATACGGATATCTGTAGAACACGCTTTTAAGATTGACTTCCCGCAGAACGTAATGCATTGAAATATTTTCGGATGATCTTGTAGATCTAAAATGCTATATACATAATTTGTCCAGCAGTGACCTAGTCACTAATACCGATTTCAGGAGCTAGGTCTCCCACCTGGAACTGGTTCGAAATTGGGAGACCCCCGAGCTAAGACTGTCTTCCTCCCACTGGGGCTCACTAAAATGGAAGTCGCTCCCTTTCGCTCATCACCGTACTATGCGGAGGATCTTGCCCTGCACAGACGTTACCAGAAGGCACTAGTAGAAAGAACATCTTAATGTTTAATAGGCTACATTCTAAAGTACATAGAAATAATTTATACATATATTTCGTAGCAGTCGATGCATGTTCATAGCAGTTAGAGTGTGAACTAACGGGCAGATAGTCAAACCGAAAGCATAAATGCTTTTCAACCTTAAAATAGAGATCATAGGAATTTTTGCTGCGAAATTTAGTATACACGAATAATTGAAATTCGAATCCTTTGGATTTTCCAATTCACCCTCGAAGGTGGGTGAGAATCCACGCCTCCTTTTTTACACGTATTTTATTTGAGATAAATACAACTATTATCCCTGAAATTCTTGCTTAAATATCTAAGAAATTTGAATCCATTGTTCTCGCATGACTAATTTGTCTTTAAAACCATTCATGATTTTAGTGTAAAAAAATGCTGCTTTCCCGCACACACCTGTTAAATTTTCCTTTAATATTGGGCTAACATGGCTTTAGAGCTCACATAACTCTCTCAGTTTACATATCAGAATCTACAAAAGCCTGAGTGAAATTATTTTCAATCGTTATTGCAACTTACGACTTTCATTTCTGATAACGACTTCATATCAGAATCTACAAAAGCCTGAGTGAAATTATTTTCAATCGTTATTGCAACTTACGACTTTCATTTCACAAAGATGAAAGCTGGCTCTCTTTTAATGAACATCTTTTGTTCGATTCATTGCTGTTTTTATTTCCATATTAGCCTTCCCCCCCCCCCTCATAGAAAACTGAAAGAAAAAAATGTGTCTGGTAATCTATTTATTGTCTTTGTCAATTCCTTTGTATTACAAAGCAAGGAAAGAAACATAGCATTCAAAATACTGTTGCTGTTGTATTTGGGAACTTGGAGGAAAGAATAGTAAATATGGAGTAGGCACCCGCTAGTTCTTCTATGGGGAGAAAATGAAGTAACTGTACGCTTGGCCTTGGGGGAGTGGCTCGATAAATCGTATGAGCTCCAAACGGTTCTTTAACTCTGGGCCACGCCTCAAGGCTACGCTTAGGGTTACTTAATTTTTCTCCGCATACAAGAACATAGCGGTTGTAGGAAAAATCGTTTACAGTTGTAGCTTCACTTTTTCCCCCTCATGCCTACTCCATATTATTCTCTCCTCCAAGTGTGGAACATTTATTTTCAGATTTGTGTGCTTGCCACAAATTTTCCGCTTACAAATCTTCATCGACTAAAGAGGATATCAGACATAGGTTTTACTAGCGTAGAGAAAGATCTTTTACAACTAGGGTATGAGTGGGAATCGGACCCACGACCGTACGCTTAGGCGATTCGCGTGGAGTATTACAGACCCTTAACCTCCAAACAGCCGGTCCCTAAACAAAACAGTCATTATAGACTAGTCCTACATTTAAATTCCTCTCTGTTGTTGTCTAAGTTGAAAAATCTTCCTAGGGGTCTAGCTACGTTTCACAAACAGTTCTACTCTCCTGAAACACAATTCCTCTTTTGTCTTGCAGTTGTTGCATATAATAATGATAATAATTGGAGCAATTATTTTTGGACCCTTGTGCTGAGTAACAAGAGTCCGCTTATGAACCCTCGTTGAGTCAAGTGGACAACACACCAGCCGCATTCGTAAAATTAAAACGAGTTGCACTCGAGCAACGAGTTTCTATCTAAGGTGTTCGTAAAGGAAATTGAGTGCATTCAGTTGAAAAACTAGAGCATTCGTATACAAAACTGAGTATGATTAGTTTCAAACGAAGTAAACTGAAAGCGAATCAGGTTTCCTCAATTGTTTAGAAGATGCACTTGCTGCACGCTGTTTTTGTTTAGAAATGGCGTCCGTTGTTATGGAAAAGTCTGTTGTTCTGAAAAGCATTTTACGTTTGCTAATGCTGCAAATATTATTTTTTCGAGGAGGAAACTCATGCGTACGTCAGAAAATGCTACGAAGGTACAGGAATTCGATAAGAAAGGTTTTAGTTTTCACTCAATTTATTTTATTCTATAGTTTACCTTAAAAATATTATTTCAGGATAGTTAAATATCTGAAGGAACCTGTTACACCTGTTATTTTAACAGTTTTCTGTGCAGAAAGTCGAAAAGTTCTTGGGAATTTTCTGGCCAATTTTTAAGATTAATTCCTATTTTTTTTTCAAATTCCATATAAAATTTAAAGAAACAAGTGTTACAGAAATATATAAACATGCAAGAGAATAAATTAATTATTCGCAAAATCGCAGTCGGAAAAATAACTGCTGTTTGCACGCGCTTTTGAGCGCAAAATATGAATGAAAAACATCTATGTGCTCATTTTTTTAACCCATTTATGCCTAGTGTCCCTTTTTTGGGACGGCATTTTCGCTATTAGTCGAAAACGTTATTTATTTTTCCTAGCCTTCATTCATGAGTATTGAGACTCAACTCTACAAAATATTTTAACTTGACCAAGTAGGATGTTGATATTTCGATTTTTATGCATAATGATTTTAAAAGAAATCATCCCTCGTGCAAAAATTCGACATCAGAAATTTATCTATTATTTCTGTTATCAGTAAAAATCGAAGAAAGTCGCAAAAATATCCAGGCACAAATGGGTTAATAATTATGCGATCTTGCTTTAACCCATTCGTGCCTGGATATTTTTGCGACTTTCTTCGATTTTTGCTAACACCAGCAGTAATTGATAAATTTCTAATGTCAACTTTTTGAACAAGGGATGATTTCATTTAAAATCATTATGTATAAAAATTGAAATGTCAACATCCTACTTGGTCATATTAAAATATTTTGTGGAATTGAGGTTCAATACTCGCGAATAAAGGCTAGGAAAAATAAATAACGTTTTCGACTGATAGCGAAAATGCCGTCCCAAAAAAGGGACGCTAGGCATAAATGGATTAATAACGTATTTTGTGTGAAACTTGCTTTAGTTTTGGACAAACAATGATCGGAAAGTTCGCTATTATTTCAGCACTTGTTCCAAAGTGATTATTAATAGCTACATGAAGGCGATGTCCCGACCACACATTCCCTTCTTAAGCCTTATTATGTGACCTACCTCCCCTTAAAGTTTATTCCAATCATTATGGAACACCCTTTATAAGCACTCCAATTATGTCTCTATATTGATTGAAAAGGGAAAAACTTATCTTGAACTTGACCAGAACTCGTCTATATGGCTATAGAGAACTTGCCGAAAAGATATCATTATGGAAGTCGTCATGTGCCGTATGCTGAGTTTACGAACAGTAACGATAGTTACCGAGTTTAAAAACGGTGCAGATAGTTGCTCGAGTTTAAGAACACACGTGAGATTTCAGAGGTTGAGAAACTTATTGCGGCAAGCGATAGTTATTTTTCCTATCAGAAAAGATAAAAACAACTTATGGACATAGCAGTGTGGTCGTAGCATTACTTTCGGGGATCGACATAGGCCGCATTCGTAAACTCCAAACGAGTTGAACTCGTGCAACGAGTTTCTATCTAAGGTGTTCGTAAAGAAAATTGAGTGCATTCAGTTTAAAAACTAGAGCGTTCGTATACAAAACTGAGTGCGATTAGTTTCAAACGAAGTAAACTGAGAGCGGATCAAGTTCGTTCAGTTGTTTAGAAGATACACTTGCTGCACGTTGTTGCTGTTTTCAAAAGGGGTCCGTTGTTATTTAAAAGTATGTTGTTGTGAAAAGCATTTTACGTTTGCTAAAGCTGCAAATATTATTTTTTCGAGGAGGAAATTCATGCGTACGTTAGAAAATGCTACGAAGGTACATAATTTTTCAAAGGTAATAATTTTCTTCTATTTTTCATTTTAGTAAATTCAAATATGCATGTTTTAGTGTTGAGATTGAAGTTGATTTAAACCGTTATTAGCGAAATTTGAACTTCTCTTGCTAAATACTTTTGAAAAAAATGAAGGTTAAGTTGAAATTTCTAAATTTTGATCTGTGCACTTCAATTATGGCCACTCTTTCTTTTAAAAATCCTGTTGATTTTATATTGAGTATGTACTAAAAACTCTCCTCAGCAAAATTAACGCATTCGCGAATTGTAAACATATACGTTTCCTAGGCGACGAAACTAAATAAACTGAAGTTGTTCGTAAATTCAAAAGACACTGATAGCACTAAAAACACGCATTCCAGCTTTCTTACGAAAACTCGTGCAACGAGTTTGTCGTTTACGAATGCAGCCATATTCTGGACTGTGCTGTCCAGGTAGTTGTCTTGTGTTTCAAGAAAAATAAACTCCTGGAATGTACTTACATATGCAGTATATTGGCATTTCAGTATTTAAGGCGTCGTCCCCCAAAATTTAGGCATTTAGTCATGTCATTATTTCATCCGAGAAGCTTTGTCCGGTGTCACTAGTGTGACGTCAATGATCTGAATTTGGAAGAATCTTGCTTTGGAGCTCCAATAACAACTGGTAACTAATAGAGATATTTCCGATTATGTAATCCTCTTCCATGTACCTCAGCACATTGAATACTATTTAAAATAGGCGCGTGATCGAGGTAGCCATTTTAGGCCTTAGCAAGTACTGCTGTCGGTTGGATGGGATCATTTGAATTAATCGGTAAGAAAGCTTATTGAAACTATTTTTGTATATTTTAATGTTATCTGGAAAGTTTTAGGGAATTGTAAGTTTAGCTAGTATATTTTGTAGAGTTCTACCGTAAGTGTCTTGCGTAAGATATCTTCCAATTTAAATGGGTTATGACGAAAATTGTGAACACATTTCTTTTAATCTTGTGATAGGGACACTTTGGAACCCAAAGAAAAAACTGCAGTTAATATATTTAGTCTTTAAAAGCATGATATTTCAGAGTCTCTAATGTATTTAAAATTTCCTGGATGCACCTTAGTTTATATTTATAGTCTTTAGGAGTTCTTTTTATTTCATTACTTCAAGTTATGGAACTATTGTAGCTTGTGACAAATGCTTTAGTGTAAAGAATGTCTATAGTAGCCGCTCTAACAGGTTTAATGCATTATGTATGGTTAAATGGCTTGCTGACAGGAGTTAAATCGTAAATTCTTATTGCGACTTTAGGTTAAAGCACCTTTTTGAGTTTATTCGTTGAAAACATTTTATAGCGTTTAACCCTTTAGATAAGTATATTTTATTCTTTGTTATGCATTTCTAGGTCCAAAATATGAGTTAATATCACTAAAATTTTTCGTGTGGCAGTAAAATTGAAATGTAAAATTGCTCAGACTTACAAATTGAAGTTTTTTGTGCAATGAATTGCATTTTAGAAATTATGAATTTTGCATTACATACGCCCACGACTTTCTTAAACAGGTCTATTCTGGTGAAGTTTCAAAATTAATGCGATGCAGTTATGCCTAACAAAGTTCCTTTTTTTAACTAGTCATTACACAAATTTTACTTGGGTTTTTGAAAAAATTGAAAAATCTTTCGTATAGAATTTGCGTAAGGAATTGAAAATTAAAGACCTACAAATACCGATATCCTTAAAAATATAAATGCTGATATCCTTAAAAAAAAAATCGAATACTAAACTTACCGTTACACCTTTACTTTTCCTCCCCCTACCCCTTGAGCAAAGTTGTAAACAAGAACTTAAATTCGTTAAAGGCGAATGTAAATTTTAAATCTGTCTGGGAAAAATACTGTCAGAAGTACTTAACCATGCAAGCGTACCATGCTTACAGGGCAATAGATCCGTGCGTAGTTAGTCAATTTAGATGAAACTTTGTCTTTCTTACAGAAATATTTCCGTGTATTCAGATTTACAATAGCTGTGCAGTGAATATTGTGTAGGCTTTCAACAATTTCAGAAACGAAATTCATATTCACCCCTCAAATTTATAGTTGGTGCATGCTACATAAATTTAATTTTCCTTTGACTCGGAATAAAACGAGGAAATTAAACCTGTACTGCCACAAGAGTAGTTGCTTTAAAACACGTGACCACTTTTTTAACGGAGATATATTTTCGAAGGCTTTTGAAAATTCAGGGGGTTTTTACTAGTTTTTGCCAGATTTACGCCTGCTTATAAAAACTGACTTTTGAGCCAAAGAAACTGAACACGACGTAAACACTTTCGGTTTCAATGTTTTTAGATGCAGGTTTTTAATTTGTGGACAAGTGCCTTAGCTGAGGCATTACTATAGTCTTGACGCACAAAGTAATTAGTGACTGCATTAAAATGGTACTCAGGGCCTTGGTTTTAAAAGCATTTATAAGTGCTTGAGAACTTCACGTTGAAGTATTTAATCTCTCATTATAGTAAATTTTCTTCGTTCTCGCTGTATCAAACACGAATTTCGCTTAATCGTTTGACTGCTATCCATCAAAATCCTCATACACCCTCCAATAAAAGTATTCGAGCAAAAGAGAAGTTTCCAATTTTAGATTTGCGAAAAAAATAGTTTTTGAAAAACGCACAACTTAATAAAAATATGGAATATTATATTTATGCATAGCCCAACTCGTATTCTATGAAATAATTTTTAATATACGAAACCAACGTAGGAAATTTCTCTCTTCTTCGAATGCTTCTTTTGGAGGGTGTGCATTCCAAAAGCGCAATAGCGCTGCATAGCAGTCAAACGGCAAAGATAATTTGTATTCTGAAGTTTTCCGTAACGTTTCTACCCTTTAAAGCTCTACTACTAAATTTAATATTCTTGCTCATTGCGGTCTACATAGATGATAACGATTAGCAGACGTCTGCTTCAGGTGCGATATCGCCAGCTGTGCTAGTGCTAAAGTAACTGGAAAGGAGTAGTTTTGACTTTCAGAAAATTAAAATGATTTTTAATCTAACAATTAAAACTGATTGTAATGATTGGCATACAACTATACTTAACTTTTAGAACAGTTCCCACAGCAATCGGATTTAAGGGTAATAAGAAATACTATGGATGACCCTGTATACCACAATCTTCAGATGTCTTTCATTGGCGTTTAGACACTTTTTTTTTTTGTTGAAATGCATTTAGTCTACGTCTGGTAACACTATTTCTTGAACTATTTCTTCCCCCACACCTTTTACACCCCATTCAGTAAGCTCGGATTCTTTTGTACTGGGTTTGACGAAAGGTACTGTTTTTGAAAATTAAAAACGTTAAATTGAAGAAAAACTGCATAAAAATACAATCCATTGTAAAGTTTAACCCTTTATCTACTGGCGGTACTTAGAAGTACCGTTAAATTAAAATTGTAAAAAGAAATCTATTCATTGTAACCATTCCTTTGAAAAATCGCTACCCAATACTTCATTTCACCAGCTTACATCACGATTGCATGTTCTATTACAGTAGATTGTTTTAAATTGAACAGCTTTCCGCTCGCATTCTAATGTCGTGCCCCCTCCTCCCCAAAAAAGAGCATGAGTGAATTTTAAAGCGTATGTTTTATGATTAAAGGATTGGATTTTCTTTCTAAAAGTGTGCCATCGTATTACTGGACTCCTTCAGATGGGTGGGTCCAATACTGTTTTTAAGACTCGTTAACTGTTTATAAAAGTCATCGAACGTACAGCTTATGCTATTGAATTTCTTTGTAATTTTAATACAAAATCGGTATTTATCATTCATTGCCCAACTGTAAGAGAAAAACAAATGGATTCGAGGTGATATTCTTGGCAATTCTTAATTCGGCAGATAAAAGGTTAAAGCAAGACCTCTTACTTTCTTTAAATAAAGATGTGGAAAAGCAGGGGACGGCCGGTTTGCCCTTCTTAGCGCAGGACTAAAATGCCCTGAAATTGAATAATAGGTGTTAGTGTTGCATTTTGCAGCAATATTTTGTGTAGTTTATTTTGCGAAATGAATGTTTTGATCTCCATTACCCCTTTCCCCCAGTGTAAAGGATTTTGGAAAATATTGTCCAATCGAAACCCTGTTAAACTGTCCTGCCAAATTTTGTATTGGCTTCAGTACTTTTATCCAGATGAAGTACGAAAAACATTGTCCATCCTTTGAGATTTTTAAAAATGTTTAAACTTGCTGACTGAAGCTGTTGTATCGAGTTAACTCAAACCATTTTTCCTTAATCAGTCGCAAAATTGATTGCTAGTACATTGATGTTTTTTCGTGGGTCACTGTTATTATAACAGATTGTTCGAAGAGACATCGTCTAAAATTGTATAGAAAAATTCAGAATTTATTTGGTACATAGAAGTAATTTGGTAAAGTCTCTAAATAGGAATTACAGCAAAATCTTTATCTGCGTGCGAGTAAACTTAAATATTATGCATGTTATTCAAAATACTTAAGACGTTATTGCAATACGAAAGGTCGAAATTACTAGACTGTTCTTATAGAGAACTCTGAAAAAATAAGCAAAGTTCTGCTCAATTAATTATATCCTGATGGGGTAATTTAATGAAAATTGTGGAAATACGGTATGTTTTTTATGTTGCTATGTACGTTCTTCCTCAACATGCGCACTTGCATGCTATATTTGCCGAAAAGCATTTTGTAAAGTGGTCATGGTAAAAGCGTGAACTAGATAGCTCGGGTGTCGCACATTGGTATATACGGCCAATCTGGGTGGTGGGCATTGGAAGAAATTTCATGTCATCAGAACAACAAATGAATTTTGCCCTGTTATCAAATGTAGCTGACAACATAAACGGCATTGAGAATGGGATGATTTATTAACATATTTGAAACATGCCACTTTCTGACTCAGTTTTGCAGGAAGTCCAGAATGTGTTAAGTACTGTTTTTCCAGCTTTCAGAATGATGGTATTCAAATTCTACCTCATGAATGTACTTAATAGATATAAGTACGATATATTTAGCAGATTCCGAAAAGAGTTAAATTATCCAGTAGATTAACAAGTTATGCTCTAAATTATCTTAAAATTTAATATTTAAAATGCTTTTTTATATTTGTCTTCCAAATACGGCTTTAAAATAAATCTACAGCAGTGGCGTAGCCAAGGGGTGGATAGAGGGGTCACAATCCCCCCCATAAAGTATTTTTTGCCATACGAAATGTATATTATTCATTCCCTTATCACTCATACGTATGCATGTAGGAGGGTTGCAGTGGTCGTAAACCCCCCATGAAACATTTCTGGCTACGCCACTGATCTACAGAGAATATATAAAATGGCATCTCCACCTGTTCAAACAGCAGTGCTGAAATTCTCAAATTTTTGTGCGCGTATTCAGTCGCTCTAGGAAATGGACAAAATATTGTACATTTTAGGTTACGGTATTGTTATTCCTTGGTTATTTAAAATGTATTAATTTTGTAAATTAAAAAAAATTAGTTATTAGAAATTTGCCGGTATATCGTTCCTGCATAAAGACAGTAGAGCTCTTGGTAAGTTTCATTAGAATCAGTGCACTGAAACACACCACAAACAATACGCTTTTCGGTGATTATGAGATGCAGTCACATGAAACTTTTGCAAGCAGTCGCAAAAGCTACTCTCATCGGATCAGCGTCCGCTACTTAAATAAGACTTCACGAAGATACTCAAATTTTAAAATGATTTCGACTTTCCTCTGTAGTTATGTGCAATATCCACCTAGACTGTTTTTACCACTGTCGTCGCACACTATGTTAGTGGGGCCGAAGACGAAACTAAATCATTGTCTTTTTGTAATGCAGGTCTACGCCATGGAGATGTTTGGTCCAATATCTATAACCAAGACGATGGTATCTATGGAATGTTATTCTAATCCTCAGCTACGTTTAGTGGACTTCTCTCAAAGCCGGATCATCCTGATGCCTTGTTCCATTTTGGATAAAGCCTCTTCAACATACAGCCCAGCGCATTTCTGGAAACTTCGTGCTGCGGTCAGTCATTTAGTGTGTTAATCCCCTCTTTAGAGACTTTTGAAGACTGCTGCAATCGTTAAAGCTGATGTAGTTTACCAAGGAACTTTTGTGTAGTTAAATGCTATACTGCTTAAATAAGTGCTCATTTAAGAGATTATAAGTTTATTTCAGTTGACGACTCTTCTGCTAAGCTCAATTTAAATAAGCCATTTACAGACACGTGATTTAAACAGAAATCTAGGCTCTAAAGCTTTGGCTCCGATTCCTGGCAATATCCCGATTAAATTTCCATAAGGGGGAGGGATGTAAATTAACTTCTGTTCTTTGGGGCACGGAGTCCACTCAAAACTTGAACTATCCTAACCCAAGCTTAACCACTTTGGTGATAGTTTGAAATAAATCGGCATGTCTAGAATTTTGGTTCAGAATCGCATGCTTTCCTTAAAAAATAATGGGTATGACATTTTTAGTTATTTTAGGGAATATGACAACGTGTTTGTTTTATCAAATTTGTTTTAAAGTTATATAAGTTACTAGTATCTGTCTAATCGATGATCAATAAGTATTGCCTCAATGTAAAATCAATTGATGTTAAATTTTGATCAGAAACATCTTAAAATAAAGGGCATAATTTCTGAATATGTGACGGGCACATTAACCTTCACTTATGAGCCTTCACCCGGGGCCAACGTTTCTAATCATGTACTCCCGGTTCCTCTCCACGACACGCGAACCACCTTGGGTCAAAACACGGGAATCAATCCCCGGTTGTCGACGCTGCCTAATGGACACCTCAACCCTGCCAACCGTACAGATTATAGCAGTTTGGTGACTGGCTCTGGCCCAGGCTTTCTGGGTCGTTACCTCCAGCAAGCCCACGGACAGTCAGTCACTGTGGACCTTGCCGTCTCCTTGCGCCTGTACACAACCCGGCCATTGATCCGACCGTCTGAGGGCACAACATACCCAGGTTCGGTGACAGTTGTACCTGCAGTATCCCTGGTCCTACTCTGGGGCCGAACCGATGATCGACCTTCACCAGACTTCCCTAACGCCGTAGCGCAAGCGTTCCTCGCGCCAGAACGCCGGAAGCGTTTCCGCTGCGACCAGCGCAATCCCGTAAAATGTCTACTTTCGATGTCAGCATTAAGGTTAAATTAATCTTGTGTGGCATCT
The DNA here is from genome assembly GCA_038373885.1 of Cheiracanthium punctorium. Taxonomy (NCBI): domain Eukaryota; kingdom Metazoa; phylum Arthropoda; class Arachnida; order Araneae; family Cheiracanthiidae; genus Cheiracanthium; species Cheiracanthium punctorium. The sequence continues at coordinate 847,992 of JAWZYV010016291.1, forward strand.
TCAATTTTATTCGGCGTGAACTCGAAGCGTTATGCTAGTTGGCAATGAGGCGTTCAACCATATCAAATATGTTGAGGTTAAACTTTTAAATTGCTAAAATGATATCTAGGCAAATCTTGCGTCAGAAGGGTTCGAACCCACGCCCTACACAAGACGGGTCAAATCTCGCTCAGCCATCATCACGAGCAATTGTTACAGAAGAGCCAATTCATAGTATTTGTTGTGGAATCCACAAACAAAACAAACCAGATTAAAAACTTATTCCACATAGGTAGTAAGTTAAAAAGTAATTTACTGTATTTAGTTTGAATTTGCGAACGTTAATGCAAAGATGTACCTTTCGGTATTCTCCACGAAAAATTAAATTATAAATTCTGAATTTTTGAATACGTGCTTTACTTTTTATTACCGGTAGATGACAGCTTTAATGTTGTAGTTCTTAAAAAAAAAATAACGTGCTAGGCAGTTATTCTACTATTAGTCGGTCCAGGCTGAAACACCGGGCATTGGAAAATGGCTAAAGCGCGCAGGTCTAGGGTTTTGGTCTCTCGCTCGGCTGTCGATTTAGCTGCCCTGAGTTCAGGGCGGTTTCCTCCAGATGTAAAGTGAAAACGCTTTAGAACTCTTCCACAAAATTCATCCCTCACTTAGGCAGGCAGTGTTCCTGTAGCGTTTTGCCGTAACCAAAAGCGGAATGCCTAGTTTGCACGTAGTTGCGCATTTTGCAAAGCCCGACGCAATCTAATTTTGATCAGTTTGCCGCACGAAATTATCACTGGAAAAATTTTAGCTTATAAAAACTTGAGGTATGACTATTTTGAAGTGTTAAAATAATTCTGTAATTAGAAGCATTGCCTCTTAGCTTTTTTTTTTTGTCCTTTGTCCTTCTACCAGAGTTTTCTACTGGTTAAATGATGCACATGTCTCGGAATTTCTGTACAAAAACATTTCGGGAAAATTCAGGTAACACATTTGTACAGTAGCATTATTCGGCTTCGATATTTCGACTCGCGCAAGTCTGTAAAAACAAAAAATAGTTTCGTCTTTATGGATATTTTCTTCGATGGATTTTATTTCTAGTCGGCTGTAAAAAAAAATGTTCATTTGGCGAAGGGAATGGTTCTAAATCAGTTTTAAAATCTCGCAGTCTACAAACTTCGATGCTGATAATTGCTGACGCATGACGCTGGTAACTAATAATTACGAAACCTTAAGTTTAAATTTACAGAAATAACATTGTGGTTTATAAAATTGGGGTCATAAATGAATGAATTTCGGCAGATCGGAATTTCATATAGTGTGTTAAAAATGAAATGAATAGTCCTAACAAAACAATGCCCTACGTTGAACGGATTAACCTATTTTCAAAAGCTGTTTTATTAGTCTTGAGTATGTAATACCAGGCCAAAAGTTTTAGTTATTTATCTAACGTTGTTTAGAAACTTTCGGAGGTTAAATTTTTACTGAAATTGTTAAACTAAATTTTTCAATTGTCTTTCGATCTCTTCATATCCAAACAAAATTTCAATTCAATCGGTCTGACGGAGTAGGTTTCGTAAGATTGCCCGATTTGGCATATAAAGTTCTAAAACTTTCTCAAATGTAATTTTTCTGAAATTTGACTTCAAAGGGTATGGAATATTAAAACATCAATTTGCATAGGGCCCTATAAAAATCGATTGTGCAAATACAATGTTTTAATATTTCAATTATAAACTATTAACTGCCAATTAGGTTAAAATTGCTAATGAAATTTTAATTTGTTAAATGTTCTCCAATTAAGTCATCAGTTTACGCCGTCCACTGAATTGAACTGAAATTTTGGTTAGACAAAAAATTATGTATAAGAATATCCGGCTTTAAAGGTTTTACGAATAAGTTTTACAAATTTTGTCAACGAAATTTCAGCTTTGAAAAAATAATAAATAGCGTAAGATTTTGTTAAGCGCGAAAACTTTGACTAATTCAACCTTGACTTTTCACTTGGAAAGTGAAAATTATTTTAATTTAATCAGTTAGATTTAAGCAGTTTTTCAGCAATTCATTTTTTGCTGTTTAAATAGGCTCTTTTTGCTTCAACAATTCAAGCATTTGATTATTCTTCGGTATTTTATAATTTTGAAATATTCAGTTTGTTGATTTTTGTTTCTATCCGCCTATTGACCACTATTAAGGAAGGAAATATTGGCCATTTTGCTGTGTGCTACCTTCTCGTAGACGAGCAACGTTACCTGTTGTAAAAGGACGGCTTAACAAAGCCCAAGCCGGGAGTTAAATTTGACCAATCATCGTGGAGTGGTATACAAACCACCATACGACCTCGGGCATAGTTTTGGTTCGAATATTAATTTCATTTTCCTACGTAATTATTTATTTATATGAATTTATAAAGATTTGGCATAATTTATCAATTTAATTCGTTTCAGTTTTTAAATCCGCCAAGTTATTTGTTAAATACTTAAAACTTCGTGAATAAACATCGGCATCATATGTCAGCATTATCACCAAAGATTCACAGGCTGCGAGATTATATTGGGATAAAATGGTATAAAACTGATGGAGAAACCATTCTCGTCGTTTTCTTTGCTCAAGAGCATAAGTTCAAAATTTCCGTTGAAGTAGATTAAGAATTCCGCAAAAATTACTTCGTATTCCTCTCTACAAAACTTCCACGCGGTACCAAAATTGAGATGCTTCTCTTGTTATATTTATCAATTTAAATTTCAATCGTCTCCCGAATGAATTTCTTCGGATGAGATTTCGGTGTATGAATTTCTTTGTTAGATAAGTTTATTTCGACAGATCAAATTTATAATTAAAAAACCTGTTAAATGTTCGTGGAAAATCGTTCTGTCGTCATGTGCCAATTACTTACAGGACAAGTGTCCTATTGGCGATTTTTCCTAGATTGTAGACGTAGGGTCTGAAAATTTTGTACGAGCACAATACGAATTTCAGTGTTGCACTGAGAGATTCTCATGTTTGAAATTTTCAGTTTATTGGAGATTGCAAAGTTAACGAATTAACATAAAATTTGATTGACCCAAGAGCCAGGTATGGGGAGTTAAACAAGTTTTTAAAATTACCCGAAAAATAGTTAAATATAAAAATTCGCTAAAGCCATGCGGTTGTTTTGCTGAACTTGGAAGTAAAATCCTGAATGGAGATAGACATAACCATGGCAGAGAAGATAAGACGCTGAACATGATAGATAGCTGAAATGTGAAGGTCCATGGTTCTGGCCTACCCCGTTACTGTCTGTCTAGAATTCTGGTCGGTTTTCCTCAGATGCAACGTGAATACGATATAGGACCACTTTCAAAAGTACTACCTTAATCAGATAGCCCTCGCGTAGCTTTGCCGTGACACAAAAATCCTGGTAGGAAGTTGAGTTTGAACTCGCGCTCTCTACTAAAAATTAGACGGTAAATCTCGTTGAAACATCTCGATGCCACAGCAAAACTTGTTAGGAATTGAGTTTCAAAATTGTAGGTTCATTGGATGTAGTTTAGTCTATTACAATACTTGAGAAAAACAGCAAGTCGGAAAATAGAATATCTGAAATTTATAATTTACTTTGCTTTTCGAAATTTGAAGCATGTCAGTATCTGGTTTAAATAAAATTATGAATTTATTACTAATACTACGAATTAAAAGTACTATACTGCTCAAGTTCGGCAAACCACACAGTATCGCTTGCTCTGAATTGCCCGCACAATGCGGTCCGTAGCAGATTCCGAATTTATATTTAATGTGCAGATATCGGAACGATTGCAGGCAAATGAAAATTGCGATATGTGGTTTTTAAACATAAACATTTTTAAATTTGGTTTTTGAAAATTTGGTAAATGCGATTACTGTTTTTTACACCTTAAATTGCGATGATCGGATGCCCGAATTTACTACAGACTAGTTGACAAAACATTGCGTCGAATTATGCGTTGATAATTTCACTTAAGCTGTATGAAAACTAAACTGTTTGAAGTAATAAAACTATAATCATGAAGTAAAAGGTACTGGCATTCTAGTCAATATGGTTTTTATTGTAGTAGTCAGTTATTCATAAATATTCTTAGTATAATTAAAGTTAAAGGCTTGAGTTTCAACTTGAGTTATTTTTCCTTCAAGGGCCAGAGGTAGCAAAATTATCAAATCCTGTTTCATTTCAAATTTTAAGATTTACCAAAGATAGAAAATGTCTATGTTCAAAATATTGGTATCAAAACACTCTTTAGTTAAAACTACACTAAGTAGAGCAGGGGATTATGAAGCACGATGCCTCTAAATATCGGATATATTGTATTCGATTCATTAACTCAGGATCGGAGCCAAAGTTGGTCTGGATGTTTGAAACGCAAATGGTTGAAATCGTAGCCATGTTGCGAATTAGCAGATTTTAATAGATTTCGTTAATCATTGGCTTTTGAATAACCCATCGTCCATAAAACTGATTAGTTTGTTAATAAGCTGTATAATCTTGATTACTTAAATGACTGGAATTTTTATGATCATGAATAAAAGTTGAAAGATGAACAGTGATTTCAGATTACTGGATTTTGATTTTTCATTCTGAAATCAATAAAATAGAGTAACTAAGTGTTCAAGATGTAAACTTTATGCACATTTTACTAAGGAAATTCATATACTAAGATGACTGAAATGTGCAGTTTGGAAGTATAACAGTCGAAGAATAATAACGTTTCTTTAGATTTCATGAAATTGTGGCAGAGACCCCCATGAATGTATGAATGTCCCGTGCATGCACTTGTTTTACCTTAACAGTATTTTCAAATGTAAAGTTTTTGAGATCAAGACGTTTTTATAAAGAACTATTTTAAATGTCTCGAGGTTTGAATAAGATTTGATACTTTCCTAAATGATAAAATTCAGATAGTTTAGTCTACTTGTAAAGATGTTCTTTCTAAGCTAATTTCGGAAGAATTCTGCCTCTTTAAAGTTGGACGCGTTATAATGCACATAACTTGAAGTGTAAGCCACGAAGTAAAATGAAAATATTTTTTCGTCAAGTTGCCCTTTGATGTACTCTTCAGTTTTTCAAAGGCTGTTTACAACTCAGTTCTGTTCGAATACTTGTCATGGACTAACCAAAGTCGCAGGGCATGAAACCACAGTTAAAGCAGTGTTTGAACTGTAAGCATGAAGCTTAGTCTTGTATCCTGAATGCCAACTTATTTCTTACGACACATCCCAGGTGCGATTTCTTCTCTAGGATTCATGCCTTCAGTTTCAGATTTAACTTCCTGGCCTTTAAGGAACTTTGAACTGGGCTAATATTGCTTACCTCCGCGTTGATCGAATGACTTCTCGATTCATTACGTCGTCAAGCTGATCGGCGAACAGAAGAATGTCGTCGCAGACGTGGTTTCCACGCAAATGTATGAAAGTAAGTGTATGAAAGAGAATTCTGGTGATCATCCAATGAAATGCGAAGTGCACTTTGCACAAGACATTCCAGATGTCATTTCTTAAATTCCCCAAACAACTTACGCCTTAGTTTTATATTTACTTCCAGTGAATGAACATCTTTGAGCCATTGTTGATACTTGCGTGGCAGCTACGTCGCCTTCAAGGAATTTCGAACTGGACTGATGTTGGTGTGACATACCCTAAGGTTGATCACACTTCTAAAACTAGTGTCACGTCAAGCAGCTCGGCGAACGAAAGATCGTAACCTAAAAGACGTGGTGTCCAGTACGAGTATGAAAGAGAATTGTGGCTATCCTCTGAAGCAATTTCTTCAAAAGGTCTTTAGTTACCACGAAGTCTAGCTTCGCTGACTGTCACTTCAGGGAAGGTTTGAGATTTCTTTACAATTAGCATTTTTAGTTTGATAATTTAAATTTAGTTATCTGATTAATTATGATAGTTTCAGATTCAACTACCTGGCCTTCAAGGACACTTTGAATCGCAGTAATGTTACTTGCCCTCAAGTTGATCAAGACTTCTATGGGCTCGTGTAGTCTTCAAGCGGATCGGCGAACAAATGATCGTCACCCAAAGACGTGGTTTCCAGTAAGAGTATGAAAGAGAATTGTGGTTATCATCGGATGTAATTTCTTCTGAAGGTCTTTCAACTGTATCACAAAGCCTAACTTCGCAGTCTGGCACTACAGAAAGGTTTGTAATTTATGTATATAGGATTTTTATTTAGATTATTTAAATTTAGTTATCTGATTAAATATAATTTGGCTTAAGCTAGAATATGTAACTGTAAACAAATGCAAAACTTTTATTGCTTATAAATTTAATATTAGTTCATATAAAACTAGCAAAAAGAAGTACTCTCCTAGCGTAAATTGAACTTTTTCAAACTGAATTTTCTAGGTCAATGTTTTGCATTGTTTGAATCGGTCATTTAACGATAAATTTATCTTAATTGTAACAAGTTTTTCAAAGAATTCAAATGCTATGAAAGTAAGATTATTTAAAACTTCAAATTCATAGCCACGGAAAACTTAGCAGGATTTTTTATATTAACACTAACGATCGCTCAATTTTAGCGTCTTTAACGACTCCCCTCTGTTAAGTTTCAGTTAAGAGTGTCAGATTAAGTGTAGGATTCAGAAATATCAAATTTTCTTTAGGAAATTTTTTATTGTAATGCCATTACGCCATACTGTTGAATTTCGGTTTGATTGCAAGCTTCAAATTGCAATAAAGCTTAGTATTCCAATATATTTAGTGCACGCCATGTTTGAACAATGTTACGTCACTAAACTTTATACAAATCGGAGTGACGTGAATTTCGTATTTTATTGAAGCTCTGTTTCACTGATGTTTGAAAAACTAAAATTATACATCGCATGGTTCTTAAAAACGTATGAAATAGTCTTTTATTTGTTCTATAATCTACATATACAACCATAAAATGGCCAATTATTTAGTTCAGCTACTTGGATCACGACGTTTGTATCCAGACAGCACGGTAACAAGCAGGTTTTTAAGCCTATAATATAAGATGGCAAAAATTAACTGCTTGAAGCAGAGATTACATTTAGAGACTAAAAAATTTTGGTTGAAGGTTTCAAAACCTTAATTTCGATAGTTTATTTCGCACCCTTGCTTTCCCCGTCTTATCCCACCCCTTTTAACTTCCGTACATTTTGCCTGGCCATTTTATGGTTGTATATGTGGATTATAGAACAAATAAACGACTATTTAATATGTTAAGAACCATGCGATGTATAATTTTAGTTTTTCAAACATCACTGAAACTAAGAGCTTCAATAAAACATACGAAATTCACGTCACTTCGATTTGTATAAAGTTTTGTGACGTACCATTGTTCAAACATTGCGTACACTAAATATATTGGAATACTAAGCTTTATTGCAATACTAAGCTTTATTGCCTGGCCATAAAATGGCCAGGCAAAATGTACGAAAGTTAAAAGGGCTGGGGAAAAGACGGGGAAAGCAAGGGTGAGAAATAAACGATCGAAATTAAGTTTTGGAAACCTTCTCTACCAAAATTTTCAGTCTCTAAATGCGATTTCGGTTTCAAGCAGTTAATTTTTGACATCTTATATTATAGGCTTAAACACTTGCTTGGTTACCGTGCTGTCTGGATACAGACGTCGTGATCCAAGTAGCTGAACTAAATAATTGGGAACCTGAGCTGGCAAGAAGTTGATCCATCTGATGTCAATCTGCAAGCTCTCTGCTTAGTTACTGGCAGTTCTAGACTATTCGCAGTATATAATTCTCCATGTGTACTGATAAAGAGCATTTCAAGCTGACTTTGCAAGTAAGCCATTTGAGTGACAACCTACTTTATATACCTCTGCCCAGGAGCTCATGTTGAAAATCGATGGATGAATTTAGAGTAAACTATCTAAATGAACTGCCTGCGTTTAAGTGATTACTTTAAAATCAAGAAACTTTGATAAATTACTGCAATGCAAACAGGAATTGAGTTTGACTGTTTTAAACTGTTCCTTAAAAGCTTTAATAACCAAAACTTATAGAATTGGCTAATATTTTAGTATGTGTAATGAGCTTAATTTATTTTTTTTGTTTGAGAATCCTATTCAACTTGGTTGTTTTTAAAATGTCTAATTCAGATATGAACCTTTATTACTATTGCTAAATGTTTAGTTTGTTAATGCGATTAAATATCTGTCTACTTTCGAATTAAATTTTGTTTATGTTCGCTTAATTTAACTTAAACACCTTAAAATGTTCTAAAAGTAAGAATTAATAAAACATCTCGAAAATACTGCTTTTTGACCTGCAAGTATTAATGTTTAACAATGTTAAATTTTTAACTTCAATCCGTAGGGAGAAGCTGGAGGGGGGGGGAGGGGTTG